>JAODLC010000043.1:3391372-3413064 GCA_026781145.1 Hippopotamyrus pictus | reverse complement strand
GCCCGGATCCTAAATAGCATGCAGATGGAAAGTCAGGAGACAGGCAGCAGGAGAGAGAGAGCGGGAGAGAACAGGGGAGAGACGTGCAGCAAGATATGGTTGTTTTTTTTTTTTATAAAAGAAAAAAAAAATCCCATGCTTTGTCAAATGCTTAATTATCATGCTCAGACAGCACAAGAAGTGAGCTGAAAGAAAGGTTGTTAGCAGAGGCCAGTTGGAGAGAGGACAAAAAAGCAAGGGAACGACAGGGACAGAGAGGGGACAAAAAAGCAAGGGAACGACAGGGACGGAGAGAGGGCAAAAAAGCAAGGGAACGGCAAGGACAGAGAGAGGACAAAAACGCGAAGGGACGACAGGGACAGAGAGAGAGAAAGCAATTTAGCCCCCCCAGTCATCCTTACTTTTCAGTTACATATTTAATTACAGTGGTAGGGGACCCCCGGCAAAGGGGTTGCTGGTTTACGGAAGGCTGACTCCCCCAGGGTAGGAGATCACCCCCTGGCGGACCTGGTATATTACATGCGCTGCACAAGAGGAGTTTATGAAGGATGTGGGTGAGATTCATGGCTGGTCCACAGTGAAACTGTGGAAGTAAAGAAATGATAAAGTAAGCCGTGCCTGCGGAGTGTAGCCCCCGAACTCTGCACCCCGTCCATACTGCTCTGTGCTGCCCCTCTGTGCGTTTCCTTGGTTCTGGTTGACAAAGAAGGTGCCAAATGTATTAACAGGGTGTCAAAGGCTCAGAATTCGTTTGGAAACGAGAAAGCAAAACATGAGAGAACCCGGGAATGCGATTTCAGCTGCTGCTTTCAAGTACTCTAGGGCCAGTGTGTGCCTCTGTGTGTGTGTGCCTATGTGTGACTGCCTATGTGTTACTGCGTGTGTGTGACTGTGTGTGTGTGCCTGTGTCTGTTTGTGTGTGTGCCTGTGTCTGTGTTTGTTTGTGTGTATGTTTGTCTGTGCCTATGTGTACCTGTGTGTGTCTGTGTGTGCCTGTGTCTGTGTTTGTTTGTGTGTATGTCTGTCTGTGCCTATGTGTGCCTGTGTGTGTCTGTGTTTGTTTGTATGTCTGTCTGTGCCTATGTGTGCCTGTGTGTGTATGTGTGTACCTGTGTGTATCTGTGTGTGCCTGTGTCTGTGTTTGTTTGTGTGTATGTCTGTCTGTGCCTGTGTATACCTGTGTGTGCCTGTGTATGACTGTGTGCCTGTGTCTGTTTGTGTGTATGTTTGTCTGTGCCTATGTGTGCCTGTGTGTACCTGTGTGTGCCTGTGTTTGTTTGTGTGTATGTCTGTCTGTGCCTGTGTGTACCTGTGTGTGTCTGTGTGTGCCTGTGTCTGTGTTTGTTTGTGTGTATGTCTGTCTGTGCCTATGTGTGCCTGTGTGTACCTGTGTGTGTCTGTGTCTGTTTGTGTGTATGTCTGTCTGTGCCTATGTGTGCCCGTGTGTACCTGTGCGTGTCTGTGTCTTTGTTTGTTTGTGTGTATGTCTGTCTGTGCCTATGTGTGCCTGTGTGTACCTGTGTGTGTCTGTGTTTGTTTGTATGTATGTCTGTCTGTGCCTATGTGTGCCTGTGAGTGAACCTTCTCCCCTCGCCCTCTCCCACAGCCATCACTGTACACATTCCTCATCATCCCATCCTTACTTTAACCAGCAAACAAATCATGGTTCCTTTGATTCTTGCTATTATTTTTTTCTACAAAAAATAGAAGAGTATAACAAATGAATCTAAAAATAAGTCAACCTCCTGATAGTCTCATGATAAGAAACAATAAAACACACAGGCATTAAAGTGAGATACAAATATCACCCATTAATAGATTCTGATTTAAACTCCACTCCTGTCCTCCAGAGAAAAACAGATGCAATGACTCACAAAGACAATGCCAGCAGACTGTTTACAGAAATGCATCAGTACAGAAATACCAATATCAAGCATTTGCCTTTGTAAATGTAAAGGCCTCTAAGAGAACCCAGTACCAATTTCTATGAATGGCATATCTAAAAGAATCTATGAACACATTCACAACACATTATAATGCATTCATAAAGCATTAAAAACATGGCAATAAATAGTTATAGAAAGGCATAACACATTATAACCCTGTTCCTTATGCATTAAGAATGCTTTATGAAGGTATCTATAGTGCATTATACAGGAGAGCTTCATTAGAGATTATGATGTATTATAATCAATGCTACTGTATATTGCCTTATGACTGTCAATAGAAGATGCTGTGATGCTTTATTAATTCTTATACTAACTATTATAATGCATTATGAAGGTATCTATAGTGCACTCAAAACTCAATGCTAGACTTTACTACTTTATATAGTTAAACACTGGCATGCGTAGCTAATTGGCACTGCATACCTTGCTAAGAAAAACAATATCACTGAAGCAAATGGACCCTTGTAAATGAGCAGTGGGGTGTGATCTTGTCAAGAACGGCATTAGTTACGGGATGACATTAGTTACTTTCAGTAAGGCTGTAAAACTGATGAAGGACGTGCTTCTTATAGTTGGGCAGCCAAGACTTGCACGGGAGAAGCAACGCAAGCTTGGCACGGCGTATTGACAAACAACTGCCACAGCACTGTCGTCTGTGGGTGTTTCTGCTCCCAGGAAATGCAAGGTATGAAATACAAAAACAAACAAACAAACAAACAAACAAACAAACAAACAGACAATGTTTCAAAAATAAACAAACTAGTAAATTGGTGAGGGGCAGTGTGTAGCTCAGAGGGTCAGGATGCTGTACCCTTAATCAAAAGGTCACTGTTTCAAATACCTTGGCTGACAAAGTGATGTCATCACTGGGTTACGCAGTGAACCCCCCAATCCATAGTCGCTCCAGGGACTAGCTGACCCTGCCTCTCCCAACTGCACATCACTTTGGTTCAAAGTATACACTAATTAAATAAGTGAATTTCTTTTTAATTTTATTCAACTGAATGAACAGCAGTGGTTTCAGCAGTATATCTGCATTTTTTTTTTTCTTCATTTGCCTACTTTTGACCACAGCATCTCTGCAACAGCTGGAATAACAAGACAAGGAAGAGTTGGAGACATGGAAATGAGAAACAATGGTGGTGCCCGAAGGTCCCGTTCAGCGTGTGGATACGTCTGCTGAAGGCCAGAGCCAGTCAGCGAAGCGGAACAGTCCTTATGATGATGGTCAAAGACATAAACGGTTGCCTGGGATTGGCTACAGAGCGGAATGGAATGGAAAATGGACGGATGTCAGTGACCACCGGAAACACCTAAATAAATGCCTTTAATCACCAGAGGGGGCACTATGGAAAACATGGTTTTACAGGGAAAAATAAATCTGCCTCTTTGAGAGTTTATATAAGACTCCCATCAACTGGGCTCCCATCCAAGCACTGGCCAGACCCAAACCTGCTTAGCTTCAGACAGACTACCAGGTCAGAACTGCAGGTGCCATGGTTACTAACAGCTGAGATCACTGAGAATGTGAGCTGGAGCCTAAAGAAAGCAAATACATCAGTTACATACAGGGGGTAATTGGAGGCTGGTGGCTGGATAGCACAGCTGCCTCACAGGCCAAGGACCAGCGTTCAAATCCCCCACCTGCCATAGCTCCCTGTGTGTGGAGCCTGCACAGTCAGGTAGTCTACACACTGCATGTGGGCTCCCTGACACCACCACCACCACCACACACAGCCCCCCCCCAGTAGCCTGAGAAAACAGATGGCCAGATTTTAATCAGGACATCACCCCTACTTTTTCCAAAAAGTACCAAGCAACCCTTAACACAGGCCAAACCCTGCTTAGCTTCATACAGACTACCCAGTCCAAACTGCAGGTACCATGGTTGCTGACAGCTCAAGACACTCATCACTGAGAATGTTCATACTGTGTGTATGACTGATTTAAAGAAGCATAAGACATAAGTACTAATACACAATACATAACTATAGCTTTCACTTCTGTTGATGAAGGGCGCCGCCATCTTGAATTCTGAGGTCAGGGTTACAGAGGTTCCTCAGATTTTTCTTGTCAGAATTCCAATTTAAGGGGGCATTTCAGTTCAAATTTCCAACTAGGAACTCGGAAATTCCAACTTCCCATTTCAAATGGAATGCAGCATCAGTCCCTCACCACACAACAGACTGATCATCTTCTGGTGCTTTTTTATCACCTGCTTCAGATGTTTCCTCCTGTAACACCGTTCGTGTGACATCACCAGCCCCTAGTATCAAGACAATAAAATATTTTACCCTTGAATGGTTCACACAATTTAAAATGTCACTGTAAACAAGTAATAAAGCGAGACTTTAGCATTAACTCCATAAACAATAACATTAGCATGTTAGCATTCACTTCTCAACATGATCTTTCAGTCTCAGCCAGCGATCCTCTGATCCTTCGTAAACGGAATCCCATTTGGCCTGATGTTCATCAGTCATTCCCCTTTCCCACTGGGCACAGATGCCGTAACCCTGCAGTAGTCAACCTGTCATTTACGTAACCCGAAGGGCGACGGTGGCATCAATCTGAAAAAACAGGATTCTTCCATGACAACTGGGAAAAGGTGTTATTGAAAGCAAGAGGCAATTGTTTTGATAGGGTTTTTTTTTTTTTGAGGGGACAGTGGACACAGCTGCCTGCGATTACTGCAGGCGCCCAAAGGCCTCAGTAGAGTCTCAGTCCTCAAACTCCTTTCTGGATTGGCTCGGTCCTCCACCAACAGCTCCTGTCCAGCTTTCGGTCTGATGGAGACTCAACCCAGCTGGGTCCCTGGAGCCAGGATTCTATTACACCAGACAAATAAATGGGTCCACCATCTGCTGATATCGGAGAGGTGCCCCAGAATGGAAATGACTCATTCTATCAGGACATTATTCCACTGAAATGCTAAAGACTGAGGGGAATATGAAGGGGATGCAGAGCTGAGGAAATGCACACTGAAATACCCTCACAGTAACACTGCTATTTTTCATATCTTGTCTTGGGTGATTCTTTTGTCAAAAGCTACTTAGTTTTACCTCTTTTATACAGCTAGATTTTACAGCCACAATTCAGGCTAAGCACCTTGCTTAAAGGTATCACCATAGGGACCTTTAATTCATAAAAGCTACATCAGTTGCTCTTCATGCAAGTTAAAACTCTGCCCAGATGCACAGGGCTGTTGTAGCAACTGTGACAGAGGCGATACAAAGTCATGCAAGCATAGCAAACCTTCTAAGGTTGCATCTTCCTGTTATTATACAGCATGGATTTCTAAGGAACGTGTTCTCCAAAAAACACATGGCCTGGTTCATTTCAGTGTCCTGGGAATGGGATGTAACTGGGGTCTCTGGACTGCTCAGTAAACTGCCTTTGTTTTGCAGTGGGGGGGGAGGAAACAGGGGTTAAAGTCCGGCTGCCTGGGGCCTGCCAGTGCTGGTGAATATCACTCCTGCATGGTACCAGCTGATTCACAATAAGCAACGCAGGCGGGACAGCAGGGATGGGACCCGGATTACAACCCGATTGGCTTGTGGTTCCTCACCTATAAACAGACCCCGGGCACCTAACCGCAGCTGGAAAACCCCCCTGAAAAGAAACACAATGGAATGATCCAAGGGTAGGATTGTTCCGAGCAGGGGCCCTCCAGTCTTCTACTCGGGGATTGGCCTGTCATGCCTAACTAGACAGCGCCTCCTCATGCACCAACCCCCACCAGTTACAGAGAACCCGTGAGAACTAATGGAATCAATATCAGATGTAGCGCACAGACGCAGCCAATACGGCTAAGACGTAACACACATTCCGGAACACATCCTCCCAGCTTCTAACTTTACTGCCCCTGATAGTAAATCATGACAGCAGGGGTGTTGGACAGTTTGACATTGGAGGAGACACAACTTAATACTTCAGATGCAAAGATCTGTTTATTAGGGGGATGAATGAAGTCATATTAAATATTAGGGGATACACCCCCCCTCCTCTCTCAGTTCTTACGCCCCTGCTTGACAGTGACCCATGGTCCCACTTAAAAATTTATTTTATAAACACATAAAGCGGCTTAGAAAGATAAAAACGTCCATAGAATTGTTTCTACAGGGGCTGATTTTTAAATATCATAATGCCATCTTAAGTTGTGGAATTCCCACCACATGGGGGCGCTCATGAAGCTTGGAGGGGATTCATATGAGTGCCTGTTTGGTATCCTGCTCCTCGGAGTTAATGCCTACCCCCCCCAAGGGAATAGGCCGGGGTCAGGGGGCTCCGGAGCAGCTGGTCCAAGCGGCTGGCGATTCTGATTAAGACCAGATGCGAAGTAGTTAAGGGAAGTGAGGAGGGGCGGGGGTGGCCTGAGAACAGCCGTTTAACCCCGAGAAGGAGGGGTCCACTTTCGTGGGAGAATGAATCATTCCAAGTCCAACTGATGAGAACCGGCCTTCTTCACGGAGACGGCGCTGGAAGACTGAGTGAGCCCAGCACATGGCGGGACAGGCAGCCTGACCACTCCGTCAAGCTGACCGGAGTCAGCTTTTCATTTTTGCTCATTCCCCACCTATAAACATGCCACGTTATATTCATGGTTTGTCGTCGTTCTCCACACGGCGAACCACGGGCAATTTAGGTAAGCCCAGACTCCCATGGGCCAATAATTGAATAAATCAAAACCAGCTAATACAACGCCCCCAATAATCATGTTTCCCCGGTAATGGGTGGAGACCTCAACCCCCCCCAATGTTCCAGCCAAAGTTACGCCCTTGCAGACTCCGATAAAGCAGAGACATCATCACTTGATCACACCATGATTATGGCCAAGCAAAGGTCTCACGCGGGGGCTGGAGAAAAGAACGGGGAGATGAAGACTCTGTTCATTCAACCCCCTGTGATGTATGAACTGTGTTTTTTCCCCTACGAACTGAACTCAGGAAGAGCGCTGGCATGCTGGAACACAGCTGTGCTCTGCGTGTCTGGGGCTGTTCAGTTGCTCCGTGTCTCTCCTGTGGCTTTGGACAGCTCTGTCACGAGGAAGGCACTGAGATCAGCTCACAGAAAAAGCCATGTGCTTAAATATTTGCCCTATTTTTTCAGCAGCTATCACCTATTCTTTGATGTTTTTATCATGCCTTTTATTGTAAAAATAATAGATGAGAAAAAATACTTGAAAACCAACAAAACAATTGGACACGTTTATCTGCATTGTAGGAACGGAAACTACAACGTTTAAAATTGTGTTTACTAGTTTAGTAACTTTAACTTCGAATCCTAGGCAGGGTCTGATGACCGCTGACAGTTGTGTGCCAGAAAAAGTTGCCATCCACAAATACCTGCCTGGCCAGTACTGGTTTTAAGTGCTAGATGTGCGATAAGGGCGACACTTGGACCGCCTGTCCGTCCGCCATCTGGCTGCATAACAAGGGCCCTTTATCAGAGACCCTCAGGAGCCGTTGCTGATGACTGCGTCTCTATATCTGTCTGCCCTGTCATGCCACTCATTTCCTAATAAGGTCAGCTGAGTAAAATTTAATATTCATGTCACAGCTGCTTACCCCCAAGCGAAGTACTTCAATCCAATTAGGAAATTTTATTTATAAGCAGTTATATGGATGGTTACAAAATATATCGCGTACCTTGTACATTATTAAATACCTTTCATAGCAATATTAACGACAAAACTAAATTATTAACATGGTGTAACATGAAAGCTATCGTAAGCAGAGAAGTGACGGGGAAATGGAAACGCATTTAAAAAATATGAACCTGAAATCGACAAGGCGAAATATGGACACACTAGTGCTGCAAGAGCGCCATCTGCTGTAGCCTACGACACAAAACAACGCACAAAGCGGTTCGATACAAAGCTGTTTTCTCACCCACACGTTTGCTTCCTCGAATAAAATGCGAAAAAGATGTTTGTAGTTTCCCGTTGTTTCTCGCTAATTAAAACCATTTTCATGAAAGTGAAAGGAAACACGATGACAGATTTAATTTTCTTTAACGTCTGATTCGCTATAAACGGTCAAATTAAATTGATTGGATGTCAAGTACTCGTTTTCTTTTAAGTGTTATTATCTGATGACATAATACAGAAATATTAGAAGCTTGGGTGAATTAAGGTGAATGACATAAAAATGAATGACGGCCTATTTTGTAGATGTGCCGCCCTGGCTTTGTAATTGAGAAGTGCACATTCTCCTCGAGTTACGGTAAAATAACTCCATGTTCGTGGCGGTAAAATTACCTCTAGTTCGTGCATGAATGACTGGGCTATAATTGGCCTGCCAGTCAAGGTCTACCCTGCCCTGTGTTCTGAAGGGTAGATTTTGAACCTTCAGTAAAAAGAAAATGGCGGATGGAGTTAATCAAGGTCACTATAGTACACTGCTAACTGAATAAGTAATATTAAAATCATTTGTATCATTTCGCTTTTAGCGAGAGGAATACGCATAAAATGCACCTCATCTGTTATGTATCAGTGCGCCATTAGACCCGCATGTCACAGCTGTAATGGTCACCTTTCAGTTCCCTTTATGAGCCTTGTATTAGCTATTTGGGGGGACATGATGTTGGATTAGATTAGATTAGGTGAACTTTAAAGATTCAAAGGGGAAATTCTTCATAATAACATATAGCATCTTTCATGATTTCTCTCAGTTGGCATTTGCTTGGTACTTTGAAGGGATTATGAATGTGCTTCTCAATGGTGTTGATTGGTGAAGTCATTCTTTCATGCAGCTCAAGCCCATCCATCCATCCATCCATCCATCCATCCATCCCTGCTTGTCCTTTGCAGGGTCACGGAGATCGGGAGCCTATCCCAGAAACAACGAGCACAAGGCAGGAAATAACCCAGGATAGGGGGGCCAGCCCATCTCAGTGCAGGTCCCCGCGGTTCAGTCTGCCACAGCAGGCCCAAGTGTCTCACTCACATTTGGCCAGAAAGCTCCCCTCCGCTCACAGTTGTCGTATGTTGAAAGCAAATCTATTTCGTAGGTGATCAAGGTTTAATTCCCAAACCACTATGTACGTGTGACTGTTCACAGTTGATGTTTCATTTTACAGGTTCCACCATTTCAAAATCGGCTCGCTATAACAGAAAAGCCCTTGTCTCCAGTACCAGCTTGCCTCTGTATCGTGCACAAAATGCACCTTTGCCATAGTTCATGGAACGGAGCCTCTTATGCAGCATATTCAAAAAAGAGTGTCGTCACTGAAAGAACTTGTGCAGAGGTTGTTCCTGCATTTACCTGCACAGACACTGAACGCTACTGTACTTTGGTGATGATAATTATTGTGCTAGATGCTTACATATTATACTGTAAATGACATAACCACACAAATCATTAACATTTATCGAATCATAAATTCTGCATCATTTGCTTTTCCTGGGCATTGAACTCCTGTCTCACTTCTTTTCACAAAATAGATGTGAAACACTGGAAATACAGTTCTGCCATCGTTGCACATCGATGGTGCATTTTTGTCACTATTACAGAAACCTTCCCATGTGGGACTGAGATATGAATTCAAGTCAGGTCTTTTTCTATCCACGCTGTTATTTCCAGCCGGCTGTCGTGTCCGATACCAGTGGTGATGTCTGCCCCACATTTCCCCCGACATGCATTTCTGGCTAGACACCCTAGGTGGCAGTGCCGCTTATATTTTTGCCAGAGTTGGGTCTCAGTCATCCCCCAAAGGGCTTTCGTTGTAATGGGAGATAAAAAGACTCAATGCCTACCATTGTTTTTTCATTTGCAGCAAAATCGGTCCAAATTTAGAGTATCTAAGGCTTTGGTTATACGAAATAATAATTTTAGGGTCTTATGGATGCATGCATCCCCAGTTACACATCAATGTATATATAATGTACTAAAATGATTACAGGATTTTTGCTGGAGGTTGATTTAACACGCTGTGGTAGTCAGTGTTAAATAGGAAATCATTTCACCACAGGGTTTTTGACGTGAAGCTCAAAGTAACACACCCACTTAATCACTTGCAGCAATGATCTGTACAGCAAAAAAAAATGTAAATATTGATTAATTTGTTATTGTCTTTTAAGGGTTGCGGCAGTGCTGTCAATGTCAAATCACTGTCATGTCTCCCCATGCGATTTGGGTGAGATTTATGCTCATTCGACACATGCTCAAAGCTCACACGATGCCTGTCACCGTCCTTCTGCTCCACAGTGGTCTCCCCCGCTCAGACATGTGCGCCCTGGGAATAGCAGTGGTCACCACTCTGAATGCTTAATGGAAAATACATACTTCAGCGCCAGATTAATCCCTGTGATGCGACAGAGGTCAAGAGCAGAGCAGCTAAAGCTTTTTTTTTTTTTCTTCAAAGGTGACGCGCCTGGTTGGGGCATGCCCTGCCCTTCACATCTGCACAGACGAGGGGTGGGCGCACCGAGCGGGTTTCAGGAGTCGACACACTGCAGGCACCTAGACAGCCCAGCCCTCCCCACAAACAGCGGCGTGCTAATATGTCTGGGAGCGTGCATCCCTTCGTTTCCCGTGTTACGTACGCAGTCTGCACAACACTGGAGCCCCCCCCCCTCCAATATCACCTTGTTAAATATGATCCCTGTCTTACGATGCAGATCGAACTTCCTGATTATAGGGAAAGGATGTTATTTAGTGCAACCGCTCGCTCACTTGTATGTGTGCGTGCATGCAAATACACACACACACTCACACACACATACACACACTCAAACAGGTTTGCAATTGTATCTTGTGGGGACTCTCCATTCAAAACTTGAAACCCAACATGATGATCAGTGGAATGTTTTATCTACTGTGTTTATTTTTCGTTCTGAGGAAAAATTCACCTTTTGTAGATAGTATGAGACTGGCCTCAGTCTGAGCGTGATGACCGATAATGCAGCTTTAGGGCACAATGGCTTGCCACAGTTAATATAGCTGGACAGCCCAGCCCCACGCCACAATTCCCATAATGCAATTCTGCGTAGCACAGAACTCAGGCCCTGTCATAGGCCGTCCTTCACAGAAGGGTGAATGAATGTTAAACCTTCTTGATATTTTACGTAATGTGATCTTTCTTGCAAACCACACCACACTCCAGCGTCCCCCCGCCCTCATGTGTGGTTCCACAGGCACCCACCCCAGTGTTCTGGATAATTTCCACGTGCACCTATGAATACATCATCCTCCTTACATCTCAATAGACAGAGGTGTGGCTGCTACGATAATCAGTCATGCATATTCCAAAGACACTGGGTTACTGTATTCCAAACATTAATTAATAAAACCACCAAACATTGACTCTCTTGTTCAAATAAATGGTTTTCTTTGCAGAGGAAGGTTTTCGTTTTTTTATTTCTAAAACTTGTGGAGTACAATGGTTAAAGAATTGTAAATGCCTCTTTAGGATTAAGGAGAACTGTGGTAAGCCTCAAAGATTGATTTCATATTCGCCCCTGCAATATGCTGCCCTCGGTCAATTCTCAGTTTTCTGTTTGATGTTAAGCACCGATTTGTTGAAGGTTAAGGTTTATTTTGCACAGCAAAACAAATCCTCACCAAAAACACGGTTTTGTTATGTAGGAAGTAATTACGGCAGCAAATCTGCAAATCATTTCCTAGATTGTAGCAGGGTGAGGGCTATTTCTTAGTTTTTGATTGTGCCTTTAATTTTTATTAGTGAAATAATAGCATTTGCTTTGCAAATGGAAACCAGATACAAGATAAATTAAGTATTCAAATTCCGTTTAGACTGTGAATGTTTTTCTTCCCAGTCTGTTACACCCATATGGCAAATTCCTAGAAACTGCTGTTTCTTAAACATAAGTATTATGTATGAGTGTTGAATCTGAATCAAAAATGTTATGGTCATATGCATGTCTTAAGAACACTTTAAACTGGCTATTTAAATTGATTTAATATTGTATTATTAAAAGGGTGCTTGAATGAAGCAGTCCCCCCCCCCCAAAAAAAAAGTGCTTGGTCTGTCTTCAGTGACCTTCCATAATGGACAGGGTCTGTGCCAAGCATACCACCATGGTTCTGGGGTGGGGGGTGCATCTGGAGGGCCCAGTGACCACTGACACATGGACACAATTAGCACCTTTGGAGCTGCTGGGTATTAAGTCTCTCCACACATAACAATACACATGCCAATGATAAAAGGACACTGTCGGGACGTAAACCCATTGCTCTCTTACAGCTGCTGTTTACATCCTTATGTAAACCCATCAAAACATCTGATTAAATAGTCATCATGCTCAGAATGCGCCCAGAACCCCACAATAAAATACCATCAAACTGCAGGCAAAGCTGTTTTTGCGTGTCTTTCTTTTGTGTTTTCGCCTTTATGCATATTGTAATGTCAGACTTAGCTGCCGAAATGTATCACCCACCACTGGAGTGCTCAGCATTATGAGGTATTATTATGTAAATTGATCTGTGTTGCAAAAAACCTCTTTCCACAAGCATCAGCATTTTTTCCTTCTAGTGTCAATCTTCGCGATGGCTACCCTTGGATCATTTCCTTTACAGTGCAAGAGTCGAATGAGTTTCTAACATGTCCCCAAGTCTCCTCTCATGAATCTGGCAGTACTCACAGATCTAATATGACTGTTTACAGCTGGTTTTAAAATGCGTCTTGGACAATCGGATTATAAGTAGACAGCTGAGGCACATTGTTGATAAGCACCTGTTTCTGTCATGCATCTCCATGGGGTCCAGTTGACCACTCGTGTTCGGATTGTGTTGCTGCTCTGCACAAAGTTATTGTGATGTCCTTGTCAGGGACTCAGAGGTGTGAGTGATCGGATCACAATACGCATTGGTGACTGCTTACGCTTGTATTTAATGCTGTCTACTTCAAGTCAAGTCAAGTGGGTCTTTATTATGATACTATCTAAATGCAATCTACAGCATCCAGTGGCTCGAAATGATGATCCCCAGGACCGCGATGCAGTATGTACACATAAAGTGAGGAGACTGTAATCAAGTGCAACACATGAGGGAGAGGAGGAAAGGAGAATAATAGCTAATAAATCAAAATAGAAAATATATGTAGACTGACAGACAGGGGAGCTGAGGGTACCCACACAGAATATCAGATACGGTGGCTGCTGTAGGTGCGATGCGATCGCCGAAGACGCATTTTACAGCAAGTGTAAACAGGGCCAGAGATGCTCCGCTGCCAAGAAACAGTGTTTGAAATGGTAAGAACAAACAACAATACTCCAGAAGTTTGGTAGCATAGCATGGAAGTCACGGACCTTTAAAGTTTAAAAGGCAGGAAATTACTTTTTTTTCCTGTTGGGTTTGAAGATGTGCAGTGATTAGCTCAGATTTAGCACCTAGGTGCATATATTGGTATGGTCTGAAATTTGCTCACCCAGAGGAAGTGGGCAGAGTCTTAGGTTTGTGCTTCCTGAGAGGAACATGATGATCGAAATGATTAAAACAACGCTGATTTGCACTGAAGGATAGGAAACAACTAATCCTCACAGTTTCCTCAGAAATGTGAGGGCCAAAGCGGCCATGTTTTATGTTTTAATGTCTCTTCAGTAAAAATTCCTTGTTCTTTATTCATAGCCTGACGTCAGTTTTCCCCCCCACCATTATCTTGGTGTGAATGATGACCTCTGCCCCTTTGAAGGTACAGCAGGATGTGTCAGCATGAGTGGACCTTGCTGAAGTGGCCCACACATGGAGCCGTGAAGGCAGGCCTTCCTGGTGACTTCTCGGCAGGCCTCCTGTTTCCTGCTGTGTCCTTCCTCTCCCAGGACTGCGGCTGGGGGGGGGGGGAGACACGTCACTGCTGCTCCGCCATCTCCCTGCACATTCCCGCTTCCCACATGCCCTCCTTCTTCTCCTGAAGTCCTCAGCAGCTCACCTTTTTGCAGCCGTATCGTGTTTCTGGTATATCTCAGATTAGCAAAGGCCTTCTCCCGATGGCATGAGCCATCATTTTTTTGTTTTTTGTTTTTGTTTATCAGCTGCTTTTACCCAAGGCGACGAGGCAAACGGCACATTTATGTTTACATTTACGGCATTTGGCAGACGCCCTTAGCCAGACCGACTTACATAAGTGCTTAGGACTCATCAGTGAATACATTCTGATACTGGTTCAAGAGAACCCGGCTAAGAATTCCATCACTCGGAAAAACTCTGTTGGCAAGTCATTCTTTTTTTTTTAGAATAATAATAGTATAATTCTGGAAATGCTAATCCAAGTACTTCTGAAAGAGGTAGGTTTTTGTCGTCGTTTGAAGGCACCCAGTGACTCAGCTGTTTGGACATCTAGTGGAAGTTCATTCCACCACATAGGTGCTAAAACAGAGAAGAGTCTCGATGCATATCTTCTTTGTGCCTTGAGAGATGGTGGGACCAGGCGAGTGGTGCTGGAGGATCGGAGAGAGCGTGGTGCAGTGCAGGGTGAGATATGTTTTTTAGGTAGGAGGGTGCTGGTCCAGTTTTGGCTTTGTAGGCGAGCAGGCAGTGTTTTGAATCTGATGCGGGCAGCTACAGGAAGCTAGCGGAGAAGCGTAGCAATGGTGTGGTGTGGGAGAACTGGGGAATGCTGAAAACAAGTTGGGCAGCTGCATCGGCTGCAGAGGACGAATGGCGCTCAGAGACAGATCTGTTAGGGCTGAGTTACAGTAGCCTAATTTTGAGATGACAAGGGATTGAACAAGTACCTGAGTGGCCAGTGTGGAAAGAAATGGATGAACACTTCTGATGTCAAAGAAGAGGAATCGACATGAGCGGGAAAGATTAGCAATGTGAGAGGAAGAGGACTTGTGACTGTCCATGGTTACCCTGAGGTAGGGTGACCAGATAATCCATGTCACGTAGGACACTCTGAGCTAGGACAGAAACTGTAAATTACCATTTCAATTAAAAGGACCTGGATTTCACTTGAGCACTGAGTTCTTGCTGTGTGCTGGTTGGTCAGTCTCCTATAATCATGCATGTGTCACTAATGTTAATGTGAAACAGCCAGGATGAGTCTTTCAGTCGAGGAAACAAACCAGTCAAAACACAAGAAGAGCTGAACTATTCAGCCGAGCACAGGAGCCTTTCAATTTGAAAGTAGTTTGTAAAACCCGAAGTAGCTCGAAGTGTCCTCCCTGATATGGATTATCTGGTCACCCTACCCTGAGTTAACCAGGTGACTGAAGCACATTACAAACATGCGTTGTGTGTGGCTAGGCTTGTGATGAATGTCCAGGCACCAGTGTAAGTAATACAGAGCAAGAGCTACACAATATCTTCCAAACAAAGTAAGAACCTTAACATTAAGACATTAAGAACATTCAGGCAACATGGAGTTGCATCAGGCCAGTGCAGGTATTCCTGGATCAGATGGGTCTTCAGGCATTTCTTGTTCTAGGAATCCCTCCACTAGCCTGATATCTCTCCATGTTCCATCAATATTCTTAACGTTGAGCTTTCTGCTCCATGCACCATCATGGCTCCTGCTTGTCCTCCTGGACACCAGGTCCCCGTGGACGTCTGTCTGTCCTCCACTCTTATTTGCAGGAGCCTCGTTGCTCATGATCCAAACCTGTTCGGCCATCCTGGATCACTTGCCGTCACTGGCAAAACATCATCAAACAGGGGAAGTATATCTCATAAACATACTATGGCCACTAATCTACAGCTTTTCAGCGACGGGGGGTTGGCCTGATTGCGCTGGATTTGAAGAAAAAGAGAAAGGAGTAAACAAATCAACAGTGCACAGAAAAAACAGAGGAAAACAAGAAAGAGAACAATCAGGGTTATAGATGTTTTTCAAGATCTAATTATTCACAAGAATTTGAAAGTCTGTAAGCACTGTACTGCAAAATTTGGTAAAATAATTTGATTATGCTTTTAAGGATTAAAAGTGTTTACACACCATTGGATGTACAGTGCCATCAAACAAGCCCTGTTTTAATTATTTTGTTTATTTTTCATGATTTATGTCATAATCAGATACATATTTAATACAATGGTAGAAACATGCATTTAACATCTGTCATAGGGCCAAGTTACAATGTGATGATATTACCCACTTTAATTTGAAACGCCAAACACTCACTGAGCCAAATGAAGCGAATGTATTTTCTAAATCAACTCTGAGCTGCGAAAAAATTGCAAAGCAAATATTGTAAATGTTTGTATAATTTATAAAGCATGTTCCTTGACATTTCTAGGACGCACTCAGTAAATAAATCAGGCTTTGCTGCTGTGACAGACACGCAAGTTTTCCTGCATGTGCGGGAACCTGGAGAACGTAAGCAGGTGTAAAGTCAGGGGTGGCTTTCTCCGCCCTTCGACGCCGCATGCTGTAGTTAGCCAGAGCACTGGTGTACGGCTGACTGCACTCTGAGGGGCGATTCAGGGGACTCCCACATACACCAAAGCCCCAGAGAACCTGAAGGAAGCCCAGATGAACATGGGAACAAACGGAAAATTCCAGAACTGGAACCGTGTTCGGTTTTCTTCCCAGCATTATTAATGTGCTGAGGACGGAATATACTGTATACCTTCTCTTGTTTTCGCTGTAGAATGGCCGACCGGTGGAGCCATTGACAGCCTCATGTGTCAGAGTCTGTTCTGTGAAGTAGCCCCTCTAGCTCTTGAGGCTATACCCCCCAACACAAACAGTGGGGGGCACTACGCATGAGCCAACAGTAGCACACCCGGCTCACGGGAAGGTGGCCAGCACCCGCTGAGGAGGACCGACTGAGGGGGATTCTCCGAAGCCTTGCCCATCTGCCGCCAGATGACCTTGGGGTTGCCCTTCCTGCAGTCCAGGGGTCCTACGAAGGGGCAGGAGGCAGAACGGCAGCACCTGCGTCCATGCGGGGGCTCTCCGGAACCCCTTGTTTCAAGCCCTGGCCCTCACAAGCCAATTCGGATGGGGCAGCTGGTCCGCTGACAGGTGGATGTCAGGTGAGCATGACTTTCGCTCGCCCGGGCACACGCATCCGCATGATGCAATGAAGTTACCCATAACCCGGACTGAGCTGCACGCGTCTCATCGAGGAAAACTGAGAGGCTGCGGCACCATCTGCCGAAAACAGGCGGCCATCGGCCTCCTTCCCGTCGCCAGCCTTTGAACCATCGACAGAAAAACATTTGCATGGCTCCGTCCACCTGGCGAGTGCAGTGGGGCGCTCGGGACAAGTCACGTCAAGACCAGGAGGGCGGGGACAGAACAGCGGGGCGCGAGAGGGCAGCGCGCGGTGATATGTGCGCCTTTTACTTTGACACGGGGTGGTGGGGGGGGGTTCGGAGGAGGTGTCGGCGGGGCAGGGGGGTAAGGGGAAGGTGTGTTGTCGCGTAACTGGCTGACGGCCTGCTGCCACCCTAATGGCTCTCGTGTGTGGCGGGGGGGAGCGGGGGGCGGCAGCTGCCCGACTGCAGCCGTCCCGCGCCGTGCCTCTGTTCTCAGGAAGTCTGCTCCCCCTGTCCCCACATTCCTACCGCAGATGTTTGACAGAGAAAATATTTTTGCAGCTGGGAGGGAAGGGAGGGAAACGCATCTTACAATATATCACACAGAAGGTGGCAAGGGAGAAAAAAACAGCAGGCGATGTAACACTCAGTTGGCAGCTCTCTCGTCTCACACATAAACTTTCAGCAGCGCAAATCCGAGGTAGTTATCGTATTTCCACTCGCCACACATTGGTTCCTGGTACTTAATGGGGTGATTTTCTTTTCATTTCTTTTCATCGGTTGGCTGGAGGCCTGAACTGTAGCTTGGCCAAACTAATGACGAACAGCCAAGGGTTTTTAGGATGCCGAGGGAGGTCTAAGTGGAATATCTGTGCCTCCTGAGGTCAAAGATTAGTTTTGCTGCAATGTCATCCACGTAACCTCACCCCCTGAGCCGCTAACAGATTGCAAAACAAACTGCGACCTTCCGTAAATATACCATTCATTTGGAGCTATCCTGGGATCTTGCTTGTCATATTCAGCATAATCCTAATCTCACTCCTGCCTGGGATTGTTCCGTCAACTGTGGGAATGGCTGCTGAGGAAACTTAGGATTCCCCGCTCTGAAGTCTCCTTCTTTCTGTCGTTATGCTTGGCGCCCGCCGTTGGGTCACGTGGGTGATCCAGTGGGAAGCTGTCCTCCATGGGTGAAGGCCTTACCGCCGTTGGGTCACGAGGGCGATCCAGTGGGAAGCTGTCCTCCATGGGTGAAGGCCTTACCGCCGTTGTGTCACGAGGGCGATCCAGTGGGAAGCTGTCCTCCATGGGTGAAGGCCTCATCATGAAGCCCATCTTCAGCCTGGGCCAACCATCCAGACCAACCTTATCTACTGTATCCACAGTCACCAAGCTGTATATGAGCTGCACAGTTTGCAGAGGCTGCATATTGATATTATAAATCACCGATATGAACTTATAGCATAAGCACTAATGCACAATTGTGAAATCGGATAACAGAGTATTTTAATATGTTAACGACAGGGAGGAAAATGTCGGAGAAGAGCATTATGATGAAAATCATAGTCATATCAAATCAACTGAGGTTAATATCTTAAGCACACTGCTTAGAAATGTGGCTTTTGACATTTCTAGTGAATGTATCCTCGTTCTAGAAAAAGCTACGGGTAAAATGCTGAGAATTCAATTATTATTAATTAACATCATATACTGAAGTTCCCTATGATGGACTGGCATCCCATCCTGCATTTCCTGGATCAGGCTCCAAGCTCTCTGTCTGCCTGTACTGGACCAGTGCTTATAAAAGATGGATTGATGGAAGGAGAGATGACATATTTAATGAATTTCCATGACTATGGCACCCATTAAGACAGCATTCCTTCTACACAGTTGACGGTCTGCTGGCCGTTCCCATCCTTGGTAGGAGATGACTGAGGTAGTTCCTGACTGCCACCAGTCATATTCCCCATGCTACACGCTCAGCAAATCTACACACAGACACGCACATGCAACAAAAACACCAAACATACCTTCAGGATAAAACCATCATGAACCACCAATACCTGTTGTAATGGATATGCTGGTCAGACAACAAACGGTATGAAAAAAACACCAGGTCTGGCCAAGTATTCTACGTAAGTGTGCAAAAATCATAATAAAGGGATCACGGCTATAAAGTATAAATAAGAAGCTGGTTTATACTAAATTAGACATTATTCTGTGTCTCTAAAGGAATTAAAAGCTGTGGCTCAATAATGAAGGACTTTACATTAAAGACATGAAGAATGACTTCTGTAGGTCGATCTGTGACTACTCTGCAGAGACTCGGGTGTCAGAGTCAGAGTTCCAGATCGATGAAGACGTGGAGTGGTGAGCGAACACGGTTCCCCTCTGCACACGTGTGATCACAGGCGGCGAAAGCCAGAGAAAGCCTTCACTGATGAGCGGCGGTTCTGAGATCGATCACGACTTCCACAAAGCAGCTGTGAGCAGAGCTGCACTTTCCCAAGGTAGAGAATTGAAAATTATAGATTTATTGTCTTTTTGGATAAATGTGTTAAAACAGCCCTCCTCAAAATGGAATATGTGTTTTATCCATTACATAAGGTGTATCATCTTCATGACCTCGGACAACATTTTTACCCTGAAATGCTGATCATTGCGAATCGCACATTGTGCATCCATACTTCTCAGAGGAGAACTTACTGTCTCTGCGATACCGAAATGATCCGCGGGGCACAGGGAACCTGGAGAATGGGATGGGGAAATTTATTAGCATTTGTGGTCAGGAGAAGATAATGATGCTCTTTAATGTAAACAAGCTAGATGTAAAGCCTCCACAGCAGAGCTGCCCACCTGCTCACTCAACTCTCTCTCTCCCTCATATATAGTATGATCTTACTTAATACTACAATTAAAGAATCACCCATGAGTAAAGGAACCTGCCCCCCAGCCCTTTCCCCCAAACACCCGCGCCCTTCCATGGTTTACAGCCTACCCCGGAATTGCTTTTTGCACTGCCTAGAAATTACCGGCTTAATTATAAAGCTCGGTCACACAGCTGGTTGTAGCCTAAGGCCCTGTTATGTTTCTCTGTATGCTTTGTGGCGGTATATATCCTCACTGGCCTCCTTGCGATCGGGACGCTGTCGTGGACCTTGTGCCCCCAGCATTGTGGTGGACACCACCAACGTCACCAAACGTTTCTAATGTTTGTGAGGAGATCGGCATTCTTTCGGGGCTCGGGGATCCTACGGCAGGAAGGAAATCTGATCGTTTGCTTCCTGTACAGAATGCGGCCTGGTGCACATTGCAGATTTCTCACACTTGCACATGCTGTTGTGACCCTGGATAACTTCAGGAACAACTGGCCTGTGCCCCCACCCCCCCCCCATCTCCTTTACTAGAAGAACTAGGGAAAAAAATCTTTGGCTGGAGGAGATGGGAAGATCTGCGTCTGTTAAATCTTCACCCTGGCTTTTTGGCTCACGTAGGCTGTCACTTGTACTCCTTTTCGACTAACGACAGTCAACTTAATCTCCGCAGTACGTCGACACCGTCGTTTATCTGCCTGATTAACTTGTCAAGAGCTCTGTGACTCCCACTGTTTCCAGAAAAGCCACTAAAGTACAATGACGCAATAGCAGCCACCGACAGACCTGAGCCCATTGACTCATCAATAGCCGTAACCTGAATCTATAATTTGGTGATTATCCTCCAGCGAAGTCACAGAAGGTGAGTTCAAGCCATTTCTATTCGACTGTCAGATCTGGTAACGAAATGATCTCTTACCTCCCTTAGGGGCCAAATGGCCACATATTGGGATATGATGTATATGATGTAGCAATTATGGTGCATTATGGAGCTTCCGCCAGAGGGAGGCGATAGGGAGACAAGCAGACGGAGGCTGACACCTCACCAAAGCCCGACTTCCTTTCATCAAAAAAAATCTCAACAGAAGCGAATAAAGCCTGGGGGGGCGAGGGGGGGGGGTCGTCTTGCTGGTCGGCACCGTTTCACACTCCGAGTGCAGGAATGTGTCTGAAGCTTCCAGTGAAAAGGGAAGACAGTCGCTGGAAGACAGAAAAGTGATACACCAGTGTCCTTGTGCCCCGGCATCCCTGCTCCCTCGCCTCCCAAGACCCCCAGTCACCCGACGATAGTGAACAACGGGATGGTACGTTCCGTCGACCCGGGTCGGATGTGTCACCGTGCGCAGGCGTGCAGGACTTCCCGCCATTGTATGTGGACCTGGCCATTGTGCCTGGGCTGTACACACCCCCCTGCAGATTCTTCACACTGGGGGAGCGCTTTCAGCCCTGGCCAGGAAGCACGGGGCCCCCAGGCACGGGGCCAGTGTGGCCTACAGCAAAGTGACATCAAAAGGGCCCCCCAGGGCTGGCCTTCCACTCAGGGCCCTTCTCCGGTCCCAATGGGCCGTACACTCCGGGCATCACAATTTGTGGGAAATGACGGACTGAGCACGTTTGTGGAGCATGTACAGGAAAGACACAAGAGCATAAAGACTTTCTGCGTGCGACTCACTGCATGTAACGTCTCCTCTCTGCCCCCCGCCAAAGGGGCCACTAAGCTTTGGAAATCTCTAGGGTTGGTAAAGTTAGATTAGATTAGATTCATCTTCATTGTCACTGCGCAAAGTATAAGTACCACAAGATAGAAATATGAACTAAAGCAAAAGTGCTAGAAACAACCATGCAATATCTATCTAGTCTATCTATCTATCTATCTATCTATCTATCTATCTATCTATCTATCTATCTATCTATCTATCTATCTATCTATC
>JAODLC010000043.1:3374688-3388537 GCA_026781145.1 Hippopotamyrus pictus | reverse complement strand
CTCGGATTGTTTATGCTACACCCTGTGGCAGATACTGGTTAGCTAAGCATGCCGCTCTTTCATGACTAAGGAGTGCTGATGGGCACAGCCACCGCGGGGCATCTTTCATCCTTTACGGCTAAGAAACCTCCATTTTATCTGCACTGAGATGGAGACGAGCCCACCAGCACCAAGCCCAGCCCTCCCCTCCTCCTTGCTCGGCTGACAGGTAATGCCGGCACAGCCTGGAGAGGGCAGACGTGGTCTTCTGTCGCGTGGTGCAGCGAGTTCTTTCTGCTGAAGACCACAGAGCCTCCCCATCTCCGGGCAAACATGCTGTGTCACAACACAACCCCTCTGTCCCGGACCACCCGCTCGGAACCGAAACCCCTCACAGGGCTTTATGCCCCACAGTGACCCAACCCGGGGTGGGGGGGTGGGGGGGGAGGAGAAGCAAAAAAATCCCCAGAGAGCCTCGACAGCCTGGCGGAGCACGTACACGTTTGGGGACGGCTTCTTCCCAGGCGCCTCGCCGCCGCTCTCTTGCATTGCGGCACCTTCCGGAACAAGCCCGTTTGCTCTGCACCCCCTCTGCTCTTTCACCGCACATTTCATCCCATTGTTATTCTTCGGCATCAACCCCCGCCAATCCACCGCACCCCACCCTGGCCCCCACCCCCCCCGCACTGCGTCGAAGCACATAAAGGGGGAGGGGGGTGGGCGGGGCCGGGACAGGGTTCGGGGAGGGGCATATCCTCGTTTTGTAATCCACAATGCTGGCAGTCGGCAGTATAGCTGGGGTGTCACCGTCCCGAATTGATTTAACCGTCAATGGGAGTCGACATTGAGGGCTGGGAGGCGCTTCTCCCCACCTTGTATCAAAAGCCATTGTGTCCTGGGGGGCCCCCGGGGGTCAGCCGTCCGCCCAGTGGGGCGACAATGGCCCAGCCGACGGCTGGATGGGGCCCCTCGCAGAACGTGCTCGGCTGCTGCATCCTCGCCATGCGACGCACGCATATCACTCCTCATGCGGCCGCGGCTGAAATGCATGCGGGATGCTGGCATCCCTCTGTTACTCAAAGACAGCTGTGATTAAGCGCCGTCAGATAAATGGATACATTGTAAAACCATCTATGTAGATCTGGGTGGCAACGGTGATAATTACTTCTGCAAGGGAAACATCTAAAGGTGACGCAATGGAGCCTAAATATGATCCATATTCCCATGTGCATCACAACAAACTGACTAAATTAAGTCAAATTTTTATTCCACACCCTTACGCATAGACCTGCAAAGCAACAAGCGAAGATTTAACCGCAATATATTAAATGGAAATTACATTGAATTTATTAATGTAAAAAACAGGGAGAGAACACAGGTTTAAATCCAATCTGTGTTGTGGGGGGGGGGGGGGCTAAAGTATCTTCATTCACAACAAAACACAACCAACAGAAATACTACACAACAGGTACAGTAAACAGCGACCACCAACCCGCTTGATCACACAAAAGAAACATTCTTACTCAGAAAACCACAGTATCGTGACTGTTTCTTTACGCTTAAAAAAAATACAATAATATCGAAAGGTTTTCATTAGATACGCGGCAGCAGTGTGTGATGATTTTAAGGAGCCTCCTGCGCCCGGCTCATAGCCGCGAGCCGCCTTCAGTGTGACCACGTTTACATTAACCGCACACAGAAATAAGGCGCAGCATCATAAACGGTAACGGACGTCGAAAGCTCTAAGGCGCCAGGAACGCTGAGTCGGGAAAGCGGCGACACTGCGTATCGCGCTCCGGTCCTATGCGACGTCCAAACCATCTGTACTGGGGCACATTTTAGGCTCAAGAATGTTGGAATGCGCAATAACCCTGCATCTTACATTTCTGTGGTGAGGCTTCCGGGTGAGGGTTGTTTAAAGTTGGGTGGGGGTGGGGGGGAGAATTCTGCTTCTGCAAAGTAGTTTCAGGAGGCAACAATTATGCATGAAATATCTTTGGGTTGCGCCCATGGCCCAGAATTCAAATGAGGGTCGGCTTTTCACATGCTTCCTGTCCACAAAGAGTATCGCTGTCTGTCACCCGGGGAAGGCCGTCGTCGTGACTCCCTTCATTTCAGCTTTGCTTCCACGGGTTGCCATGGAAACAGGTATATCATTCAGGCCTGGCCGCAGGCGGCCATCGCAGGTGGCTCGGTCCACGCACAAAGGCTGCCGCGGACGCTGGCCAAGCACCAAACGACTCCTCACCACCACACTGAAGTGCATTGACGTCGGGGTCATGTGTTTGTACATATCCTTTGTTTGCTTTAAAAAGACTGGCGACTGTGGCGAGTTTATAAATAAGCTACATGATATATGTGGGTCATGATTTTTACTAATTTCCCACAGAGCCTTCGGGCAGCTCTGTCCCGCTTAAGCGCGATTCATTCCAGGTATGCGGCTCCGAGGGGACATTCGTGGCAGGGTGATCTCATCTGGAAGTTGTAGCAATGACGCACGCAGGTCGACATACCGCTGCCTGAATGTCTGTGCGCCTCATCTATGTGAGATCAAGTTCATACTTCAGGATATGAAAACACTAACAGCTAACAGATTCCGTGTTCCTCCCTGGCGAGCGTCTAATGGTCCTTTTGGGAATCACTTTCGGTTCAAATAGCAGGACAATGGGGACAGAAGACAGCTAGGGTTGGTGGGGGCTGGGATGGTGATGATGGAGTAATGAGATTGTTGTAACTTAAGTGGATTTCTGTGCTGTGCTTGTAGCTGAGTAACCGGTTGGCATAGCAACGCGGTCTCACGGCAGCGTCTCCCTCGGTGGTATGTGATCTTCATTACGGCGGCCATGAGAGGGGCTTTTTTAAGGGCCTGCGATATCAAGGAGGCCGGGATAATCTGCGCTCCGGCAAACGCGCGCACAAAGGCGGGCGGGCCGGGTCGCTGTCACCTGCCATATGTCCGCGCAGCGGGCCAAGATGTGGCGTCACTGTCAGCTTGCTCTCGCCCCCTAGACGTGCCTGGTGCATTCTGGGCAGTGGCGAGCTCTGTGAAGCAGGCCCCCTAGCTAATGAACTCACCCCTTTCAGAACCTGAATGCAGGCCGAGGAAATAACTCAAGGGCCCGTACTGAAGGAGGGACGTCCGTCACCATGGAACCTCGTACTCCCTTGTAGTGAACGCCAAGTGCAGATTGCGAAATTAGTCAGGCAGGGGCGCAATGCTTAAGCCAACTGCGGTTTAACAGAACAAATCAAAGGTGAAAGAAGATTAACACTGCAAGCAGATTTATTTGAGCCAGATGTTAATCAAAATACCCGTCAGTTTTAAATACTTCTAATTAAACGTTTGCAACGTTTATTGATTTTAAATAGTTTTCTTTAGTGAGGCCCACATTGGACTATTACGGGTGAACCAAAAAATATTAACCACATATACAGCTGAGAATAGCTGTCAGTGTCATGAGTGTTAGTAATCAAATTCTGGTCCAAAATTCTTTGCTATGCTATATGGTTCCAGGAGTTTACATAACTATAGCGCCCAAACAATGTCTCGTCTCAGGGTTATCGTAGAAAGCGTTTTTAGCACCGGCTGGGAATATACTACGCTTGTCGTTAATTGTTAACACACCACCCCACCCTAGGTGCCACTGCGAGTGATTTATTGTGGGACATGTTTTATGTGCTGTTGTTTTTTAAAGAGTAACCACTAAACTGTATTCCGAGACGTCCAGTCTGTGTCTGAGACAGAGAGGCAAACGTTGCAGGAGAAATGAAGGGAGACTATGGGGTTTGTTTGGAAGCAGGTCAACCACACACAAGTCAGACACATCCCTCTAACGCTAAGGACATCGGTAATAGAAGCGGTGCCTGGCGGGGACAGACGATGTGGTTATCGTCGAGGAATGGGCTTCTTGGTGCTCCACAGCTGTAAATCAACTGTCCTTCATTTTCACTTAAATGGGACGTATTTATAGATCATTCAGTTTTATATCTGCACCACGCAAATCGGATGCAGATCACAAAGAACCATAAAACGTCACACATGGCTTCATAAACTTATGTGTTCCCCGGGGGGTGTTTTTGCAGTCAGAAAGCATAATTTTGCAACCACAGAAAAGAAGTTACAGCAAGCTGAGTCGCAGTGTATTCCGTTTCACTGTTTGCTGTGTGCAGCTTCACATCACGGGTGGCTGCTGAGGCAGATTATGTGCTATCACTGACTCCCGGGTGCTTTCTGTTGGGGGGAGAATCACCGCCTGGTTTCCCTCACAGCTGAAGGAAGCAGCATCATTTGAACTTTGAGGATGAAGCTGTAAGCAAATCTGCTTCCCAGTCTGCATCAGAGCGCTGCAACGAGAGCGATCACAACATTTTAGCTCCCTCTACTATATGATGCTTTGGATAAAAGTATCAGATAAATTAGCATTAAAACAGTTTTTTTATACAAAGATATTTACATTTAAAAGCAGAAGCTCCTGTCATTCTAGGGATTCAGGTCCAAATTAAATACTGGAGCTTACAAACCTCCCCCCCCCCCATCTCCTTGGTTCGTACACTCCTGACATATTTTATTTATATATTTTTTCATGTCTGAAAAAGAAAGGGTGATCTCTGCAGAATATTTCTTCGACAGCCGCCATTGAGACCCTAACCGCCCAGCTAGCTCCACTCTCTGATATTAAGAAGCTTTTAAATTCAGTCTCTTTTGGGAAGAAGGACGATATCAGTGCACATTACGATCCCCCGAGGGGCTGCAGTACAGTCTATAAACAAAACAAAATGAGTTTTACAGTCAGGAAGATGGATGCTTTGTTGATTCTTTTTGTTGGATTGATGTTTGTATTACGATATTCTGCTAAAACAGGACCCGATTCCCAGTTTCCACTTTTGTTTCTGGCATGGATGCTTTGTGGGAGTTAGACCGGATCATTGCTTTATACATACGGGAGTTATCTCCTCGTTCGAAAGGCCTTCAGCTTTCACTAAAACATGGAGGGCTGCAGCTCTTTAACCAAATTATCCTCACTCTGGCGATCAATAGGGGGACTTTGAAGGGTTTGCAATCAAGGCAGTTCATGCATTATTCATTTCTTACAAGTGTGCACTCAGAACAAAATCATAATTTTGTTTTAATTAATTGATTGGCTGTTTCTTTCACGAAAAATAAAAACTGCTTTGCACATTTAGAGCACATTTGGATAGAACTTCGTTTTATCCAAAGGTTTCAATTCTGCCCATTCACAAATAGAAACATGACGTGTGAAGGACTGAAAACTGTATAGAGATTAAAAAGTCGGGGGTGGGGGAGTTGGCAGATAGGGGGCGGCCTCTGTTCGGAATCACCCGGGCACCCGTGTGACGTGTTTCCTTTCTCGCCAAACCTTGGATGCATAGGGAACAGAGGATGGATTCATTTTTCATCAGCTTCTGCCTGAAAATAGGGGAGAATCTGAGACAATGGCGCTAAGACATAAGACATCTGGCCCAGACTGGGCCGTGTGCTGGGAGAGGCCAGGCCTGGCCGGTGAGGCAGAACCAAAGGGTCGGAAAATCAGTTAGGTGTCACAAAAGCCCGTTTGTCCGTGGCGTGATCCAGAGGAGCAGCTGGAGCGCCTTGTTTAATACTGCGGCCAAAGCCTGCTTGCCGGGGAGCCTGCGACCCCGGCACACGTGACCGCCGCTGCCGCCGCAGGACAAATGCTGTAGCTGGGGGACCAAAGCTGGGGTTGACGGATCCGCCCCTTTAAAAGAAACAGGCAGATGAGCTAAAACTAATGGTGTAGTGTTGCTTTCGTACTGGATTGGCCAAGAACATGACAGCCCAAGTATGTGATTGGCTGAGGAATTTGCTCCGGCGCCGCCTCAGTCCTGACAGGTAGAGTGATAGATCTGTTATATCACACACAGCTGTGCACGGTGCCCATTTTGTAGGAAGTAGACACAGTTTTGGACAGTCGCCATGGCAAGTGGATAGCATCCATTTCTTAGCAGTTGACGCTAACATTTTCAGCTTTTCAGTAACTGACAAAGACAGACAGTGGTCAGTATTTTTGTAAGTTGGAAACAGTGGAGCAAGTCAGTTATCTTACCAGCACAGTCGAGAAACCCTGCTCACACCAAGAAGTGTATTAAACAAAGTTATCTGGCACTGAAGTCAGCCTCATCCATTTTAATTGCCCTTTTAAAATAAGCCAAGTAATGTCTCCTATTGACTGGAAGGGAGCGAGGAGAACTGAGCTGTCTGTACTCTAGCCAAGACGCTGGAAGGTGCGGAGCGCGGTCCTCAGAGAGCAAGGCAGCCCAAATGCGACATGCTTAACGCCTGAGCTTCCCAGAGAATCGGTTAAGTCTCTGTCACAGTCTGATGGTCACCGCTTGCAGACTGTTGGTTTCACGGCGCTCGTGGTCGGAGCGGCTAGACGAAATGTCACCACATTAATCACCTACATAGCTGAAGTAACACCAAGCTCTAAAAGCAGTTGCCACCCCTCATTTTCCTGTGGTCACCAGGCCTGTGGTATTATATTAGTTAAAAATATAATTTTGACAACCTGTGTCCTACCTATACCATGTGTCACATGACCAGAGAAAAATCGGCACTTCTCTCTGTTTTTCAGTATCTGAGGATATCAAATGCATGTGAAACGCGCAGCTTCGACAGATTCTGTCATCTCCCGCTTTATTACAGTGCGAATTGAATCATGACACATTGAATCATTCTCAAAATCTGCACGAAGTTTTGGTTTATTCTGGAGTCTTAGTACCCTGGCATGACATATGAGTATCTGGTACCCAGGAGGTCCGACCCTAACCAGCTATGGTTAGATTACCAAAGATATAAAATAAGAAGAGTCACACACAAAACACACAACAATACGCGCAAAAAATAGCATTAATAAAGGAACAGAATAGCCTAGTATTAAAATCAACTAATACAATGGGTACAGCACTCTAATAAAATAAATCTTACAATGATGCCTGTTGATTTGATATGTTTTTGATATCTTTAGCCGTGATGCATGCCGGAGCTAACAATGCTAACAATGCTCCTCTGAGCTGTACCAGCCTCCCCTGTCATCCTCATTCGTCTGTCGAACCCCTTGAACCTTCCCCCAGTCTCCCCCCATTAAATGGCCTTTTCTTTTCATCGGACACTTACTTTGGGTCCTTTGTTACCCCAGGTCTGCTACATGGATATCTTAATTAGCTTCTGCAGAAACAATAGAGTCGACAGGGAAGCTTTGCACAACGCGGAATCGTCTTTCACTGTTTGTTTAAGTTTCGTTTTTTTTTTCCCGCCAATACATTGGCAAACATTCCCTTTTTAGTGCCTAGTGTTTGTGAGTGATGTTTGAATGCATCTGACTATAGATAAGTGCTCTCAGCACGACCTTCTTGGCGCCAGGCACACAAACTATATGGAGTTACCATATTATGACAAAAAGACTCCCGAACCCTGTCAAAACCAAGGATGGCCACCGTGTGTGATAGAAAATGTCAGTGGGAAAGAGTTAAAAATGTACTTGGAGCGGTCATGGGCCAGCAGTACACACACTCCGGGCCCGGTTTCAGAGAGAATCTCGCCAGTGCGTAACATTCTGCTGGCTGAAAATTCTGCGGTGGTGAAAGTTGGGTGAAGTTTGAGTTAGTTTTTTTTCTCCAAAGTAGGAATAGCCAGTTAATCCCAGCATGCCCCCCCCGCCTGCATAAAGATAAACTCAAAGGGACATTAACACACGGGAGGCACACGATCCCACGTCCTCTAGTGTGTCTACTGCCGACCACCTGCTTCCTGTCACGCTTCAGGCTGCGCGTCTTGTCGAGTGTCGTGTCAGACTTGACCGGTAAGACTAATCACTCCCTTCCATGCCTGGCGGACAAATCTGTACAGCAGTGAATCCGATGAACACGACGGAGCGCAGGCCAGTCGCCACACTCGAGATTCACGATGCTTTATTGTCGCCTCACCATGTAAGGATACATGAGCACTAAGATTTGTGTAACAGGCCCCAAATGGTGACCATGAAATGTCGCTTCTCCACGGCCACCGTGCAACTTGAGGCAATCGATGAGGCAAAGACTCTCCGAGTCTCCTCACCACAACCAGCTAATTTGGCACGATGGGCATCAAACTGGTGTTTCTAATGTTTTTTTTTTCCTCCTGATGAAAAGCAGGGAGCCTGCTCAGGATTAGGCCCAAGGACTCGATGATAGGACACAAAAAGCCGCTTGTTTACGGAACAGATTGCTCCAGAAGAAATTCAAGGCTAACACAGCCACTAATTACAAATTAGCTACCTGTGGGAATACCTGTCATGTGATAGCTATGCGGCTGGCATTGACTTGGAGTCACTGGAGATAAGGCTGATGCAAAATTACTGATAGGTAGGAACAAAGAAGTCTGATAAACTAGGTGAAAACACATTTTTTAAATTTTTAAATAAAAAAATTCCCATGCTTCCCAGATTCCTACTGGTTCAGCACCATAAAGCAGTGCACAGTACTGGACGCTATTAGCTTTATTTATGTGGCATGTTAATGCTTGACTGTTTTTTTAATCACATACATATACTTTTTAGTATATGCCTACAGAAGCATTCCGATTGGCTATATTCCCGATAGCATCAATAATCCCACATGAGGGTGAAGTGTCTGTGTGTCTCTGCTGCGAGCACAACAGCGAGCACTAGCATCGTGTAAACAGAGCGGACCGGGCCAAGTACTGCCAGTCGTGCCGGGGTCTCCCATGCAAACAGAAAACAATCCGCCCCCACAGAGCCGTCTCGCAAAGGAGGCCAGCGACAGACAATCCCAGGATAATGCTCACAGTCCGCTCCAGCAACCTGAAGGGCAGCAGCCGCCGTAAAATACTTTCGCCCTGTTTTTCTGAATAATACATAAGCTGAAACCGCACACTAAGTGTAATCCACTGTTATGAACGTGAGCTGAAATTCTGTGGGCCGTCGGCCACAGTCAGCTCGTGCCCGGACAGACGGTCAGGCTCAACTACAGATTATTTCCACCCTATTTGTTTATAACCTCTGAGCAGCTTAGAACCATGCAGTCCAGAAGCCTAGGTGGTCAGGAAAAATATTCCTTTGTGTGGTTTGTTAGGAGTCATTGATGCTGTCTAATTAATGTAGTCTAATCCAGCTGATTAACGGGAAGGAGAGGGGGACAAGAAAACGGACAGTGAGTGAGCCTGGGCCAATTAAATATTCATGATATAAGGCACAGAAATGTAATTCTAATGTGCTGCTGGGAATTAAGATTTATTTTTAGAGTCCAGCAGTTTTCCATTTCTTTTAATAATCTACCTTCAGAGAGCAGGAATCACATTTTTTTTGCAAACCGGCCCATCTCTGTATGTAAGGTCACATGTATGTATGAATGGATACACCATACCCGTCAGTCTGCTACGTGACGAGCAGGATGCAGGACAGCATTCTCTTTCCTAACTCGCTTTCGTCATGGTCACTCTCTCTTGTCTTTCTAATTAGATTTGCACATCCTTAGATTATGGTTACAACTGCACTATTCCATCATAAACAAACAACAATTGATAATTATGGCAAACGGCAAATTTGTAAGTGAGGTCTTGGCACGATGACATCCGATACTTCCAGAGATGGGACATAGTTAGGCAAGAGCCATTTACAATTTAGAGGCAGTGACAACAGCCATCTAGCGACCAATCAGAATGCAGATTGAATTTCTTCATATATATAATTGTTACTGAGTTACTGCTTTGTTCTGTCACCCTCATGTCAATATCACCGGAAATGGGACGAAAGGTGTGATTATGTGATAAACACCCCACTCCCTCACAGAATTTTACCATGATTTCCCTCTGCAGAGGCTGACATTTCAGGCTACACACTGGCCTTCACTCACCCTGAGACTCCATTATGAGAAGAAGGAAAGGTCAATTTGCCACACTTTGAGAGAAAATGAGCTTTACAGAGAGCTGGTTAACGCTCTTAATGTGGCTGATATTCACGAAAAGCTAAACGGGGACAATGGAAACTGCTCAAACCACTGAGCAGATGAACTGCATAGTAGGCGTGATGTTAATGAACAACAAAAATACAGTTATTTGATAAATCATTAAAAGACACAAAATACTTCCAAATAAACACAGTACACTTCCAGTCAAAATGCCCAACTTACAGGAGAAAACCTTTGGAGAGAATGGAAGACTTGCAAAATCTAAGGTTTCAGACTCAAAACAGACCTCCTAGATTAACTAATTACCATTTAAACCATCCACCCTTCAGGCTGTCCAGTCAGATTTAGTCGTAGGTACAGTAGCAGGATTTCAAAAAGGACTACGGAATGTAGCCACAAGGACAACATTACAGTGCAATATGTGACCATTCAGCTCCTTATCAAAAATATTCCCTTTGTTTGGCTTCATTTTTATGCCTGAAGGTATCGCTGACCTTTCAAGAAAATATCTGAACACCATTACGCTGCAGAATTGGGATTCAAAATTAGGGAGATAAACTGTAACTATAATAAGGGTAGGCATATTGCAGAGCTGTTTTCAAATGATCAGTTGTGAAAATGTTCATGTGATGAAAACTCTTTTACAGGACCAGAATGCTGAGAAAATTCACATTAAATGCATTTGCTGCACAAGGCAGTGACTAATAAATTTTATCGTTAATGGTTAAAATAAGCAAATACTTCAGCTTTCCCAAGCATGACGTGTGGGAAGAGTCACATGGCAGATAGCTTGGCACATAATTCCATCCATCTTCGGGAATAGGCCTGAAGCTCATTCCAGCCCAGAACAAAAAGCCTAGGCTACACCTTAACGGGGATGAACACATGCTCTGTTTTGGCAAATTACATGAGCTTTTTTCTGGGTGTCGATTTAATTTTGTGCTCGTAAATGTTGCGTCATGCCGTCATTTTTAGAGTCTTATGCAACAGGAATGAGTGTACAATTAGCTTAAATAAATATAAACATTGTTCTGGCACCATGGGGAAATAATAGCATTGCCATGTGGCCTATATGCAACTAAAGATATGGTATGTCCTTACGAAATGGTTATTGTGGGGTTATGTATTATGTAGAAATAACTTGGACGTTGAAACGCTGAAGAAATTCCTAGCAGGACAAAATGGTTTGTATTGTCTGGTTAGAATACCAAGCAGGTGACAATGAAACTGTCACACACCTAGTGTCTTAAAGTAATTCCCTCTGGTTATAATTCCAGCTTGTGGTGGAGCTAACTGTGCCCTTTTTGGTCCTGTTATGATAAAGGAGCTTAGGCTCATGTGTGATTCACTCGTTTTGGAAACGGAGTCAGAAGCTTTATTCACCAGGGACAAAACACACAAAAGCGATGTCTTTCGGCGCAGGTGGTGGCTGGACAATTAAACATACAATTAAATATACAATTAAGCATATTTCAAGGTTTCAAGATTTTCATTGTCATGCGTATTAAGTGCAAAATAAAATGAAATTCTTACTTGTGTGTCTCCTTGCAGCATGACACTTATGTGGTAATAAATATACATAGTATACAAGATTTAGCAGCAATGAATATATAAATAAATACAACGTAAACGGACAAAAAAATAAATAAATACAACTGCCGGCAGTACTGACGTGTAGCAGGACTAGGGTATAGCAACAGAATGATATAAATAACAAAATCAAGCAAAGGTGCCAGAAACAAATAAAAGTAAAAGAAAGGTAGTAAAACTGAAATAAAGATGCACAAATAATAAGTAAACGTGTGGACATAAATAAAGCGGGAGAGCCAGTTACTGGGGTACAGGCCGCAGATGAGCTGGTGAAGGCGTGAGGAGGCCTGTGTTTGAGCTTACCCGCGCTCTCTGCCACCTTCATCCGCTCCAAATAAATGTGCCGATCCATGCCTAGTGCTCTGGGAAGGACATGGTCCTGCTTTTGGAGGGGTACTGTACTAAAATGGCTCACACCCATGTTTCAAGGGGGTGTTTTAAAAGATGTTTTTTTGGCACGTGCCATTCTTAAATCCCCGAGCGGGTCATTTATTTCCCATTTTCCGCGTCCCTCTGCCATGCAGAGACCCCGACATGCGCGAAACAGGTCACACCGGTCTGCCTGCTGGGCCGTTCTCCTCTGCACCAGTATCAGCGGTTCCAGGAAGCACCCTGATCTCTGACTTCATGAGTCATTGCCCCCTCACATCAGACTGAAAAGGGCTCTTTATCCGGCCTGCCCTCCAGCGCTATTCATTACATAGTATGTTTTTAAGTGACTCATGTCCCTTCACAGACGCGATAACGAATGTCTTATTTCGTCTTAGAGCGACAGTGACATTAATCAGCCTTTTGTCAGTTGTAAATGAGGTCTGCTTCTGGGGGCACAAATACAGAATATTCTAATTGGGAATAAACAGCTCATTGGTTATGGCTGCTGAGAACAAAAAAAAAAAGGTTATTCCAGTTTGCTAATTGGAAAATCAGGCCTCGTGTGGCGCGAAGTGACGTGGAATCTTAAAAATAATCCCAGGTTATGGATAACAAGTATGATACACTTTCCAAGCAAGAGTATTTCCTGCTTTGTGTATAATAGTTTGGTGTTTTAACCGTGAAGTTATACGCAGAACTGAAATAAACAGTATCAACAAAAGTTAGGGCCATTATTTACTGGATGTGTAGATGGCTAATCTCTCACTGCAAAACCTAAGCTTTAAAGTGAGCTTGGGGTGCGTCCGTGATTCCTTCTTCCAGCTCTTTTTTTCTACATTTTTGCCCTGTGGTGGGGGTACCGAAAATAAAACTAAACCAAAACAAAATAAAACACCACATATGTACTATATAGGACTGTATTTGGCCCTGTAGGCTGGCGGGAAAACGTACAGTATGGTGTGGAAAATGAGAAGCATGTTTCCAATTTGTTTGTTCTAATTTTAACACATCTGTTACCCTGTAAATATGAACAATACTTGCACAGCTTCTCCAAGAAGATTTGCTCTGATTAAAATAATTCTGCCAAGAAACAGATCTAAAGCTCAATTTATGTACTTAGTGTCCAGTCCCCTCTCCATATTGTGGAGACTTTTTAGAGTTATTTTTCAGAAGAATAATTATATCTTACCCCAAATTTTTTGTCTGTGTACTATATACATATTTTAGGAATTAAAATAGTATTTTCCACCTTCATGTGCTATGCTTAGACCTATAACATCCATCCATCCATCCATCGATCCATCCATTTTCTGTAACATCGACTGATCGATCCATCCATCCATCCATCCATTTTCTGTAACTGCCCATCCATCCATCCATTTTCTGTAACCTCTGATCCTATTAAGGGTCTCGGGGGGTCTGGAGTCTATCCTGGAGGCTACGGGCACAAGGTCCTATAACATAATGTGTAATAAAAATGTGACTCGAAACTTGCTTGTGTATCCAATACAATAACTGGCCCTAAAGCATAATCTGTGTGTTCAGAAAATTGCTTGTGTGTTCAATGCAATAGTATCTCAAGGCAATAAGTTTCACTGGATGCATCACAGTGTAGATGGGAACATAGCTGGTGAGGACCTCAAACTGCTACCCAGAAGGTCCTTGGCAGTGAGTCCATCATCAGCTACCCAGGCCATGCCCACGTCTCACTCCGGGCCTCAGCGAAGCGTTACCTGCTTCAGGGGCAGCTTCACCCCTCAGGCCTCCGGATAACCAAATAACCAGTGACCTGCATCTCTCCCAACTTCATTCCCAACTTCTTCTGCCGGCCCCTGGAGGATGGGCTCCCCCTTTGGGTCTGGTTCCTCCCAAGGTTTCTTCCTCCAAGGGAGTTTTTCCTTGCCACCGTTGCCTTTGGCTTACTCACTGGGGGGTCTTTACATGGCAGAAATGTAAAGCGCAT
>JAODLC010000043.1:3330390-3355031 GCA_026781145.1 Hippopotamyrus pictus | reverse complement strand
AGCATGAGTTCATTTACGTAGATGAGGCTGGGTTCAACCTGACGAGAACACGAAGGAGGGGAAGAAACGTCATTGGCAACTGTGGTGCAAGCGTGCATAGCCTGCATTGTGCCCTGACTGGTAGGGAATATGTGGAGTTACTCTGTGTCTGTGTATTTGCATGTGTGTTTATCCTGATCCCGTGGAGATTGGAAAGGAAGCAAAAGCTCCATTTCTCAGGACAAAGAAATCCGAGTCAGGCGGGGTGGAGATGTGCACAGCTGATTGCTACAGTGCTGCGTCGTCTGACAGCTTAACGACGCTGCAAATGGAAATGGCTCATCCTTCAGCTTCTCTAAGCTGACCAGGCTCCATCTAAGACCTGCTGCGAGATGTTCTCTGCCTTCCTGCCATGTCATTTGACTAGGCTATCGTCCATGCTACCTTTGCCAAACGATTACAGCAAATCACTGTGGAGCAGATAGTGCCCGTGTCCTTCTGCTGCTCTGTGCCATTCATACATTTCATGCTAACATGCTTAGTAAAGTGATGGAAGAATGTTTACGTTAGTAGCATATGCAGTTCCTACTGGCAAACCAGTGGTCCAGCCACATAGTGGTTAATCTGGACCTTCTGTGGAATCATTAGGGGGCAATATGCTGTGAAAGACCTGAGGCAGCCCAGATTACAGATGCATGGAGTCTCCTTCCCTCAGCTCCGAAGCCAGCGGGTAGCTGCAAAGGAGAGTCTTGCTCACCCAGGGAGTAGGCTTTGGGCTGCAAAGGAGCAACTCTCTGAGATCATCATGGAGCCTGGAGCTGGAAGAGGAGATCTTTCTTGGCTCTGGAGTCAGCTTGAAGTTGGAATAGAGAGTCTCACTCACCCCTGGAGGGGGCCTGGAGCTGGAAGGGAAGATCCCTCGCAACTCTGGAGCTCGCCTAGAGCTGCAGCTCAACCACTGAGGACGCTCCAGAGCCAAGAAACCCGGACGGCTGGCAGGCCTACAGCGAACAATGCAAATAACTATTAGCACATCGCTATTTCCTGCCGAGCCCAGGACTCCGTGGGTGACGATTTGTGCGTTTGATGCTGTGCGATTGATTAAACACTAACAAACTCCAGCACCATGCGTTCCATATGCTAAGTGTCCCTGAATGAGTTACATAAAACTTACTGTGTGCCAGAGTTGTCGATAAGCTTGATTTTCAATTAAAAAGCACTTGGAAAAGTGAATGGAGCTCATGTGGGCCTTCAGATCTAGGTAATATTTTACTTACGCTCTTTAAAGAAGCAGCTACTTTTAAAACATTTGAATCTTCGGAAAATGTGTATGCAGACATGCAATCCATCCCAGCACCCAATCTGGTTATCCACTATAGTGTTGCAATGAACTTGGGGGTTCATCCAGGAAGTCTGAAGAACAAGGCAGTGAAAGAACCTGGATGGGACTCCAGTCTGAAAAAAAATATCGATATGAAGCAACATAAGAATATGTCAGGGAAATTACACATGTGTGTCTATCCTCAAGCACTGACTGCTGCCCTCTGTGACCCTCTTGGTAACTACAGCACGTCTGCATGCTGACAGCCCTTCATTTGGGCCATCGGATACAGAATCTTCACACTGACTTTTGGCAGCCGGCATAACCTCCTGAGAGGCTGGGGGGGGGGAGGGGGGCACATGGAGTCTTGTCGTAGTGCATCTCTAAAGACCCTATCAGCAGAATCGCCACAGAATGTTCCATAAATTCACCAGTTTCCCTATGTGTTACACAGCGCCGCACGGTAATACTCAGTGGAGAACTGAGGGAGGTGTTTCACCTACACAGCATATCTCACTTATCCCATTGCTGACCAGACCAAGGCAGCATTGATCCACTTTCCACAGCCCCCGCAGCAGACAAATGGATGTGTAAATCCGGCTTGTCCTTTCTACACTGTTGCAGTTTTGTGGCTTTTAATCTCTGATTGTTTTTTTTTAAGCTTTGTCCTGACTAGTTCTACCTTGCTAAACCCTGCATATTATTTATGTCTTTTTTCTTAGGGGGGTGGATAAGAATTTGATTGTATATCCACACAAATTACGGCGTAAACAAAGAGTTCTGTAGCTTAATGATTTCTGCACCGCTAAAGAACCTGACCTGTAAAAACTTAATTGAACTGCATACTTTTATTGTTCTTTTTTCAGCAAAGCTGAAACAGGTAGTGGAATAGCTGGCATATATTAGACATATTTAAAAGTTAATTTGATTCTGTCCCAGTTTTAAGTCATTTATATACAAGTACAAAGCAACGATACAATGTCACTTTATAGATGCAGAAAGATGGTAACACTGTATAACCCCCCCAGGCAGTTTAAGTCATTGTTGCTTTTCAAAGTGACCAAAGTGTGTGTTCTTTCTTGTCAAAATGCTCAAAATATCTTTTTTAAGGATTTATAGGACAGTCAATTCCAGTATAAAACTTCCAGTAGGACAAGAAACACAGACTCACTAAGAATTAACCCCCCCGGCTGTCAAATTAAGCAGCATGCTTGCAATGATCCCCTCCAGCACTCTCCCAAAACTTCACACCCTCACCCTCCTGTTGACGGAATTAAAAGTAGAACACAGAATAATCTCTTATTCAAGTCTTCCCGACCCGTGTCTCAGCAGAGATGTGGTAGGGCTGACCTTTTTTACCCCTCCAAACTGTATCGCCCAGACTCTGTCCTCGTTTTTGGTTTACGTTTTCCTGCCTGATGTTGACCAGCCACTGTTAATAGATTTGCGACAATTTCCGGACCAAAATGACTATGCAACATCAGACTCCCTGTAAACTTACGGCAGAACCAAGTATCAATCGTATTAGTAAGGTTCATTTCTAGCTACAGGCCTGACTCATCCCAGCGTGTTTTGCTTTCCATCTGAAACGGACTCAAATGGCCATAAGATGTCACGTGTCCCACGTGCGGTCAGTTATCCTACAGAGCTGACTGGGCTTCACCTCCCAAGCTCATTTCAGCCTTGTTTCAGTCTGACATGGTGACTCGGATTCACAGAGCGGTAATGAAGGTCTGAAAGTGCCAGCGAGCCTGGCCACATCGCTGATGGCTTCGGGAACGGACAGATTCACAGTGGCCGCGGCTTCCGTCCCAAAGATGAAGCCAGAGGCTGAAGGCTTTTATGCCACGAGACTTGGCAGCCGGGGATGAAGTGTAAGTCGGAGCGGGGAGGACAGAACAGAGGGTTTCCGCAGCAGGGTCGTCGCCATACGCAGCCCAAAGTGCTATCGCTCCACAGAGCGATTTCAATTCAATTTCATTTGTACAGCGCATTTTCACAACATTACATCGTCTCAAAGTGCTTTACATTATCCCTGCCCAAAGCCCCCAGTGAGCAGGCAGGGGCGACAGTGGCAAGGAAAAACTCCCAAGTAGGAAGAAACTCAAAGGGGGAGCCCATCCTTCAGGGGCCGGCGGAGGAAGTCAAATGAACAAGATGGCAAAATCCCAATTTACATTGTCAAATTTTAAGATTTAAGGTGCTGGTGCTGCTTCTTACAGCAGGATGAACAGTGGTACAGCAGCAGGGCAGACAGGAGAGACGTCACAGGTAGAATAAAGCAAATGACCTTGCCTGGCCCAGCAAGCTGAGGTGTTCTTTCAATTCAGAATCAGAATCAGAATCAAATTTACTCACCATATGCAGCCCCAGCACAAGGAATTTATCTTGGTGTAACCAGCGAAGGTGGAAAGTTCAGGTCTAGAAAGTACAAATCCAGACTAAGATTTTGTTTCAACCAGCCAGTTGAATACTCTGTAAATGTGACTCTGTACACTTAACTGGTTGGTTGAAACAAAATCTTGGTCCAGATTTGTGTTTTCCAAACTTTCTACCTTTGGTAATTGGTCACATTAAAGTGAAATAAATCACAAAGAGAACATAACATAATGCATTAACCAACCAGCAACAAAGAGCGTACACAAGTGAGCAAAATGAAACAGTTGGATAAGGTGTAATGTAAAAATGCACTACAGATATATACGGTATTAAGGGAAAGGCGAAGGACTAAAATAGGTGATTAAAACGGGGGTGTTTTAGTGAGACACTGACAATGGATGCTACTGTCTAGATTGGATGCTGGTTACTGTTTTCCAGATGCAGACGAAGCATGGTTTACACACTTGTCCAGGACCAAAACAATGGACGGTTATTTGCATTTAAGTTTATTTGCGATTATCACCATACAGCTTCCATAAAAAGGCAAACAAAAGCCACCATGGGATGTGCATTTGTTGCCGTATTTGTTGCCAAAACACTGATAAATAAACATGAATGTATATGGTTGTAACAAGTAAAGCCAAACTAAACCTGCTCGAGTGACGTGAGGTAAGATCCCCCAGTGAACTCCGTATTTGGTCCTGAATTTGCTTCTCGTCCAATTTGCTTTAGTGTGTATTGCCATGGATACAGTGCTGTTACCTAGGAGTTTCACTGAGCTTGTGCTGGATAAATATGTACATGGAGGAGACTAAATCTGCTTGTTTTGTGAGAATTTTAAGGCAACAGATTGCACGCTCGCTAAGGCTGTGATATTTTGCAAATGTGAAATGGTTGCAGTCTGACTAGATCGATTAATGATCATGATTATCATATGGTGCCTGACTAATTGCAAAGAAGGAAAAAAAAAATACCTGAAACAAATTTGAGGAAGAAGGGTTAGCTGAAGTCTTTGCTATCGGGGAGGACTATTCCTTTTAGCATAAATAAAGCAGCAGATTTTACAAGTACTTGTTCTGCAGTGGTCAGTCGTTCTGACTCTGCTGCTTCAAAATAACAAAACGCTGTTTACAGAACCGGCCTCAAGTCAAAAGTCAAAAAGTCTGTCAGCCTTAACGCCCGGCAACAGCCTTACTGAATAACAGTGAGTGTGGTTTTTACGAGGGTTTCTCCCTCTGCTAGACACATACGGGCAGGCCCAGAGGAGCTGAGCAGACCGCTACCCAACAGGGCGAGCGAGTCGAATGGCATTTCCGTCTGTCAACGGGCCCAGCTTTCAGTGACATCTGTGAAATTAATTTGTGGCCCTCGATTTTTGAAAGCAGAGACGACGGTGGAGTAACACAGGCATCGCGATCAGCCTCCTGACACATGAGTAGGTACTAAGGTTTGATTAAGTGCTTGACTGTCATTGGTGACACAGCACACAGTGCGCAACGATGAAATGGGTCCTCTGCATTTAACCCATATGTGACATAGCAGCCAGACCCTGTCTGATGCAGCACAAAACCCGCAAGTGGCTTAGCTGCAGCTCACAAATCCAGCCTGGGTGGGGGGGTTACAGTTAGGGTTAGGCTTAGGGTTGGGGGGGCTGTAGTGTGAGGGCCAGCATAGGAAATAATTGCCCTTAAATGGCCATCAAGGTGTGTAATCGGGAAATTGTCAGAATACCCGCCGTCCCACCAGCCGTGGTTAAGCCCCAGAGGCCCCCTGCCATCCTGCCTCGCCTGCTACCCCACCACGCCACGCACCCTAACCCTAACCCACGCCCCCAGCCTCTCCACCACGCCGCCCTGCTAGCCACACCCCGCGAGCCGGCCCGCCGCGCCTCGCCTTAAGCTACTCCACCACTCCGCCTCACTAGCTGCCCCGACCAGCTGACCCGCTACGCCACGCCCCCAGCCACTCCACCAACCACTATCGGTCACACTGTGTCCATAGCGGTACCTCCCGCAGGCTGACATGGGAGCATCCATGGTAGTCAGTAATTGCTCGCAAAGTGAGAGGCGTCTCTCCTGCAGACAGTGTTAATTTCTCGGTATGCCATGGTGTGAATTAAGCACTGACAATTACTGGAAGTATGAACTGAAGAATTCATTAGAGAAAGAAAATACGACACTTACAATATCGTAGTGATATTGCTAAAATTCCTAACACACAAACACACACACACACACACACACGACAAGCTAAAATTTTTCCAACCAGAAGCTTGGCTTGTGCTGAGCAAAAACCCCCGCTGAGGTGCTTTATTCCAGCTGCCCTATTAGCCGCCCTGCCACGCCACCCCACCACCCCGCCTCTGCTGAGGCCCTCTCTTCCAGCCACCCTGCCACGCCACCCTGCCATGCTACCTCTGCTGAAGCACTCTCTTCCAGCCGCCCTGCCACGCTGCCTCTGCTGAGGCACTCTCTTCCAGCCGCCCCGCCACCCTGCCTCTGCTGAGGCCCACTCTTCCAGCCGCCCTGCCACGCCACCCTGCCACGCTGCCTCTGCTGAGGCCCTCTCTTCCAGCCACCCTGCCACGCCACCCTGCCACCCTGCCTCTGCTGAGGCCCTCTCTTCCAGCCATCCCGCCACGCCGCCTCTACCGAGGCGCTCTCCTCCAGAGGCTGCACTATGCCTCTCCAGCATGGCCCAGGCTGACCCAGGCAGTGATGAAATAGCCGCTACCTAACAGAAATTTGTTTGGGGGGCGGGGTGTGGGTTGCATCATGCTGCCCCAGAATGGAAGGGGCCAAAAATATGTTCTGAACTGTTCTCAAAATTACGCCTGTAACATGCAAATGATGATACTGATGGCATCACTACTGAATACTGCAAGTACATTACATCTTCATGTCGTGCTAGGCAGCATTGCAAAATGCTACCTGATCATCAAGTACTCCTTTGTGTTCCCATATAATAATAACTACTCATAACAATTTTCCAAATTGACCGGCGATCTCGCTTGCTCGCTACGAGGAATATAGCAACATTTTGAGCTCACTTTTTACTTTCACAGTCCCATTTGTAACCAAATCAAGGCACCATTTGTAACATTTTATCCACGCACTAGAGAATAATGTTAATGTGCCAGGAGGAGAGCTGCTAAATTTAATCTCCTAGTGTTTTAAAGTGCTTTTACATCTTAAAAATAAAATCACAGGGATCGTCATATTAGTGCCACTGTGATGTCAGTGTAAAGTGGGATATTTTCCCGGTGCCTCTCCAATCTCCTTTGAATTCATTTCTCAAAGTGCAGAGTAAAAACGTGTTTATTCCGCAGCTCTTTAGACCAGTGCCCTGGGACCTCCTAAGATCGTGTCTTCTGCATTAATCAAGCTAAGCAGATCTCTTAAGTTTAGTGTAGGGAGAAGCATGGACACTAGGGGCCAATACAGGGATGGGACCACAGGGCCACCGGCCCCAGGTGAAATCTGATTGGCCCCTCCACTGGCCTCTGGTCATTCACAGATAAAAGAAAAAAAGTATCATTGACTAATGATAAGGTCAGCCCTTTTATGACCCCCACCTTAAAAAAAATCCTAGATTCGCCCCAGAAGGACACGGGTATTCCTGCTGTGGTCCTCGCAATGGGCGCGTGCCAGACAAGTTCAATGACTCATGTCCTGTCCAGTGTTGCCCCCTGACAAATACGATACTTTCTGGAACTGAAGAACCCTCTTTGTTTCTATGTTATCATATGTATTTCGGTTATCAAAGCTCTCAAAGTCAACCTAGAGGAAAGAACATAGATGGTGATCGGCATTGCCATATGTTTGGTGGATTTGTGAAAGAGTATTTGGAAAACACATGCAGGACTATACAACACAGCCTCCATTGCTTAACCTTTAATCTTTTCATTCAAGATAGATATCTGTTTTGGATATCTTCCTCGGAGATTCCAAAGAAAATTTCGTAATGGTTCAATTGCTTTATTTATGGAGTGACTGTTTTTCTAATTCATTTCTATGTATTTACTGGGGCAAGTCTAGTCAAACATGCTTCTCAAGAAACTGAACCAGGAAATATCATATCTTTAAACCAAAATTGTTCTAATGGTTCGTATTAATTGATCACCTGTGTGAAATAACATGGGAAAAACTGAAAAAAAAAACAGAAATGCTCTGTGCAGAGCCAAAAAATAGATTTGTTTTAACAGTCAGTCACCCAGCGAGCGCAACTCCCCATGGGGTGAAAGACAGTGCAGTAGAGGCAGATTTGTTTGTGTAATTTATTTTTGTTTTTCAAGTAGTCACGCATTCATTTCCTTATAAGGCAAACCTGAACAGGAGGGGCCTCTTTGTTAAGCTCTCTGCGCGAGGAGTCAGTGGACAAAGGGTGGGTCACAGGAAGTACCTTTGTTGCTTCCAAGTCAAGGCACTTCCTGTCACAGAAACAGGTGTTCCTCCGTGGATGGCTGTGGCTGACAGATTAACGCGTAAGATCAACAACAAATCCATGTTTGCTTATACATTACTATTAATCTTTTCTGCAGCAGGTGAGTCTGTGCATCACAATGTAGACCTCCGTAAGGGTATTAATATTTTATTATATATAATAACCACCCACGTGAAGAACTAAATATCCTTAAGGCTGCAGCCTGGAGCAGGCAAACGTCGGTTGTAGGACCTGAGGCGCCTCATCCTCGGTCACTTGTGAGCGTGCACCTTCGAGATAACAAGCCTTCCACGGACAGCAGGCTGCCGCCCCCATCACAAAGGCCTTCATCGTGACAGACTGTCAGGAAGCCCCCACACGTAGGAGGGAGCGTAACGACACGGCCACACGCCTGTGATTGGACAGCAGGGTCTGAATCCTGGTTTAATGTCGACATGCACTGCTGTTTGTTCTCTGTAACTTTAGCAGTGGTGCATTCTGTTCGAACCCTTGGCTACCACCACTTCTCGCTAAGAGCCCAATCAGTGTTCCCTGTGATAAACTGTCTACTTTAATCACCATATTGATCTGCGTCTTTCCTTTAAGATTCATTTCACTTTTAACACGCTAGTTTCTCCCCGTGTAAAACACCGACAGGCCTGTCGCAGATTATCAATTTAACTGTCATGCATTAAAAATCCTTTTCAATGGCAGGAGACAAAAATGTTTCAAGAGTCAGATCTGTCAGTCAGGATTCCACTTGGGTGGCTGATCTTCGCTACAGGCAGCGTGCACGATGGTGCCACCAGCAGGGCATTCAAGACGCAATTTTTCGACTATGACTGTATCACGCTTTAGACCAGCCACGTCTACAAAGCGGAAGCCAAGCTGGAAGGGCTCGGGACAGACACTGCCAAGCCCTAGCGCGGGGCGGCAATAAAACGGTGAACTCCATTTTACCCCTGCCTTCAGCTGGTCATTTCGCAGGCTGGGAATTTGCCATGAGCCACAGAAAGCTTTCCGCGATCGCAAAAAGACTAACGCGAAGTCTGTGTTTGATGTCTGGGCACAGGTACGATGGACTCATGCCCAGGAACTCGAAAAAACTATTTTTGGTCACGCATGTAATTGTGCAACAAACAAGGCAAAACTTCCATTACAGTATCTGAGGAAAATGTCCTTCCAGCCACTGCAACCACTACATCTCCTACTGGGATATGCTCCGAAGCAGCTACAACACATCTCCTACTGGGACATGCTCCGAAGCAGCTACTATACATCTCCTACTGGGACATGCTTCGAAGCAGCTACAACACATCTCCTACTGGGACATGCTCCGAAGCAGCTACTACACATCTCCTACTGGGACATGCTCTAAAGCAGATACTACACATCTCCTACTGGGACATGCACCTCTCTGGATGTACTACACCGCCTTTGCATCCACATGGGTTGAGGTGGTTCCTCCGGAGGCATGGACGGACTCACGGGAACGGTCACTAGAGTACTGCACATCCTGCAGCTACCCGTAATGTCTTGACTTTCAGAATAGCCCGAATTAGGCAACCGAAACAAGCATTTTCATTGCGATTTCAGCAGTTTAGCCTTGACCCGTCTTCAGTGCGTTAACCCAGAGATGTCTCCAGTGGTTGGGGTGGAATGTAGACAGCAAAGGGCTTGAAGAGTTTCAGGGCCCATTTGGCAGCGTGGTTTGAAGAGCAGGCTGCCCGACTTGGGCAGCGCTGTGTGACCATGGAGTGATTGCTGTTTACTTTGCAGCTTGGAAATTTAATTCCATTCAACATATTTCTATGTAGCACCCTATTGAAAGTACTTGCTGCGAAATGCTTAATGTAGGTTGTCACAACAACATTATTAGACTATAAAAATAATGAAAAATAAGAAGTTGGTGCTAGAAAGGCAGAACCAGAAGGTGGAAAAGACAAACAGGATGTTTTTCGTTAACTAATGATGCCATGGTAATTATCATATGCTTCCAATACTGTTGTTTTTTTTAGCTAGCAGCATGCTATTCATCTATCGAAATGATATTCCTCATAAAGATAATATCGGCTGACACAAGCGTGCTGCAGAAAAGCTCATCGCTTACATAAAACTGCTAGCAAAATATATTGCCAGGATGCTGCCAAACTGTGTGAAACAGACAACAGAAATCATAAAATGAGATCAAAACCGATAGCTCTGTTTGTTGTTGGTTCTCATTGGGTATTGCATATTCATATCAGACCAAAGCATGTCGTGAGGTCTTGGAGGGACGCTTTCGTGCTCACAGCTGTTGGCAGAGCGTCTCCCTGCGACCTGTGGATTCGCTAAAACATCCCACATCATTTACCCTTTGTCATTCCCACAGTCCCCCTCTGAAAAAAAAAAAAATAATAATAATAAAATTCAGAGAGGCACTCCAGGGGTGGAATGCAGACCAGAGGGGTACCATAATTCATACACACTCGTTCAGCGAAGAAAATGTTATGATATGAAAAAAAAACGCAATGTAAAAATATCAAACCGTGCCAAGAGAGCAGGACGGGATTTTGCTGGTTGTTTACTTTTTCTGGAGCAGTGGCTTTTTGAAGGTTTCACATTTTACCCTAACTGACACTGTCAGATGCATTAATCCTCTAAACTGTGAAGATATGCACAGGTTATTAAATTGATGGAGCTCAGCCTGAAGGTGCAATCTGGCCGGGTGCTGTGTACCTGCCCTGGACACTCCGTGATGTGTAATGGCTTTGGTTTGTTTTCTATCCACCGTATGCCCATTTAACGAGACAGCTAATTATAGCACACTCCTTTCACTGGGATACTCGCGCTGAATTTTTCATTTAACACTGCAAAGTAGGTCAACGGAAGCAAAGCATGTTTAGTTTCAACACAACGCGTGGAGGGGGGGGCATTGCTTTTGGTATTTCCACAAAAATGAAGGTAGGGTGCTCAGAGCACGTTCCCAAAAGCACGCTGCTGTAGTAATTTCACCAGAATGTCCTTTTTATCAGGCCTGATCTCCGCTGTAAAGCCTTTGTTTGGCCAGTCATGTGACTCTGTCTCTGGTGTCGCTTTTAATCCGCTCTTAGGTTTATTCAAAATAATCTTGTACAGTGTGTAGTTCCACTATCGAGGAGGCTCTCCCCTCCCACTGGCCCTCAGAGATGAAGGCAGTGTTTGCGTTCTTCTTTCTCATTGCCCTGCAGTCAGGGGATATGCCCCCTTTTAAAATGAAATACTGGCCTTCGCTTCAGAGTTCAACTGGTGTTTATGGGCCTAATTTAAACGTGACCTTTTTCCTACTTACATAACAAAATGTTTTTCCTTTGTTTTTGACCCCCGTTTCTGATGCAGGTAATGAGTCTTGGGTCCCGAACCGAACCACAGGTCACCGAGGTCGACGTTCCCCTGAATGCTCTAGCGGCCAGAGGAGATCATCTACAACCATCTCAGCTGCCCCACAGCGCCTTGGGCTGGGCAGCCAGTATTATACCCTCCATACAGAGTGCAGCTTGGACCACGCCTGACTGGTTTCACATGGGCCATGCTAAGTGTGTATAATGGTTTGTGTTGGGTAGGGTAATTAGGCACCTCTTCCCTCCCGAGATGTAATCTTCTAACTTCAACAAGCGTTTTGTGGCGTGCTTTGATGGTGGCTGAAGAGGAGGGGGGTTCAGCGCAGAGACTTCCTGCTACCTGATGTTTATTTTGACGGCCGCTGTGCTTATTTGTGACAGTCTTAATCGGCATTGCAGGCCCCTGGCTCCACCCAGGCCGCAGATCAGAGGCGGCCGCTTCTCGACACAGGGAACCCACTTTAAGCGTGTGACTGTGGCGCCAGAACTCCAAGCCTGTGCCGTGCTGCCTTGTACATAATATACAAGACTCCTATGAAATATTGACAGATTCCATGGCTAAATATGCACAACAACATTGCCGCAGACCCACAAAGCGGTCCCAGCCTAGTGCTTTCCCTGCAAGAGTGCAGTGTCAGTGATTTGCAGAAAAAAATGCATGTTAAGGAGATAATTACAGGCATCAAGACAGACGGCATGAAAACAAATAATTAAGACGTAAAATGAACCGATCGCACACTGTTCTGTGGTTTTTCTCCTCCCAGAATGCATTGCGGCTTAAAACCACAAACTAGAGCTGTTATGCCTCAAGATGGGTAAATCATTTCATTTGGTGTGCTCTGCATTTCCTGTGAACCGGAGACTGTTTTTCCAGCATTAGTCTTTAAAGATAATTGGAATAGATAATTGAAAAACTGAAAGGATGATAAGTTGACATGACCAAAGCTGCACTGCTGGTCTAAACGGAGCTTCCCTCTGGTCATGTTACAGTGGTCTGGGGGAAACGATCGGAGTTTAATGACCACAAGAAAACCTGGCCCAGAGAGATAAGGTCTGTTGGCCTTTAATCGTGGTCCCCATAGTAACATGGGCAATAAAACTGCTTTGTCGCCTGATTAAGTATTAAGTTAGTTTTTATTTTTCTGCTTTGTGAAAAACAAAAAAGTCAACATTTATTGCTAATCGTTTTGCCTGAACTCACACGTTCCTCTGAATAGTCGATAAAGGTCGGATGAGCACATTCTATGGCTGGTGACACCAGAGAGTATTTAAAACCCTCAGTGATGCTTCACATGAAAAACGTTAGAAAACACTGCGGGGGAAGGATGATTCTCCAAGCTACGTCATCAGCTTGGCACTTCAAACATCAATGGTTTTTAGCTCAAGTGCCCTTGGATAGTGAGTACTGAGCATGAGCCCAGATTTTATAGTGACCTCAAAACCAATCCGTCGCTTGATATCTGCATACCTATGTTTTGCAACTGAAATTGTCAAGATGGATGATAAAATGTGAAAATCTGGCAGAAAAATATTCCACTTCTATCCAAATGAAAACAATGAGATGGTAGGGATGCTGGTCTTTTATCGGACATTTTTATCTGAATTTGCATTTAACTTTCATGGCACTGGCTATGTCAGAGGTCAAGGGTCAGGCTATGTCACATGTCAAAGGTCAGACTCTGCACTGTGACATTCTTCCCAGTGAAGACCTTACTGGTTCATTCATTTTTGCTGTTTTGTGTTTTGTGCTATGTTCTGAGCTAGGCAGATCATTTTTTCCTGCACAAAAAACACGGTTCAGCATTCTCTAACTGCTTATCATGGTCAGGGCTGCAGGGGGCCCGAAGCCTATCCCAGTCAGCAGAGGGCACATGGGTGGGGGACACCCTGGATGGGGTGTCAGTCCATCACTGGGGACAAGGCAGGGGACACCCTGGATGGGGTGCGAGTCCAACACTGGGGACAAGGCAGGGGACACCCTGGACGGGGTGCCAGTCCAACACTGGGGACAAGGCAGGGGACACCCTGGAAGGGGTGACTGGTGTGTGAGTGACTGATGTGTGAGTGACTGGTGTGTAAGTGACTGGTGTGTGAGTGACTGGTGTGTAAGTCACTGGTGTGTAAGTGACTGGTGTGTGAGTGACTGGTGTGTAAGTGACTGGTGTGTGAGTGACTGGTGTGTAAGTGTGCCCATAGGCTCCAGACCCCCACGACCCTGAAGAGGACAAGCAGTTACATAAAATGGATGGATGGATGGATAGATGGATGGGGTACAATTAGCAGACCCCTTAGGGTACAGTCCCAGTGACTAGTAATTGTAACCTCAAAGGTACAACTTGGTACTTTTTTCCTGACAGTGTAGCTGGACTAAGGCCACATGAAACAGAGAGAGCTGAATCACCAGACACAGAGAGCAGAGTTGTAGCCCTCTACTGAGAATGTGTGCGGAGCTGCCAATCCAGATTTAACACTTTGATTCGTCCAGATTCAAACTTAAAAACATACAGCGACTCTTCAATCATTCAATTGTTTACGAGGCATAATCCAATTTATTTATTTTCATTTTAATTGCTCGAAATAAATCTAGTCATTAAAATGTAAAGACTCCAGCATAGCAGAGGCAGAACAGAGGGAACAGGCCGTATAGGAATGGCAGGTGAAAGTTTGGCTAATAATCGACCATCCACAACAAAATCACATTCCGATTTTACAAAAAAAAACTTTAAGAACTGGATTTAACTTAAAACATGTTAGTATATTTTTTTCCCCACGTAAAGTTAGCCTGCTCATAATTCACAAATTAGCACCAAGTAATGATTAAATGGTCGGTTTCCTTCACGTGACGAGAGCTGCGACGTTCTTGCCGTGCCTGTCTCCTGCAATGATCCCCCTTGCTGGTAGGCATGGGTGCATGACAGAGGCCTACCGAGTGAGGCTGCAGATGGCGGGAGAGCTAAAGAGCAGGGCAGGCACAAATTAGGCCACCAGTTAGCGGGTTGCTTTATCATACCAGCTTGACATAATTGTTTCTGCACGTGTCTGTTCAAGAAATCTATTAAGTCATCAGACTTGTTACTGATGCTGTATTGTGGCGACGAGCTGCTGCAGAAACAAAACATTACAGAATAGCCTCGCCGTTGCAGATATTTTAACGCATGAATAGCGATACACTCGTGTTTCATCTTTTTCATGTCTTAATCCGTGTAGCAGTATTCAATACGCTGACGTTGGGAGGGACTGTTGGAACCACTTATCGAATGATGAAAGAAGCTTAACAAGACTGATTACAATCTGATTACAACGAACTCCCCAGTGGAAAGAAAAAGAAAAACATGAAGGTTCATATGTCATGATTAAATCTCCATCTAAAGTTGACATTGTTACATGCTGTATATACATTCTGGATCAGATGCTTTCCGGAGGGTGCGCTGGTATTGGTTGGCACCCAGATTACCCAGCATGCAGTGGTGGCCCAGCTCGGGGGTGGATCATGGCCTGACACCTTCCATTACTCTGTCATGGCTCTGTCAGGGGAGGCCCCTTGGGTGGCACTAATGACCTGTGATGGTTGCTTCCCAGGGACCATCATGGCAAAGACTGCAATTCTTTCAGCTTCTCTTCCGAGCAATGGCAAACAATGCAGTTCAATTTATTTTTAGAAAGACAAGTACCAAACATATTTGCCTAAAGTATTTCACACACACACACACACACACACACACACACTGGCAAAAATATATATACAACACACACACACAGTGCACACGTAAACAGGAAAAGGCAGAATGCAATTTGCAACAGGAACAAAATCTCTTTAGGTTGGAATGGAGGGAGACCGAAGGTCAGCTGACTGGCCTCAACACGCAATTAGCTAATGCTCAGCTGTCTTCCTAATAAAGGCTTCCCAGCAACATTAGAGAACATCTGCAGATACAATCAAACAAGGAATGGTTTCACAGCATAACCCCCAAGACCTGAATGACAGATATGCTGTATTTTTCACACAATATCAAGTGTCTTTTTTCCACCATATTGATCTTACTGTATTTTGGTCTTGATAGCCCGTAAATCTGCACGGACAGGAGTGATTATCAAATGAATAGCTTTAAACATTGTACTGTACATCTCCACTCAAGCGCTTCTTCTCAAATATTTGGGGAAAATTCGCAGATGTCTTGCAAAGTGACTTTTCCATATGCCGGGCAAACCTTGAAAGCAGAACACTCCACCCAGAAGATGCTGATCAGCGTCTCCAAAGACTAGCTGAAACATTAGTTCGCCAACTCGCCTGTCTCGGTCCGCCGACATAAGGCCATATGTTGATTAATGGGAAAAATACACTCGCGGGGAGAAAATCGAAGAATGTAGTGACCTAGTTTAAGCCTAATGATGAGGAAAATCTGTGCTATTTCAATACGCTGACGTTGGGAGGGACTGTTGGAACCACTTATCGAATGATGAAAGAACACCGCTGCTCTTTGCGGCATCGCGTGTGTGCGGGCCTGCTGTGCAGTTTATTGTGAGAACCACACCTTGCCCGGTCCCTAGAAGACAGCCACCTGCAGGGACGGACACATGTCGCCGTTCTCTCTGGCCGAGGGCGTATCAGCGACCTGCGGAGTGAATGCTGGGTTTGACTGCTGGTCTGGTGTTGGCCCGGGGGTCTCGGACGTATGGAGAGTGCTTCAGATGTTTCCCGCATTGGTTGCACCGGCCCAACCGCGGCCCTTTGATCCTGGGGGGGATGATCGTCGGCGCGGTTGTCATGGAGACGCGGAAGCCTGGGGGCACTATTGCCTTCACAGGTCTTTGGGGCGATGCCTGCACCCTCAGCTCCCAGGGATTCAGTCTTTCCAAACAAATATTGCCTCCTGTTGCCACTGACCCATAATGAAAGGATGTGAACATGAGAGGCCAGAATGTGATTTATTTTCCTTTATTTAAACATGAGATTAAGTCCAGAGGTTTACCTTCGAGACGCCATTCCCCTACGGCCGTGTGCGTGACTTGGATGTGATTTGAGCTCCAACGCAATCCCCCAGCCGCCACAACCTGCACAGCCTCCTGGGAAATAATATGACTAAATTGCTTTGAATAAAGGAACCAAACCTCAACCCTCTTCGGTGTAGCAAGAAAACAGCTGTTTTATAATTCTACATGATACACAAACTCACTTAGGTCGGGCAGCTTGCAAGATGTTGAAATTCCCTACATTGAATGTACTTTCATTGGGTGAAGACGCACCTAAATTCTTGAATTCACTTTTAATTATGAGCAGATTTGCAATACAATTTTCTTCTAAGTTCCTGTCTAGTTTGCAAAAATCCAAAAGAACCCATGTCATATCCCTCCTTGATCTTTGCACAACATCGGCAGAAAGGACAACGTCTATTTCTCCAGTTTCGAGAATCAACTTGGGGCCATTCGAAATGTTTTTTCAGTTAGAAGTATCACGAATGGGGCGAAGAGAATTCTCGACGGTTCTGTAAAGTTGGGATGAGTAACCTGAAGCAGAGTGAACAGTGAAAAACTCAGCCTGGCTGCTTTCAAGCTAACAATCCCTTGATTAGACATTTTAAGCGCTCTGCGAGTGCTACCTGTTCTTTATGGTGCACTAGATTTACACATTATTCCGCGGCCAAGTGAGCAGGTTGAGTGGCCATTGGAGTTGGGGAGAATCCTCCTGCATTTCAGTAACAGTCAGAAGAGCAACAGACCAACACACAAAATCCAGTGGGGCCTCTAGTGTGACCTCTATTAACTGCATTGTGCAAAATGAACACACGCCTTTGTAATGGGGCTAACATTTAAGTCTCAATGTCCCAGCGTGACTGGAACCACTCTAATGTGTGATTAATTATATATGTTTTTTTTCCCTGTTTAACTTGACGCACAGCCCGGCGAGGATCCAGGCAGCACATGTGGTTCTGATGCTGTATTTGAGCTCTGCCTGAGTTCAAACAGAGTTTACAGATGAGATTTTCTCTTCACGGGTGTCCTGTGGATCAACACGTATGAAAAGCCGCATTCGGATTTGGACCGAGGTCTTACGATCTTAAAAACTGTATTTAAAATGGAACGGGAAAATTCCCCCCCCCCCCCCGCCCCCGAGAAAAAGAAATCAATGTATTTATAAAATAACACTGGACCAAAGAAATCAGGTCACGGAAACTGCAGCTCCAAGCTTCGGATATTGAGATGCTGACTTTCCTTCATAATAAGCTTTGGCTGGTGCACCTGTAGGGAGTGTAGTAAAACCATAGATGTTGCATAACAGCTGCGATGGGCTGGCCCCCCATCCAGGGTTGTTTCCTGCCTCGTGCCCGTTGCTTCCGGGATAGGCTCCGGACCCCCCGCGACCCAGTAGGATGAGCGGGTTGGAACATGGATGGATTGATGGATGTTGCATAACAGGTTCATGAATTATGAAGTATAACCCTATAATCGGGGGGGGGGGGCAGTTGTGGAAGTGTTTTTTTTCTGCGTTAACTTCCACTGTTTCTAATAGAGAAGACAGCTGCACTGATGGTTTTCTGGAGGAAAAGACTTTCGCTACCAGTGGCTATTATGTCTGCAACCCTCATCACCTCATCACCAGAAAAACAGCAGGCTGGAAAAGTACAGCAGACTTTGTAATCACAGTGTAATGAAAAATAACTCTTTTATGTGTACTGCCTTGTCCGAACTGGGGACCCTGGTGTGTGACCACATGATACCGTTATTGATGCAGTGAGAGCATCTTAACTGAAAGGGTGTAGTGACCTAAAGAAAGTATGCAGTGGATTGTTTGCTGAAGAACCACGGGCCAGTATAGCATACACCCCAGTCATAGCTTAACCAGTGGGGTTTAAGGGTTCTCAAATCAATCCCTCGCATCTTTAGTCAGCTCATGCTTTACTTCTATGTTACTCCTTGACTGAGTTGAGAAAAGTCGATATATAAAGGAAGTTGGAGTGTCATTGATTCCGGCTGCTTTTGTTTGCCTCAGGAGCTTGCCATCGGTGACATGATGATGAATTCTGTAGGCTATGAGGTGCTTCTCGAGAAGAACGTCAGGCCATCTGTCCATGACCTGAAGCTGAACCAAAAGTGGGTCTTTCAGCAAGACAGTGATCCGAAACATGCAAGCGCATCAACAACAGAATTTCCTTCTTTTGCTGGGGAAGAAGATATTTTACATTTTACATGGATCTAGTGAAGATCTGGACTAAAAACCCCACAGATACTTCAAGGCAGGACCTGGGGGAATTTGTCCTCGTCGGGTAGCACACAGACATCACTGGATTGAAGTTTTTAAAAAAGTAACAGCCAGAAATTCCTCAAAAATGGTGTAGCGAGACTGTTACAGGAAAGGCTTAGTGCTTAGCCGCACAAGAAAGTGTCGTCATTTGCTAAATCTAAAGGTTCATAAACTGTTACACGCATAACTATTGAATCATTCGAGGGTAAATACATGTGGAAGGAGCATCTTGGTTTTGTTTTAGTGGTACACTTGAATTATGTAGAATATGCTAACCTTTTAGGAATCACTCTTGCCGCTGCCTCTATTGTATACACAAAGACATATTCAGGCAGATTATCATTCGTTTCCCAAACCTGTTCAAACACAAATCGCCATGCTGGTGAAGAATGGCAAATGGCTCATCGACTCTATGGTGATGCAGATATGCAGGAAGCAGGGCTCATGGCTGCCCATTTTTATTTCCCACATTGTATGGATCTTGGGATCTGTATTCAGGAGATTACAAAAACGTAGCTGTCTTCATTGCTCTGATTGAGAAGAGAGAACAGGAAGCTAATTCAGGCCCGTCACACCGTCCTCATTCATGGCCGTGTGAGAGATGCCTGAGGTCCACGGTGCGAGAGTTCAGCTGCTCCTTGTGGTGGGAGAACATAGGGCAGGTCTGTTCCCCTGCAACCCCTGAAAGTCGGGTCGAATAACCCCAAGCCTTTGACAGATCCAAGTGCAATGATTCCTACACGTACGGTGTTATGCGATGAAAAGTGTCGCGAAAAAAGTTGCTGAATACAAGCTAAATAATGGTGAGAATGGGGATAGATGTTTAGCATGGTCTGGGAAATGAAATGCCACTATCGATTGCGGGAGATGGAAACGAGTCACTTCTTAAAAGGACTGCTCTTCCTCTAGTGGTTTCCCAGAGGTCAGGAGTGTTTCCACTGTGGAAATAAAGAGAGCTGAAGATGAGTATTAGACGCCGAAGCTGCTTTCGCCTTCCATCCTCTCTCACGTTGCCTGTCGAACCCAAAGTGGTCATACAGAGTCACCACCCAGGACCCTCCAAAGGAAGGCTAAGGTTCCTGGTTCACATGGCATCACAGGAAGTTCCCAACAGGCAAAAACTACAGGAGCTCAGAAGTCGAGATCCTCTAAAGCTGATTGGAGCCTTTCGACCGGGCGAGGCGTGATGTGTGTGTGTTATTTTCAAACAGGAATCGGGTCTTCTCGTGGACATTGAACTGACTCATCACAGCTGGGCCACACAGAGGACTTTACAGAGAAACTCAAAACAGGACATCCTGCCATTGAGCGCTGGTGTCACGGCTGGCAGAGAAATGCAGCTGCATACTGCTTCCTCTTTCTGGGGGGGTCACTGAGAGCAGGTAGCACTGCGTGTTTGTCAGAAGCTCAATTATGGAACTTTCTCCATGCGAGATGACCAAATGAAAGAGTGCTTGTCAATATGTATGATTATGAGTGGGTAAGAGAATGACCTGACATCACATAATCGCAGGGACAAACAAGGGACACTACATAACCAGGTTGTCCAACATCTCATTCCAAAACCATGAGTATTAATATGAATTTATTCAGCCATGGCTGCTGCAATAGCCTCTAATCTTCTGGTAAGGCTTTCCATTAGATGTTGGAACATCGCTGGTGCGATTTGCTGCCATACAGGTACTGGATTGGTGCTGGGTGATCAGGTCCCTTTCAGTGAGCTTGCGTGACAGACCCCTTCACACCGAAACTTGCTTATGGATGTTTTGACTCCACTTACGGCTGACCAGGGCAGCTCTAGCAGGGCAGAAATGTGAAAAACTGACTTGTTGGAAAGATGGTGTCCAATGATGGTGCCAAGCAGAAACTTCTTCTGTGTGACCACCCGTTCTGCTGCCAGTGTTGCAGAAATTGAATGTCTGTGTGCGTCATATATATGTATTGGCAATGGGTGTGGCTTAATTTGGCAATTTCTGAACTTCATAGCAATGTCTGCACACTGTTGGCAACATGGTATATCTGGACACATCTTAAAAAGAGGCACGGAGATTTATAAGACTTGCAAGGTAACTGACCTCCCTCCTGAACTGTATGGGCCCACAGTTAGCTGTTGGTGAAAAAAAATTCAGACGGAAGCCTGCACTGGTTACCTGCTGACCTCAGCGCACATATCACGCTGAGATCTTTCGCACCGTTCCTAAAGTGGCATGGAAGCGTCCTTCACCACGGCCGTCTCCAGTTTGACCTTCCACTTTGAAAGTTCACAGTTTTTTTCAAGCGCCCTGCTCTCAGCCAATTCACATACCACATTTACATTTCTCACGAAAGACCTTGACGGGACAAGACAGTGTAAAAAAAAAGAAGAGCCCAGGATTTCCAGCGTAAATACATACGGCGTGTTTTCTAACTATGTGCATTTCCCCTAACCTTAGCTGACACAGCTGTGTGGCTTAGACACAATCTCACCCTACAGCGTACTGTTCACAAGCAATGAAATCGAAAAGCAGACTGTGCTCAATAGCTGCCACGTATATGTCCACCAAGGGCAGGCCATTACATAAATAATAATAATAATAGTGAGAACTTAAACCAGGTTTGATAGTATTTGCAAACTGAAATGTGATCACGCTGTAAATGTAGACCAGTGCTACGGCTCTTAGTTACACACAATGAACAGAAATGTTGGTGAAATAGGTAGTGTAAACAGTCTCTTTATAGATACATCATCGCTGCGACCATCCTGGAACCACAGAAGGCAGGCTTGTTGTGTGTGATCAAAATATGACTGCGCTCGAAAGGTTGTCATGGCAACGACATGACTCAGGAGAGCTGTGTGCGGTGTTGCTTCATGCGATGTCACGAGCTGCCTGTGGCAATGACAGTCCTTCATCTAAGGGGCTTTAAAGGCAGAGAAGCCCAGCGGTAGGTAAAGTGATGCCACACCACAGCCTCCCTACCAAACCAAATCCTGGCAACATTTTGGATAGAAACCTGTTATTAACATTAAGACCTGAAGACCTTTGATTAATGCATCGTATCTAGAGCGCGCATTATGCCAAATATGGTGCGAAGAGGCTGATGTTTAACTGGGTGTGTTTCCAATCTCACTGTCTGAAAGGACTTGGACTTATACTTTGCTGATATTAGAGGGAGTTAACACGGACAGGAAATTCATCACGCTGAGTAGAATTTCATCGCCCTAAGTCATCTTCTTAGATGTTGCTTTTGTTGGACAGGGCAGTGTGGGAGCTGAGACGCTGTGACGCACGGAGCACGACTCTCTGGATTATAAATCCATTGTTGAACCTGGAGCACTACAGCCTGGGGGGGTGCCAAGTTTCATCCCAGCCTGGGCCTCCTCCAAGGGAGGTGTGAAGGCCAGCTGCTTTACGGCCCTCGCGTCGCTGCTAAGAGCAGTGACGACAGCATGACCGTCTGTAAGGTGCCACTGGATAGACTTCGTGCATGACGAGCTTCTGCCACGATGCTGGTATGTCAACAGCTACTCAGAGGCACCGATTTCCAAGATGCCATTCCCAGATTCTCTCTCTCTCTCGCTCTCTCATGGTTTTACCAATTGAAAAAAGAAGAGAAGAAGAAATAACATAAAAACTCCACTTACTCCAGCAACTACCTGCCTACTTGGTCGCGCTTAAAACCGGCTTCCCTTACATAAATATAAATCTGTTCTCATCCTAAAGAAAGTGACAAAAATTTAACAGAGTCCTCTCTTTTTGGGCCCAATGATCTTTTTGTCACTTGCCAGGACACCAGATGGTACTAGTCAATACATCAGAGTATAAGGCACTTTTATGTTACAGAGCCTTGTTTGACAAGATGTGAAGCGCTTTTGTGGACGGCTGTTACAAAAGGACATTCACTCGGCCCGAAACCTCTGACTTTCCTATAGAGTCACTGACTGTGTCCAGTTTTAACAGGCGGCCAGACAAAAGTGTGATTGTACGACTTGGTATTACTGTATAGTAACTGTAAAAGCTCGATAAAGAATTTCAGCAAACTTACTGTCTGCATCCCACAATGCAAGTCCTACAATAACGGCACTCCAGCAACAGTGGGAACATATACACATGATGAATAAAAAGCATTGATATAGACAAGAATGAAAGGACTCTGGGCTGCATATCTCTGAATCCCCAAAGTCCTAATATAATTACATGCATTCCCGCTGTCTGAATCCTTCAAATCCCATCAAAGATAACGAGTTCTGCGAGAATTTCATACAAAATATACACACCGTCTCGAATGAAACTGATACCCTTATTCAAGCAAACCCATGAAATAAATTATGAAATCAAACATTTGCTTTTCAATATAGTTTTAAAAGGTTTGGTTTCAAGTTCGAGCAAAAAGAATGAACAATGCAAACAGTGTGTTGATCCTGGACTGAAAAGCAATTTAAACAGAATAGGCACCAGCACTAACAGGAGCTGAAAACCTCCCGCGGACAATTTGCAAGGGATTGTGGGAGCACAAGAGACTCTCCAATTAAGACCAACCAGCTGCCAGACTAACAAAGAGGGTGTGGCCAGAGCGGGCCACTGAGGTGGAGTTATGGTGATGCAAGCTGGGAGCTTGCCAAATAAGGCGGCCAGAGTCTGAGGTCACACCTGGGACTCCTCTTCTGCTGCTGGAGAAGACAGAAGAGGAGGATTTGACAGCTCCATAAAGAAAAGGATGAACACAGCAGAGTCTCCTGTTGTTGAACCTCTGACTTGATAAGCTGGAAGCAATTATTAGTGGACCCAGAAGAGGGCTTGACAGAAATTCGACAATGAATTTAAGGAAGACGACCCATGAGATTTTCCAGGGTTTGCAAAAATGCAGCCAGCATGGATATGGATGCTGGGTGGGGACATACAGCTGTTTCATGTGATCTCATGTATGCAGAATTTCAAGCCATCAGGGAACTCCCAACAAGCCCTGAACCCCGATTAACCACGGGTCCAGTCAGGGTTCCTACAATTCACAGCCCATCCAAGGAAGCTGGGAACAACCTGGATGAGATTCACTGCAAGGCACTCACGCATCAAGCTACCATCCACTCAAGTAGCATGTCTTCATAACATGTCATGACATGGATAAATCTGTTGACAATGCATGCAAATGTGAAAAATCTAAGGAGTTTGGGCCCAAGTCCAAATCCAAAACCACAACCCTTAGAGCTGTGAGGCAAAAAAAAATCTGCACATTGAATCAGTATGTTACTCAATTCCAAAAAGTACAGGCATATAATTTTATGTGTCACAAGTGGTCACAAGACCATGCATAATTGGATGCATCCCATGAACACCATTTGGTACCACTTGCATTGGTATTTCTGTCTCCACAAAGGCTTGTGATGTAACTTCAAAAGCTGCCCTGATTCTGCTGTCTTACAGGAGCTTGGCAAGCATCCTGCCTTGTTAACTGTGGTCTATAGTCAAAAGGTGAAGCATTTCATGCCAGTCGCCTAGGGTTTACCCTCAGCCTCCAGCATTCCTGATTTTAACTGCATTCTTACGTCAGCACTTCTCCCTGGGCAGACTGACCCCTGAATTTATCGAAAGATCTCGGCTTGACCACGCATATGCGATCACACGGCCAGAATATAAGGTCGCCCTGTGCCGACGGCGGCGTTCGTACGTCACTCTGTGTTTTGATGCTCACAGGATATAGATGGCGTTTTGTTCCCCTGCATTCCGGCGGGATCAGAGGAGACATGCAGCACGCTTTGCCGCAGAAACGCACCCATCACTCGGCCGATGCCACCTCATGCATTCTTGGATAATAACCCCCCCTCCCCCATTTTCCCGGTGCGACGTATATCTGCCATTCATGCACAATGTGTGCTTCTGTGTAACACCTGTCACTCGCTCGGATGCATGTTTTCATCCACTTTGACAGCATCAGAATATGCTGCTGGGTGTGCCTCTTTGTCCCA
>JAODLC010000043.1:3304161-3327285 GCA_026781145.1 Hippopotamyrus pictus | reverse complement strand
AATGGTGTGTGAGTGTGCCCTGCGATGGGCTGGCCCCCTGTCCAGGGTTGTTCCCTGCCTCGTGCCTGTTGCTTCCGAGACCCCCTGCAACCCAATAAGGATAAAGCGGGTTCGAAGATGGATGGATGGATGGATAGAATCTTTATTACCACAAAACCAAGGATGGTGGAAATTTGTAGACATATATCTATGTCCATGTCTAGGCTGGGAAAAGAATTACAGGACATCATTTGAAAGAACTGTCCTTCAAATGACCACATGGGAAAAACCAAGAGCAAACTGCCCGGGTTTTCAGGGGGAGAGAGTACAGTAGAGAACCCCCCCACCACCCCATGAGGGGACACTCTGGCTGCAGATGCAAAACTTGTACACATCCTTCATTCAGTCCCACCTGTTTTCAGCTATATGAGTTATTAACAACTTGGACACGTCTTAATAAGGAACAGCGGCCAGCAGGGTTAGCCTGCAGAGCTAGAAACAGGTGCGAGACCTCTCCAATCGATTGTCTCCCACCAGGGGGTGAGAAAGACATTATCTGTGGACACGTCACAGCAATGGGACTGAAGGACGCCTAATTCGCCGCCAAAGTCCAAGCAGAAACAGAATTGTAGGCATAAGATTACTCACACTTGAATCCTTTATATAGGTTCCAAAAGCAATAGCCCAGACCAACTCAAAACATTATAACGTGATACGATCTTTCTTACCTATAAATAAAAACCACTTGATCTTTTTATTGGGGAATAATTACACAAGACTATCATGTGTCAAATATAGGTTATGCAAAATAGCCTATTTAAGATATAATGTAGTGCATATTGCAGAGTTCTGAATACCGATCAGAGAAATCACCTACGCTCAAAATTACACAGTATGTTGCTACTGGCAACTGACGTTGGTGTTTAAGAGCCCATGTTAGCGGAAGAAAGCAAACATTGCATTCACAATCTGTAGCTCAATGACACAGGCTGCATTTCAGCATTGTGTGCATATCACATAATCTGTCAGTTCCCTTTGGTGTCATGAGGAAGGAGCGCGTAAGATGGCCCCAGTCTACGTCTATAGTTCTAGCACAGCTAGCAAATATTCTGCTGTGTGACCAGAGCTGTGTATGTCTGTCTGTCTGTCTCTCTTTTTCTCTGACTGTTTCTCTGCCTGTTTCTCCCTCTGTCTGTTTCTCTGTCAGTCTTATGGGCTCTCTCTCTCTTTCTCTCTGAATGTTTCTCTGTCTGTATCTCAGTCTGTTTCTCTGTCAGTCCCATGGTCTCGGTCTCTTTGTCAGTCCCATGGTCTCAGTCTGTTTCTCTGTCAGTCCCATGGTCTCGGTCTCTTTGTCAGTCCCATGGATACTCTGTCTGTTTCTTTGTCTGTCTCTCTGTCTCTCTTTTGTCTGCCTCTCTTTGTCTCCTTCCATCTGCATGCTTGTTTATCTTTTTGTCTGTAGCTTTCTCCTACACTGCTCCTGGCCCCTCTGTGTCTTTTGTGCGTATGCCTGTCTGTCCACATGTCAGTTTGTCTTATTCCCCCTCCCCCATGCCTCTCCCCAGGACCGTCCTGGCACACTGTGGATGATGAAGAGGAGGCCAGATGGGCAGCCTTGCCCGTGGGCCTCCTGAGACCTCCCTCCTCTGCCCTGTCACAGATGGGTCAGGCGTGGCCCCATTACCTGCTAAGTGGCTCTCCTCCGACACACAGACATGCCTCGTCCACCGGGCCCCGAGGTCTGCAAATCGCACGAGTCTCGCTCGCGTCTCATGGCCGATGGATCTCCGGGGACGGCTGTGGTCCTGGGTCCGTCAGTGGTCCTGGGTCCGTCAGTGGTCTAGGCAGCTGGCTCAAATAAGGAAAGGTCACTGCGTGTGTCAGTGCCCGACTGCAGGCTCCATCCAACAGACGACAACATCTGCGGTGGCAGGATGCACCTGAAAGTATAAAAATAACTGAAGTTACCATAAACTGCACTTAAAAAAATACAGAAGATACACTAAGAGTATATCAGTATGTGTATATATATATATACACACACACACACACACACACACACATACATACACACACAAGTCTTAGGCAGGCAAAGGAAATGATGTTTAAAGCTTAGCTATTTCAGTACCTCTCCTAAAGGCACTTCAGTGTTAGCAACAACCATCCAATACATCAATGTATTTTTTTTTTGAGTCAACCACTAGCGCGCCATGCTCTCACTGATTCCAGAGCTATAAACCTCCATCCATCCATCCATCCATCCATGCATCATCTAACCACTTACTCAGTACAGGGTCATGGGGGGGAGGGGGTGTTGGACTCTACCCTAGGCAGCACAGGGCACTAAGTAAGAGGACACTCTGGACCCTCGTGCATTTCAGGCCACACACACCTGCACACACTCACGCACAATCACACGCTTCAGAAATAAAATACATTTATTACAATTATATTGTCTTTTGTAATATGATGGTGTCCGACCTGACAAAATTTAAGGCCAGAGCCGGCCGCCCCGCAAGTAGGCCTCCGGGTATCGTGTCATAATGGACTTGGACGAATCGCCGGCTGATGTGCAGAGCAAATGCCCAGAGGAAGAGAATTTACCCTGAGTCGCAGAAGTGTCTGCTCCTGTTCAACAGCACACTACTCACAGTCACGGGTGCGCTGCTGCCGTTAGAGCCCCTCACCAACAAAACGTCCACAAGAAAATGGCAGCAATTACGGAAGGACTTCCTGCCCTGAAACCAACTTCTGTTATGATCAGTATCAAACAAATAAAGGATATTATTTCATTATTTAACTGAAATTATATAACTGTAAAAGACTCATTTTAATTAACCTGGTTTTATTGAGCCAAGTTCATATGAGGCACACGATACAGGAAACAATGACTGAAATGTTGTGTAAATATCCACTGGGGTCATATACCACTGGGTTCTGTTTGTCTCTCAAGTTAGAACACGCATCCAGGCCCTGCTCTGCTCTCTGTTGTAACCTTCTCCACAGGTCAACGTTCATTTGATTTCCCTGTGGGTTTTGTTTTCATTTCTCTCTGCCCACCTCCACTCCCATAACCAAACAAATCGCCTATTGTTTCTGACCATCATGTCACATGGTTCTGTTTGTTGTCTTGCTGTCTTACAGTATGCTTGCAAGATGCATTCTGGGTAAAAGTCTATTGCTGGATAAACAGCTTCAACCTGCACAGGGAGTTAAAGTGTATCACAAAATATCATCTCAGCACTTACAGATGTCTGGTCAGCTCACTCTGGGGGCACTTTGACTACAAGAGACCCAGAGCAATGCTTCACCTCACCCAAAGTAAACACGCAATGAGACAACAACTGAGATGGCAATGGGACGCCGGCTCTCAAACAAAGCATGCGTCTTTCTGGATGACAGATGAGGACCCCACCTTCAGCGATGGAGGAGCCTCCTGGTTGTACCATCCCCCAACCCTGCAACCTCCAAGTACGAGTACTTATGAGCTCTCCTCTGCAGGCCATTCCAGCCCTGTCACAGCTGAGACTTGTAGCTCGGGCTGGCGGCAAGTTATTGGAAGTAATAGAAGTAAAATAACCTTAGTTTACATACCTCCAGCTGCACTTCATTAATTTTGCCTTGTTTACTTTAATGGTAATCTAAGCATGGCTCGTTCATTGAAAACCTTGACATGACAGTGTAAATTTCAGGCCTGGCACACTGCCATGTGTATAGCGCACTGAAAGAGCCCTGGACAGCATTTGGCCGGTGGCGCTTGGGAGCGACCCTGTCGCTGGCTTGTCTGGGGTCCTCCAACAAAAATCGCTCAACGTTACAGCGTAACAATGTCACTGTAAATAGTATGCCTTTAACTCTCTATCCAACACAAGACTACCAAGTCAATAGATAATTTAATGACAATGAGAAATTGTCTTGCAGATACTTTGTTATGGCCTTTGCTTATATAAATAACAATGCTACCTGACTGATGCTTTACAATCACTGCAGCATCCTAATGCATTCATGGAACATTAATAAGCAGCATGTAAGTATATCTTAACATGTCATAATGGATTGCATTCACATTACTTCCAATGTACAAGACATGACAGCTTTAATGTACATTACTAACAAACATAAGCATGAATGCATTATGAATGCACTATAAAGGTGCAGTTAATGTAACGCATTAGTGCTAATGGTTTCTCCAACCCACTTGGTGTAAATGTTTTGCAATTGATGCAGTAGCATGTATTGTTTTTTTTTTCCTATTTAAACCACCACAATTAAAACTGCCCTCAGTCTGAAATGTAGTGTGCAGCCAGGGGTAACACCACTGGAAAGCTGGGTGTCTTTGAAAGGGCATTTTGTCACCTCCGTGACTCTGAATTGCCTTTATTGCCAGCTATCTGCATCACTGAATGCCCTCATGAATGGCGGGAAACGTCTCTGAATCACAATGGCGTGACTCAGGACCATTCACCGTCTCCAGACCCCAGTAACGCTTCAAACGGTGTTTTCCTCAGTTGGAAACCCAGAAGCACAGTCGAGGGCGATTATAAAGATGAAAAGTTGAATGATCAGCCAAGATTACTTAACGGTGCCCGAATGTAAATCGGCCCAGGGGGACAGTGCTGGCGATGCTCTTAGCTGTGAGGAACGAGGTCGGTGACAGCCAGAACTATTTAGACCCCCCCTCCCCCCAAGTCCTTTTTTTCCTCGGTGTAATATGCTGAGGACTTTAGGTAGGACAGGGAGTAGAGCTTGAGTATGAAAATTTATTCCTCTTGTAAGAGTGTCACAGGTCAAAAGTTCAGTCGACAGACATCGGCTCACGGACAGCGAGGGGCTGAGACTCAGGGTTCAGATTCAGCCTAAGCAGCAGGGTATCCATTATTTGCGGCTGAGCCGTTCCCCATCTGTGCCCCACTGAAAGTTTCACCTCATCTGTCTCTGCAGAAAAGACACTGAAGGGGGTCAGGGCGCCTCCTTTCTGCTGCCACCCTGCACTGCAGTGGATGTACAGAGCCGGGTTTGATTAACTAGAGCGTTTCTAATTGGCCGGCAGACACAACTGCGTCCTGTGTAACCAGCTCCTTCCACAAAACACCACACTCCATTAGAGAGACTCTGCTAAATGGCAGGCAAAATGTCAGCAACCTGAATGAGCAAAACAGCGCAATAAACTGATTTATGAGCCAGAAACCCATAAAGGGCTGAAATCAGAGATAAGCACCATCATGGAGGATTATTACGAGCTGTCGTCAGACCATCAGAGCTGATTTGGGGCAAAGTCCATTCATCTTGGGGCAACTGAAAGGTTCCGTGACTCTACCTGGGCAGAACGTGACTGAGACGTGATCTAAATGTAAAAATCATTATTTATCATTTCATGGGCCGCAAAAGCCAGTTTATCAATTCGCCCAGCCAGTTAAAAGCTCCAGTAACACAGGTACATAACCTGCAGTGGCAAGAAATAAAGTCAATGCCGCTTACAAAAACACAAACCATCAGTGACACGGAGAACGTATATGTTTGCAGAACAACTTTCCAAAAAAACGTCACATTCTCTCAAGATGTTTGTTTGAACGTTTTGCGTCTGCAAGAGATACAGCTGATGTGAAGCTGAATCAACCTCAGACACACTAAACCATATTATTAAAAAGACTTTTATATTTTCCGTGTTAAAAAAAATTTAGTTGTCCTTTGTCTTCTGGCATCAGAGTAATCCTGGTTACATATTAAATGATAGACCAGAGAAATATGAAAATAGTAAAGTAAGGCTATTCAACATACTGTAGATATATAACCAGATAGTCAAGCTGCAAAACATGAACCTTACAAAGAGCTGAAGATATTGCTTTGGGTTGGCAGCAAGTTCTTGTTTATAAATTTACCAGGAGCTATAATTTAGCAATACACCTGACCGGGTTGCAGGTGAGGTTACAGCATGCTGGCAAAGGTGTGGAGAAGCCAGGCGTTAAGCTAGCTAAACGGGCATCGCGCTCAGATGCGGCAATGGGTCACGGCCGCCCGGCCCAGGACACTCCCAGGAACTTCATCAGCACAATGCCCAGGGACATGTGTTTAACGGGAACTCCGTTACCACAGCCACCTAATCAGCCTGCACCCTGGGGGAAATTATCTGTACGGGGGGAGCCGGCGGGGGGGGGGGAGTATCACCCTAGAAGTCTGCAGGGTCCTTCAATCTTCCCCAAATTAGATTCTTTATGAAAATGGAGGCAGCTGGTTTTGCTACGTTAACAGAAGTGGAACTAACGTAATTCCCCCCAGTCCAGCCAGAAATTAATCTGTGACTAGATTATAAACAATTTTTTGAATGGTATTGCCTCGTTGTATTTTTCTGGGCTGGGTTCCGTTCTGTTAAAGCACAGTATCAAGTTAATGAACTTTAATCGCTCATAGGCATCTTAGTAGATGATATTATCCAGAAAAGCATCTTAATGGTAGATCCACTGCACTTCTGTGATGCACAAGAAGGCCTTTGTTCACAGCGGCACTCTGAGCAGAATAAAAGAATTAGTGAAAAAGAATTTACTCTTTGTGATTCATTACCACATAAATGTAGGTCAAGGCAAAGAATGTGCATGAAATTGCTGCAGGATTGAGTTTAAGTGCTTTATGATGTTAAAAATCCAAGCATGATGAGAAGGCAATCTGACATTCCCATGCACAGGCTAAAGATGAAATAATGATGGTCAAAAACGCATAAGTGCATCACCAGATGCTGACAGTCCAGTGTCAGACCAAACAGAGAATATCCACGGAAAAAGAATTCTTGAAAGGTTGTGTATGCTTTTTCACACATATTAAGTTTTGTATGATTCAGCAAAATGGCTGGCGGCTGTTTTCTGCTGATTTGGCTAAGCTGCATGACATAATGACAAAGACAGCCGCGTGTTGGGAGCTGTATGTTTCACATTCTGAACTTCAGCCAGCCAACAGACAAGCAACAGGCCAATCAATGGTTCCCTCCGCCTTCCTCTGGAGGAAAGGCTGTACTTTCCATTCCCTTGTCCAACAGAAAGCCATGCCTGACTGTCCCTCGGTGGGTATATGCATCTTTGCAGAGGTTAGGCTACACGCCCTTAAAGGCCTCGCCAATCCCCATGACGACCATATAAACTCACACACATACAATAAGAGCTGAAACTGCATTAAGGATATACAGCTTTAGGTTTGTTTAAAGACGTAGAATGTAGATTAGGTAAAAAAAAAAAACCCTCATTGAATTCTTTCTGAATGGCTCTTGTAAAAGGCTGGAAAAACAATACCAGAGTGAAATACTGCACAGATCCACCATGCTTATGAGCTATAGTTAGACTGAATGTGCCATTAAACAAATAACTGTAGGTATTATTTCATTGCTCAGAGGATGCGGTTATCTGGAACAAACTCACATTTTGAGTCATACATTTCTGGCATTGGCACCTGCTGGCACTGGAACTGGCATCTCTGAAGGGAGCACTCTAGACTGTCCTGCCGGCCTGTATTTACATAACACTGAGCCACGTTGGCTGTTTTCTGCAAAAGAATTGTACCATGGTGGGGGGGGGGGGATTTTTAAATCCACCTTCTTGGACCTCATTCTTTAACATAGCAGTAGATACACCTCTAGCGATCTCACACATCTCATGATTATGGGGCATCATTTGTGCGGTCTACGTCTATCATTAGCTGCTTATTGAGCAGTCGCCTTTAACTATTAGGTTGACAAGACATAAAAAGTACAAAAAAAAAAACAAACAAAAAAAGACCCACACTGAGCACAGCTGGTCTAAATATCTCATTGTCAGTTTGGCTGTGTGGTAACATTCTTATTTATTTCTTCAGGGAGTGGCGAGTACAGTATGCCTGTCCTAAGAGAGAAATGCTGAAAATTAAAGAGGGTGGAGCCCATTATACGCTACACCCATGTAACGGCACCAGAGGGACAATGAACCCAGCTGAGATATTCAGTCATACTTCAGAATATACCAGCTCATTGTGAATTCTAATGCATAATGCATCAGGTATGCGTAACTGGTCTCACATGCAAACAATGCTAAATGAATCCAAGAATGTGCTCGTATGATTTTTTTTTTTACTATGCCTATCAATTTATAGCCAAGTACATAATGGTATTCATGAATCTGCTGGAGAGCAGCCACACGCATATGGTTCAGATCACAATATGGAAACGCGCAAATGTAGCTATAAAAACCCATTAATACAAAAAACAGCATCATTAAAAGAAGTGTCACCCGTTTCTGGAAGGCCGGTGTGAACCTGAGGTTTTAAAGCGTGGCAGTCAAATTCATACCTTCCTTCATTTTCCAAAACCGCCTATTCAGTGTTGGGTAGCAGTGACACAGTCAAATTTCCAGTAGAAATAAGGACTTGTTATTACAGTATTTTTATTGGAATGCCAGGACTTATTAGTTAACGCGAAAGGCACTGCGGAGTGGCTCTGAAATACAGTCTTAGTCTGAGGGTGCTTTTAAGAATGAAGAATCCTCCTTTCCCACTGATGCCTGAGACCGACCAGCCCATGGAAAGGCGATGTGCTTTTAGAGAGGCTTTCGCTTTGCTGGGCCTGGTTTGGTGCTCAGCAGAGGATAACCCGGCATCCAACCATGCTGCACTAAGGCCGTGTTTTCTATAGGGATTGCTGGAATGCAGCAGAAAAATAAGGCCCGTCTGGAAAGCTGATACCAGGACAACCGCGGGAAAATGGGACCCACCCAGACAGACGCGTGTTTTTCTGGGCATGCAGAGGGAAGCGGGCTAACGTTTTCAGCTGGGCTGCCTCGGTTTAGCCCGAAAGCTGCACACAAGACGGTCAAAGTAGTGGCCACGGCACAGACACAAACCAAGTAGCACTTAAAATTACACCAAAAAAGGATGTCAGGGAAGGATAAGGAACTGAGCAAGCAGACCTTTAAACACGTTTCCTCTGATTGAGGAAGGATGACAACCATAGAGACATACGGAACAGATATGAATCAGAGAGCGTCTGTTTGGGTGGGACAAAGAGCTCCAGCTTCCTATGTAATGATTCATGTCGTTTTTGATGAGACGTTTGCGGTTAAAAAAGAAAAACCCAGTGGACGCCATGGATTCGGAATGCCAATGCCAGACGTGCCAAGTGCCTGTCATTCTGCACTGCAAAAGAAAAAGAATAATTTACTGAGGAGATAATAAATTTAAGTAGCCAAACAAATCACCTTTGATCTGACTAGTCTATTTTTCTGCTATTGACATTTGGTTTCTATTCCGGTGGGGCCCGATGTTACGCCCGGCTTGTGTTCTGCAGTCGCCTACGTTCAAGCAGACGACCACCACAAAATGGAGCCACGCTTTCGCCAAACATACAAGAACATGAAACAAACAATGAAGTGAAATAGACAAGTCGCCCTCGCTGCAGACCTGTCCGCGTCATAAACAGCTTAATTATGCAGCATGACCGCTGGGGAGTTGTCCGTGTGCGCGACAAAGACCGGTATTTCACGGCCTCTCTGGTCCTTTCAGCAAGGGTATGGAGGCAAACATGCCAGCCCGTAGCAGTGCAGACCCTGGCAACACCGCTGGTCCAAGTGCTAGGCTGGGGACTGGTGAGATCGTGCTGCCTTCCATAAACCCTATGTGAGTATCCTTTGTTATTAGCCCATATTGTGATGCGTACAATGTAGGGGAAACAAACAGTACAGGAAATGCATGGCAGAGAGGCTGCTGAGCGTGCAGGAATGAGCTCGCTGCAAGACAGCAAGGACTTCCTGCCCCACGCCCCACCCCCGCATACATCTCAACGGGAAGAATGGGTCGGGAGACAAGGTGTTCAATAACCACCCTTCCCACCCCAAACCAGCTCACTGGACTCCCAGTGAGCCATCGGAAGGAACGGGAAGCTGTCGCTCCACATTCTCCCACCTATCAGCCGAACTACAAGTCTCTCCTGAGCTGTTGTGGGTGAGAAAAAGAGCCGAAGGTCTAACATGAATCCAGAGTGCTGGATTCGCTTCATCTGAGGATCACGAACCATGCAGGTGGCAGTGATTCCGTTGTCCGTCTTGACATGTTCCGGATTAATCCGCATCTCCAGAGAGCCACTGCCTGCACAGTAGGCCCAGGCTTGCAGCCTCTGCTCATCAGATGTACAAGTAAGGTACCATCTACCCGCATGTGAAAGCGCAGGTCTCCTACCGAAGGCGGGGCGAGCAGAGCTGGCTGCTCGCCGCAGGGCAGTGCAGTCGACACACGAGTGTCCTCGTCAGGAAGCCTTGCTGTAGACAGAGTCGGAGCCGTCCCGCCCTGCTGCATTTTCTGCTGTTTTTCTAGCAGAGGTCACTGGCATTCCTGCAACACCATCCCTGCCATTTGTGGAGAATGGAAAAGAAGGCCGAAACGGAAAAAAAAAAAAAAAAACAACTAAGGAAAGTTTCAAGGAAATCTTCCCCGACCCGCTTAATGATATAGTGGTCAGAATCACAAACATACATGCAATGATTTTCTCTCTCTTAGCGAGGAAGGAAAGTTTTCTTTTAATTACAGAGGCAGTTTCCCTATGACTCCGTCCATCTTGCATACATGTCTTTATACAGTGATTCTAGAAACAGTGAACAAGTAAATGAATTTCAGACCATCTGTATCATTTGTCTTGGTTTGCTGCAGGTATACCGCCGCATCTAGAACACACTACTGCAGACATGTGTAGCCTTCAGTTTTGGAACACATATATTCAGTGCTAATTTTATTAGGTACCAAGTAGGACCATCTTCTGTCTCCAGAACAACTTTACGTGTTGACAAGCTGTGCATTCAGTCAACCCTTCTGGCACACTGTCGTCGTACTGACCTGGTGGCCTTCCTGTTTACTTGAAGCAGCCTGGACATTCTCTTTTGACCTCTCTCATTAACAAGGTGTTTTCATCCACAAAAATGCAACTGACTAGATGTTTTTTGTTTACCACACAACTCTCTACAAACTCGAGACACAGTGGTGTGTGATAATTTCAGCAGGGCTTCTCCTTCTGAGATGCTGGAGCCACCACATCTACAGTACCGCCAACAGTCTCACCACGTTTCATTGCTGACCCACACAGTAACTGACCCTCCTGACTCAGCCTGAGTGCTATATGTATTCATTTGACAGCCAGATGATTCGCTGTCTAGAGGAGAAGGTCGTTTGCATTAATGAATAAGGGCACCCACTAGTAAGGGCGCCTAATAAAAGCCGTCACCTAGAGTCAATCATTAACTTGAAACATTTGCCTGGGCAGTACTTGTTCCTCATCACGCCAGTTCCACTTTCGGACAGGTGAGGAATACGCGCCACAGACACAAAGACGGACGCAGTGTCAAGCCCGGAGTATGAAGATGCGAAACCCTGCCACGTTTATTTTCAGCACGTCATTTGTTCTGGCTGTACTCTGCTGCTATAGCAAACAGAAAATAAACCTAAACATTGCAAGCTGGTGATACTCGGGGCAGGCTGCGGTGTGCCAGAGAGGTGCGATGGATTTTGCAGATATGCTTCAGATACCAGAGTCAAGCAAAGACCATCTGATAGATCTGATGGACGCCAACGTCAGACAGGAATCTCGAAGGCAGTTTTGCAGAAGCAGCTAAAACAGCAGCAGGCAGAAAAGGGACACAAGTTGTAAATATAGACGTTTGAAGAGGCTCTACTAGGCTTGGCAGGCTGCCGCTCGGACTGCTCGGTGTGATTGGCCCAGTCCTATATCCCATCCCGATCCTTATCTTGCGAGTGGGCGGAGGCCGTTCGCTGCGGGTGTCGCATCCCGGGGCAGAGCCTTCCACACCAAGCGCTGAGCATTTCTGCACGTACCGCATGTGACGCAGCCGCGCAAGTCACAACAGGTCAGGTGAAAAGGCACGCATGGAATGCAACTGTCAGTAGAACTAATTGCAGATGCATCATAAGATAAAAATAATGTCGGCCAATAGCTTCTGCAGGAAACTGTCACATTTCTTCATGAAAGGCCACCATTTTTATCTTGCTAATTTCAGTAGCTTGTTGAACCTGCTTCCAGAGCAAGGGCTAGTTTCATGGCAAAGCTGATAATGATAAACAAATGCAGTTCAAATTTTTATCTGAAGGGCAATATGCTATTAAACTGCAGTTGATGTACAGGCTGTCATTCCTTAAACACAAGGACAACAACCAGAAAGTGCCATGCATCATAGAGCAAACTTGACGTTTTTGTATGTTTGAACAGCTGGATTGAATATCAGTGGGTTAATTTACAGGTTGTTGAAGCCAAAACAAAAAAAAAATGCATGTTGTCTTTTTTTCCTGGCTTCCCTTTTCCTCCATGGATCCATAACCATGTGGTCTTTCATCCTCTGAGCAACACAGCACAGATCTGGCAGAGGGCAAAATGCGAGAGTGCTAAAATGTAGAAGCATGAGGAAAAGTGATCAGGGAACTTGCGTGTAGACGCAGCAGTCACGTGGCGGCTCACAAGTCACCTGATGCTGTGAATTATGCGTCAAACGAATCACTTATCTCCCACAACGTAAAGGCGTCCCCGTCATATGCTGATGAGCATTAACCGATGGCCATCATTCAGGATGCGACGCCGACTGCGAGAATGTGAGATGGTGAGATGAAATGCTAGCCTGTTATCGTTTAGCTAAGGCTTGAGTCGCACACAGGCCAGACGTTCAAGACCTAATACTTCGTTCCAGGTGATATGACTTCACGATTCTAGAGCGCCAAATCTTTTCCGGCAACTGCAACCTCTGCTCGGTCCAAGGTTCTGCAGCCCTGCTCAAGGAGGACTTAGCTGAAAAGCAGCGTGCGACGCTCCCTGGTGTGTGAGAATGTCTCTCAGAGCAAAGGCCCAGGAGATGGGCCAGGGAACATAAAAAAAGACCCAAGGTTCGGCACACAGCCTCGGTATGACACCGACTTGGAGAGGCAAAGGCAGTATGCGGAGGGCAAGCTCTCATTTTGGGAAGGCGAACGAAAGCAGGAAGCTGAGAAGGAGGCCAGATTGGCAGCGACTGTGTGCGGTATCCCCCCTGTTGCGGGGAACTTGTGCTGCAGGAGAGCAGAAGTGAAAGTTTGGCCTCAGCTCATTCTGAGAGCTTCCTCCTGGCACCGAGCCAGCCAACGATCCGTCTAGCCAGGGGTCATGCAGGCCCCCCGACATTCTCTTAAAGTCTCACTAATGGTTGCCAAGCTTATTGTTGTATTGCACCAGGCATATTAGCACGGGAAACAATAGATACTACATTTACTGTTATATATTTCTTTGCACGTCACTGGGTGACCACAGGCATAATATAACTTCGACAGAAATCTTATCTGAACATTCTCTCCCCCCTCAATTTTTGTTTTTCATTTTCACCTGACAAATACTGCAGATAATAGTGCACAATTGTAAACCTGTAATGCACACAGCTCAGCTAATATTTACGTAACTGGGAGCACCGATTTGCAGGAACAAAAAGCAGACGCGAGAACTGGACGAGGTAAAGGGTCACAGAATCTGCGTCTGCCTTCCTCCCCAGTACTGGCTTTGCTTTTGTCTCTCCTGCTGTGAACTGTGCACATACAGAGAGAGAGTGGATGAAAATCATTAATTTCAGATGTACTTCTGAGAATTTTTAAAAATGTCTGTACTTTCCTGGCCTTAGGTGTGTACACAGCATCCATTGTTCTCTTGCTTGGGTCTGTCACATCCTATTCATTGACCGCCTGTGAGTTCTATCCATGCTTTAAAATTATGACAACTCCGTAATGTGTTTTTCTGTGCCTGTCATATTAAGTGATTTTAAGGGGAAGTATTTCTCTAGCTGAAAGCGAAATTGTGCCTTGGCTTGCTTTGTGTTGGAAATAGCTGCACAGGTTTTGAATACCTCATATGACCTGTGATATTTTGAAACTTCCAGTGTCACGGTTTATGACCATGAGCACATTAATGCACCCAAAGGTTAAAGTTAATTGCGTCGTATTAAACAATTGCTTAATTGGCCATTCAATCACGGGTGACATTTGGCTCCAGGATCGTCTTCAGGAGACACGTCACACAGATTCATTCTGCACAGGCGACAATATGTGTGACAGATATTTCAAATGTTAAATGAAAAAAATATATATATATATATATATCCATAACTGTAATACCAAAACTGCAAAAAAATCCATTTCTTCTAAAGCTAGTCCCCCCTCTTATTTTCCCGTTACGGTTAACTTGCAGAGTAGTTTCTGTTTTCTATTTTGAAACTGCACAAACAGCATTTTATATAAAGGTTTTTGGCTGATGTTCCCCTTTTTTGTTTTGTCCTCTTTTTATATGAATTTATATGATACTGTCCTTGATTGTTTTGTTTTGCATGACACCCAAAGTAAACTCCTTGTATATAAAAGTACTTGGCGATAAATAAACGATTCTGATGTGCTTCTGTAAATAATACAGGCTTAAAAATACAATGTTTACAGTGATGTTATTGCTGTTTCTATTTGCAGCAACACCAAGAAAACACAATTGTTGTACTGACCTGGATGGAGGATATTGACTGTTGGCTTTATTTGAAGCACCTCTGTAATTGGCTACATCTTGTTGCCTAGTATAATCTTGCCTATATTAGAGTCACAATTCCTTTGAACGCATGTGGTGCTGTTTGTGTTGGTATCAACCCTGGGAATAAAATAAAATGATGCTGTATTTGCCATTTGTACTCACACAGGTACATTGGAATTCTTTAGTTTTTGTATGTGATGTGATGTGACTCTGCCGATGGGCAACTGGCCTGTTTAACAGCTAAGCATCTCAATATGTCTAATTAATTGCAAGCGTTGCGGCCAAAAGCATTAGCAGCCCATCTGAGACAACTTATATTTTACAACTGTTTTCAATATCACTCTTGATTGTTTAACAGGGAGGCCGGCTTTATGGACTTGGGGGATTTTCCTTTTGTAAAACAATATTTTCAGAGAAGATTCTAGGCCTTTATTGCTGATGCCTTTGTGACCAAGGGTATTACATTTTTCATGCCAGCAAGCAAGTAAAGATCAGCATTAAATATTACTGCTAATTAATGTGGAAGTGCCCCATTTTACCCGCCTCATTTGTATTCAATTCCCTCTGTAAATCAGCATGATCAACGTTTGTTACGACTCCAGTTGGCAAACTGCATTCATTTTCATTATTTGAGTTTTTGTTTTCACATACATTGGAATTACTATGTAACATAAACTTAACCAAAATGATTTAAAGAGGCCCTGCATTCAAACTGTAAAAAATATTTAATATCTTCACTTTTCACCATGAATTAATGTGCTTCTCTATGGCAGTAAAACCTCAGTGATTCTGATGTGGGTGGCAGTCAAATCAAAAGTAATAGTTTTTTTCTGGGATACCTTTAAATTTTCAGATACTCCAGAAGTGATGGATACCTCTGTCTTAAAAGTGCAGCGCTTTAATTTAAGTCAAATTTAAAGTGACCTTTCCTTCAGAAAGATTCATGAATATAGGACACAAGTACATACCTGTACATCAAAGGTAATTTAATTCAGATATAATTATAGAACATACTGGCACATTTGACTATAGAAGTACACCTGGGTCACTTGCTAAGTCCATCATGAAAAATTTAAACTTCCCCGAAACTAACGGCCAAAGTACACTAAGAATATTGTCGAGCATTTTATACAAACAATGTAACAAAGTAACCTTGTATGAGGACTTCAGTGTTTTCAGTGCCCTGGTCCTCGGTGTGCTTTATGTGTTTCCATTTGTCAATAACATCTAATGACAAGACAATTAATTAGATGGTCTAGGGGCGTTTTATGTAGCTTCACAGAAAATGGACTTTTAATGAAGGAAAAAAAACACCTTGTAAAGAAGGCCAGTGAAATTAGTATTGTAACATTAATTTTCAGTCTCAAAAGGGCAAAATTACTGACCCGCCAGAATAACCACTGAGCAAGTAATTGTTACATAAAAACATAAATAGAATATCAGATGTTGTTTGACAAATTTCAGTGTCATGCTGTAAAAAACGGGTGACAGCAAAGGCTAAACTGAAAGGGTTTTACAGTCTAATCCAAATTTCATGCCCATCCCTCTACATGTGTGGGTGGTGTGTGGCTCTGTGCCCATGATCGGAAGGTCGCCGGTTCAAATCCCGTGGCTGGCAGAGTGATTTCACCGTTGGGCCCTTGAGCCAGGGCCTTAACCCAAATAGCTCCAGAGATTGGCTGACCCTGCCTTCTCAATTGTACATTCATTTAAATATAAGGGTCTGCAAAATAAATAGATATATATGCACTGGATGAACATTCCAAGTTGGGGCAGGGTAAGTCATGTGACCAGCTCACTCAGAATCACTTTTTCCTGTAATTATATTGAGATTACCTCCCTCTCAAGTGCAGCAAACGTGAGCCGGTCTGGCCCACCCCGCAGTCAGAGCCCTTCCGCGACCCCACGCCCGTTTTGATTTTCGCCCGCCTGTTTCCGCCTTCCTAATACCGAGGAGGCTGTCTCTTGTTTTCATTCCCTGATACTGCTTTTGTTACACCTGTCACGACTCCCATCCTGACATAAAGTACCTGTCCCATCCTTGATTTGCCAGGAGCAAATGCGATTATATGTATGTCATATCCACTATCCAACTAAAAGTCACAAAATACCCTCCTTACAATTACAGGACAATGGGTGTAATTATAAATAGGCCAAGAATAACACTGAACTGTGGCCAGAACATAGCCTAGATCAGAGCAGTGACCTCAACCCCACAGATAAATCATTAAGATACAGAATTACGGTGGTCTGGATTACCTCCTCCTCTGTGGAGGTGCTTACAGGTGTTTCAGGGTGTGAGTGATAAAGAAGAACTTCAGAACTTCCTCTGTAAGTTAGCATGACGTCTTCTGTGATGCACAGAGGCAGACCCAAGCCTGGGAAACACGTTACTCATATCTGTTCATGAGGGATCTACTTCAGTGCTCCAAAACTCTGGAAGATGATAAATGTCACTTTTTTTCACCTTAGCTCTGTTGTTTCAGGAGATACCAACACCACCTCCAGCTTAGGGCCCTCTGAGGAAGTGGAAAAGGTTCCAGCTGCGGGGTGAGCTCCTGCCACTGACATCAGCAGGTCAAAGGATATCTGTAGCCTTTTTTGGCACTGCTGTCCCTCACAGCACACAGAGTCACACAGCAGCTCCACACCACACACTAGGCCTATATTCATCAAAACAAATGATGTCATCTTCCCTGCCCATGAATTTGATGTGCTCCTGGGGACTGACACATGAGGTCATAAATGTACATTCAGACCCTTATTCTCTAGACCAGTGCTTCCCAATCTGGTCCTCAGGGACCCACAGACAGTCCACAATTTTGCTCCCTCCCAGGAATGCTGGGACCTTTTAGTAGTTATCTTGTTCTCTAATTCTCCTGGATCATTAAAAAAAACAACGAAAAACTAACGAAAATGACTGCAATCTCCAAAGCAGCAAATCGGCAACAGTATGACCAACATGCATAAAAATTTCCAGCCTCTTCAAGTAAAATGTTGCTGCAGAATCCCTTTGGTCGTGCCGATGTCCCATGCACCTTGACATTTTTTCCTGAACTGAAGCAGCATGGTGTGCAAGGCAGTCAAAGTTGTTTCATGCTTGGGACTTTTTCAGGTCTCAGACGCCCTGGACCGTGTTTGTTTCCAGCACAAGGTCATGGTCAAAAATACTTGGGTTAAGTACCTATTTTTACCCACTTTTTTTTCCTTTAATGAATAACTGCATTGAGCGGGTGCATAAATATAACACTAGGAACTCCCCTCTTGAAAGAAGAACTGAGAACAAGCTATTAAATGAGACATTATTCATTTTTAAGTTGATGACTTTTATAGAAGTGCTGAAGAACGGGTCTTTTGGACAGCATGGATGTCGGCTCGCTGTACTGATGGCGAGTGGCCACTGTAAGAGCCGGCTCCGGGTCACACAGCCACCTGACACAGCCTGCTGACTTGATGCAGGCCTTTGAAAGCAGGCCACAAAGAGGCCTATTGTGAGATCCACAGCAAAGGCCACCTGAGTGTTAAGCACTGACATCATTTCATTTACTCTAATCTTTTATTTGTGTGTGGGGAGTCCCGGGGGCAGCGAGGAGGGGGCACAGGTTTTGAATATCTGAAAAGCTCCTAAATGTATTTGGGAAACTGATCGGAGGGACGTTAGCAAACACCAGGCTTTTCATTCCATAAACGATTCCGTGTTTGTTTTTTGGACAGCAGGATGATAATTTCACCATGACCACAAAAAAAAAAAAAAAAAAACACAAAAGAAAGGACAGAGGGTACGGAGGTGTCCTCCCTTGTCCTCTTCGGTGAGATAGTACACGTGATAATGACAGAAGTGTCAACACTTCCTTTGCGATTCGGACAGGTGCAGAAATAATTCATAAACCGGGCTCAAAATAGCCAATAGCCCTGTGTTCAATGTTTTAATATGGCCTTCTGTGCGGTTGGGCCCTAATCCAACGTGACAGTCCTATTTAGTCACAATCATTCAACGAAAACAGACACTGCTCATGTGGGGCCAAAAAAACAAACAGTGAGCTCATCTGTTTGCAGCCGCCGTCCATCGATTCGACTTATTTCGTCCGGAGCCAGAGTCCCATTTACACCAATGTACACAACTAGTCAGAAAGGGCAGGAATTAGCCTACACCTCCGTCAGACAAAAAAAAAGGGTGAAAGAGAGCTGCAGAATTCCACCAGTCGGCTTGCAGCCCCCTGTTTGGTTTTGTGTGCCCGTCTGGGCACTGCTGACATTAAGGTTACCCTGTCAAACCGGTTTAGTGAGAACTGCGGGCTGGAGTTGAAAGCGGTCTGAGAGGAGTGCCCGTACGCCCCGGTGACAGCTATGCCGAGGCCCTGTGCCTTTCCTGTACCGGAGACAGCGCCGAGAGACGGCGGCCGTGAAGCCACAGGGCAGAGGCCTCTTAATCCCGAAGAGGGCAAATCAAGGGCTGAGCGACGTCAGGCTTCAGACAAAGGGATTCCTTGGCAGGAGAAAAAAAGGATGGATGAAAAAAGACTGGATTAGCTTAGCTCTGCATCAAAAGCGACTTAAAATCATACCCATTAATATTTCACTGGCCCAGTCCATAGCCAAGGTCCATCTAAATTTCAGTGGTGCTGTAGGGCTACACAAAATATCTTTACTAAAAGTATTTTTAACCTGTATATTTAGTTGTTTTAACATTTTGAAATTTTTATGTTGTTCGCTTTGTAACGAGACCGGCCAAACACCTCCTCCAACAGAGTTAAATAATAAAAACCAGAGAAAAAGGAGAAAGGTGGAGATATAATCAACCATAAACCATAAAACAGAGTAGATACTAGTACTGGTAACTCCTCTGCCCTCGCAGAGTCACACATGCTCATGCTTAGCAAGCACTTCAACACACTCAGGCCAAAATAGCAATCACGACGACAGTAACGATCAGCCAGCCAGCTGTATTTCATACAACGCTATTATCTGTTCTGCTCAGCCAACTGTGAACTCAACAACGACAGAAGTCCCTGGGCCTGGAGCTGTGGATTCTCTAGTAACCCGCACACACCCCAGACCTCAGGCGAAGGGGTGCATATAGGGCTACGTAAAACAAAGCAGGAACTTTCACTGAAACCCTCACGTCCATTCACCAGATCTCCGGCTGGGTCTTATATCTCTGCGCCTGCACTCACTGCCGGCCAAGAGGGGAGTGGCTAGGGTCCGACAATGAGGGTCACGGGGGTAGTGGGTAGAGGGCAAGCCCTGTTTGACCTCACTGGGGAATGGGGAAAGGTTCCCAGGGTTCTCCAGGGCAAACCGCAGCTCACAGACATTCATTGTAGACCGGTTTTCTAAAAGGGGAGAGCCCTTCCCCCATCTCATACACCCACGATAAGGCTGTGGTGTCAAAGGTTTGCTGTACCTTACATGCTTGTGTTTACCGTTTCCCCTCTTCCACGTGGCATGTTTCCCAGTATTTCCACTTTTTTACTACAGCACTCTTTTGACTTTCGGTTTACAGGCCCGGTGGCATGTCACCTTCTCTGCCACGCAGACCAGCATACCCAGGACAAGGTAGAGACCCAGCCACAGAGTCCTGAAGGTGACGCAGAGGCCTCCTGAAGACTAGATTTACCACTTCCAGACCTCAGTGTCAGCCCTCGGCAGTTATTAAATGACCGCTGTTGGGTTTATTTAACTGGCTTAGCATTCATGGATGCCTGTCCCAGGGTTGCCAGTTCTCAGGCCTCTGATGTAACACTCACGCTTTCAGACTCTCATGTTCACGCAAGAAATCTGTATTATTCCATTATAAACCTAAAATTTGCTACACCAAAAGGGTTAGTTTGCAAACTATTTACAAGGTAAAAAGAAAACTTTCATACATGCACATGAATGTGCAGACTTGTCTCAAATTAAAAAATCTCACTCCAGCCAGCTGACCGAAGTTGGCAACCCAGCTAATCATCACAGAAACACGGCAATTTCTGGGCAGAACAGCAAAAATGTTGAGTTACGTTTATTCAAACTTTCCCATGTTGGCAAGAAAGGTCCTGTGGAAAATACCTCCGCAGCACAATGATACTGGTCATGTGAGTCTGGCCTAATCTAATCTCTCTCCTGATGATATTCACACTAAAAGGTACTTTCCAGGGAAAAGAACCAGTCAGATGCCAATGTCCCCCATCCCACCCATTGCCAGGCAACCATTGTGGTTGGGAATGACAAATCCCAGGCAGCTTCCTCAAATTTATTCAAAATATATTTTTGAAAGCTTATTCGAAATATCGGGCTGATGTTGTTGTTTTTGTCTTTTTAGATGACTGTGGTGTTGCCAGTTGAAATATATTAGACACAGCCATTGACCTGAAATGCAAGTGACAGTTATTTAAATGTTCTGCTGTATTTCCATGAAAGTGATTAACAGTCATGAATAATCCCATTATCTTAGCACGCAGCTAACAATTTAAGGCTTTGTTACTCTCAGACGAGATAACGACTGCCATAAAGGAAGCTGACAGGCACTGACAATCGCTCATGTTCCTGGCCTCTGTTTCACACATTGTTTAGACAATTCACCTGAAAGTGCTTCAGTTCATGTTATATTTCATATAATCCTGAAATGAATTACCGTATTACGTAATACATCAAACTGAAAGCTATATTTAATTCCACTTCAATATCTATCCATCCATCCATGTTTCATAGCCAGTTACCCAGTACAGAGCCAGAGGCCTATCTCAGAAATCACAAAATAAATTCTCTTTATGCTCTTTTAATAGCGACCAACCAGAATAACCACATGAAAATACTCATTAAATATTAACTTGCTCTACAATTAAACTCCCGTTCAATTTGAAATTGTGCTTGCAACAATTATGAATAGTACACCTCGATAAAATGTAAAAATAGGAATGGATCAATTTAAAAAATTAGACAAGTACAGTAAACCCTGTGTGAAATCTAATCTCAGGGGGCGTTTTGATATTCTGAAGAGGGGGAGCTGTGTTCTGAAGATGACAAGCGTCTCCTTCAGTTTTCTCATGAGATATTTGCATGGTTTTTGATATATTAATACTCAAAGGATTTTGTGGGGAGAAGCTGATTGGCTACTGCAACATCATACTTCCAGCGTGGAAAAAAAGCTGTCATCAAGAAAGGATGCTTTGATAAAAAATATGGCCAACCAGGATTTAAGTCTGTTCACGGATTGAGCTATAATGTCATTGTGAGAGGGATCATCTGGGCGGTCATATGAGGCCGCAGGAAAAGCGGTCCAGCACATTTTACCCATCATGCACCCGTGTGTGGGGAATTTAACAGGTACAACCGGAACCTATTGTCATACATTCATTCAGTCTACTTCATTCAAATCATTTGAGATTCAGAACATTATTTCAATGTTATCTGATATTATTTTTACATCTAACAGCCCCAGGCAGCATCACTGAGCACGACTGAATGTGACCCTGACCTCAGCATGTCACCACTCTGCCTATGGCCACGCTGCACCCTAAGGCCACTCTGCCTCCTATGGCCACTCTGCCTCCTATGGCCACACTGCGCCCTAAGGCCACTCTGCCTCCTATGGCCACTCTGCCTCCTATGGCCACTCTGCCTCCTAAGGCCACTCTGCCTCCTATGGCCACACTGCACCCTATGGCCACTCTGCTTCCTATGGCCACTCTGCTTCCTATGGCCACGCTGCGCCCTAAGGCCACTCTGCTTCCTATGGCCACTCTGCTTCCTATGGCCACGCTGCGCCCTAAGGCCACTCTGCCTCCTATGGCCACTCTGCTTCCTATGGCCACTCTGCCTCCTATGGCCACTCTGCTTCCTATGGCCACGCTGCGCCCTAAGGCCACTGTGCCTCCTATGGCCACGGTGCACCCTATGGCCACTCTGCACCCTATGGCCACGCTGCCTCCTATGATATGACCCTATTAGTCATATCAATCCGTGTTATTGCTACAGACTGCTGCCTCTTAACCAAAACACCCTATTTGAAACAATATGAGCCTAGATCACTAGTTGATGTCTTCCCCTACCCCGAAACGACCAACGCGCTATTTGGCACTCCACTGGTGGCTCATCGCCGCTTCGTCTGTGACGTGTCAGTGTTTTGCACATGGTGCAGAGCGGCTAACAGCACGGGGCCTCCACAGCCCTGATTGCTTGGCGTTTTCCGTTGGAAAGCCGTAGCAGGTAATACCACCCGGCATGCAAGCGCCCCCTCCGTCAATCAGCGATGCGCTATCTGCAAAGTGACATATAAGATGGAGTCTGACCACCACCACTGTGACAGAAGGAAAAAAGGCTAATGTAGCTGGCAGCTCAAACTCAGAGCATATGGCGTGGGGGCGGGGTGGGGGGGGGGGCAAAGCTATCCATTTGGCTTAAAAAGGAACAAGGAATATGTGGGCAAGTGAATGGCACGAGCATTAAATTCTGCACCCGTCCGGGAAGAGGTTACTGTCGGCCACTTAGCCTTTTAGGGGTCCGATCGGTTTTGGTGGGCGGTGCACCACATTAGACAGTGAATCTGAAAACCAGCTTTTAACTGCTGCCAGACAAAATGGAGGACAGCGTGTGTGGGGGTGAAAAGAGATGGGGGAGACAAACAAAGC
>JAODLC010000043.1:3290808-3304061 GCA_026781145.1 Hippopotamyrus pictus | reverse complement strand
CAAACAAAGCGGGGTGGGGGGGGGCAGGGGGGTGTGGGGCCCCACCATTTGTCGCTCCATGGGACACGGTGCTCGCCCGCCTCCCCCCAGCCGTCGTCGGCCGCCTGTACGGCACTGGCCGCATTGTGGTGTGGTTGCCATGGAGATGTGGGTCAGAGCGCTGATGTGAGGGAGCCCGGCGGATTCGGGACTGGCGGCGGAGTGAAAACAGCCCAGGCCTGAGCCGACAGAGAACTCCAGTGAATCTGGGTCACCGGGACTCTCCGAAGGGGGCGGCGGAGGTCTCTGTCCGAGTTTTGCTGAAGTTGGGGCTTGGGTGATAGGTGGGGGGGGCGTTTTGCTGGAGGACAGGGAAGAGTGAAAGATGGGGGCGTGAGGGAGCCAGGGCTGCTCACTCAGCATTTAAATGTAGGTTGGGGTTGCTGTCTGCGTTAAGTTTTGATTACATGTCAGCACCCCAAAGCCCCGACTCGTGCGGTACTTCTGCCATATTGCAGCACATCCTGGGAGGCGGATAAGCGTGACACGATAACCTAGAAAGGAGCGTGGCTGAGATACGCTGCGCGGGACACCTGGGGGGCCGGAACTCGCCCAGCCTCCCAGCCGGCACGCTCGCTGCCAGTCACCGCTCACCCTGAATCTGCCTGCTCAGGCTACCTCATCAGAAGGGGACGTGACCCGCCCAGAATCCCAGAGACGAAGCCCGAGGATCGTTCATACGCACAGTGCTGGAGCGGGGGTCGCTAAGCAACGGCAAATATTTGAAATGCCAAATGTTGCAATGTCCAACATTTCCTTAGACTATAGATTCCTATATGGCCAAAAAGGACAGCTATTAGGACATGATAAATTATTATCGTGCATATAGCATGTTCAGTACATAAAAATACTGCAAGATGGATGGATGGAAGTAAAAAATAGTCATGCAAAATCAGCTCAAACTTTACTAAGCAATTGTGTAGGGCAGCGTTCCTTGATCCAGTCCTTCGGGACCCCAGACAGCCTACATTTTCTCTCCCTATCGGCTCCCAACGCACCTGTACCACGTATTCAGTGTTCTTGATTGTCTGGTTCCGGTGTGCTGGGAGCTGGGAGCTGGGAGGGAACAAAAATGTGGACCGTCTGCTGGTCCCCGAAGACTGGGTTAAGAAACACTGACGAATGGCAGGGGTGCATGTCTCCAGGTCAGGGGCTCTAGCTTATATAAATCTCCCACTTCGGTTCATATCAAAGTTCATTCCCAGAATCTTCCGCCTTCCATACACACAAATTCCGTCCACCGTGCTGTCTGAAGTTGTGCTAGGTAAGCTAACAGCATGTTCACTGCATCTGTGCGTCCAATTAATCACAGGGTCACAGAGGTCATCATCAAGACGCTACACTGCATACAACATAGCTACAGTAGCACATAATTGCTAATACAATCATGCAAGCATTTGGAATTGCATTGCCTTGAATGTATGGGAGCAACTTCCATGGCTTCTGTTATCCCTGTATTTGGATGGCAACTTGTTCCAGAAAATATATCTTTCTTTATCTTTCTAAATCCTTTTCAGTTGAGAATGCGAGGCAGCACTAGTGAACCTGAGAGCACGTCATGTTATTTTCAAAGCAACACCTAAGAATGGCGTTCTACTGTTTTTTTGCTGTATTCATCCATTCATCATTCACCCATTCATCCATTGAAGGTGCGGTCATTAAAGTCTCAGTTTACGGTCCAAACTTGAAAACCGCTCAGCATTGCCCCTTCAGAGGTGGAGCTCTAGGCTAAAATATCTGGTGTTTTTTTGTGCACATTTAGTGAAATTCCTCCTCTCTACCTTCTCAAAAGGCCAGCCTACAGAGCCGGGAAAGGCTGGCAGCATTCCAGAGGAGATCTTAATGATATGCTTGGCTTAATTCCTCTTTTATGCCAGATTCTTATGTAGAACATCAATTACTTCATCTTTATTGGCAGAAACCGGATCCTGTTGAAAATAAGATCCCATCCATTAGTGAATCCACCCTGTGAAAATATCTTCAGTAACCTGGACCTTGAGTACAAGAGGTTAAGGTCATAATGCAATACCTGTGTCTAACATCTTTGGCCAACCATAAAGGCACACAGGGACACTGCCTGCTAGTTTAATCGCTGCCCGATTAGACCTAATTTTATGGGGCTTAAGGTTTTTTTTCGTTTTGTTTAAACAGGTGATTCACTCAAAACATAAGGCCTTTTGTTGGCTTGCAAGAACGCAATGTTCACAAGTTGCTTATTCTTCAAATGCTGCAATATGTTTTCTCACATATAATTATTTAATGAGATGAAAGCACTGTCACAATTAACAGTTACAATTTATTAACTTTCTTTGAATCTCCTGCTGAGTAATGAGCAATTCGACCAGTTTCATATAGTTTGTGAATTTGTAACATCTGCATGCTCTTTGAACCAATTGTAAACCTTTAACACTGGAGAGAATTCGCAACAATTAACTCCTCTCTACAATTGCCACAAAAAAAAAAAAAACACAAAAAGAATCCCTGAAACAGACAGAATGGGCCACTGTCAGCCAGGGCCTTTTAAGCTAGGCCCCACAGATAGGGCATAGGCAGCTGTGATACTGAAATGTAAAACAGGGGTCCTGGAGCTTTGCTGGAAAAGCCATTGTGATGTAAATGGCAGTGCTGAAGGTGGAGTGGACTGGGCAACTTCTGCAACTTAAAGGCAGTTTCGAAAGTCTTTAAGAAAAACATCCCCCACTGGGGATTCACCTCGAGGGTTAGAACTGTTCATTTATACCATGCATCTCTCTGAACTTCCACCAGCCACGACCTGGTGTAAGGTGAATTTTATAGAGTTAAAAAAGCAACGACTTTAAGCTCCACATTTGGGAACGGAGCACGGCGAAGAACAAGAAGTCACTTAGGTGTCGAACGAAAGAAGCACAGGGGACACGTCTGGGAAAAACTGCAAGCCGAACATCTCTGCAGGGAGCGTCCTGCGAGGTATCTGCACGTTTCCATGCCCCTTGCAACTGGAATCCGTATCACACTTTGTATTTAAACAAGCATGAAAATGAAGAAAGGCTATGGCCTGTGGGAAGTTCTGATCTGCTCCCTGGAAATCCAGCAGGTATTCACACTCCCTGGAGGATGTGGCACAGCACCATGAATATTCACACAGTTACTTCTGCAGTTTCTTTGGTTTCAGAAATTAAAAAGTTTACAATATAAACCCCCACCACCCCACACTGATTTTATTTTGATTGTACAAAACAACGTGCGGCTTCTCAGCCCTTCCAGACAGCCAGCGCCAATGGTGATACGAGCCCATTTAACGTGGGTCACAGCAAGGAGCTTGAGTGAAAATGCAGGCGGTTTCGTTACGTGATCACAAAAAACGTGGACCACACCTAGAATCTGTCCCCTGACAGAACATCTCCTTGGGCCCCACTGGTAGGGTTTTCCCATCCAATCTGAAGAAACACAGGATGCCCCCCCCCCCGATAATAAAGTTTGCTGAGTCGGGGTGGGGGAGGCAGCTGTCCCATGGTAACAGTGGAAATGTACACACAAATTCCACAAGTCACCACTTTATTTTATTATATTAGCTGTAATATTCGGGACAGGTGGCACCTTGAACCCCACCCAACGTTAAGTACTATCTTCCATGTTCAAGGGCCCCTGCTGTGCCCCTGATGAAAGACGGCAGGTAGCTGCTTTCAGGATCCTCAGCCCTTACTTCACAAACAGCCCAAACGGCAGTTGGCTTTCTCTGCATTTTTGGGTGCTCAAAGCCTTCCTCGGCGTCGCCCGCTTCTGAGCGCACCGAGCACATTGAAACGTGAACGCCGAAGGTGGAGAACGGCTCGAGATGCGGCAGCGAGCGCTGCGACACACTTATCCTGAGATACCAAATGAATGCAACCAGCTGCCACATTTAGAAATTACTTTTTTCCCCGTTTCAGAGTAAAGATGAAAGGATTTACATAAGCAGTCCCTGCCTCCTTATAGAAACTGATTCAGTCTCCCAAAATATCTTCACCATGGAAACCCATTGTTCTGTTAAAATGGTATTAAAATGAAATTTAATATGTATAATGTCCAATAGTGCTCTTAAGTTGCTTGGTAACCAGCAGTTTTTCTTTGTTTCATAATAGGTCAGCATAAGGCTAAGGGCTTGAACAAAAGTCTCTGAAGTGCTTCTCTTTTTAACCTAGCATCTAAGGCCTCCAACCTGACGGAGATTTGCATGGCAAGACTGTGGACTGATGAAACTGATAACTCAGCCAGCTTTCTGTTACTTAACCCATGTGGTAGAGAAAAAGTCAAAAATCTCAAGCCATCACTATTTTAGATTACCGTTCATCTTGAACCGGCATGAAGATCAAGGAATGTCAGAATGATAAGAATACACTTAACAAGCTATGAGGAAAGTCATGTTTGTGTAGAGCAGTGTTTCCCAATCCGGTCCTTGGTGACCCACAGACAGTCCACGCTTCTGCTCCCTCCCAGCTCCAAGCAAAAACATGGAACGTCTGTGGGTCCCCGAGGACCGGACTGAGAAGCGCTGGTGTAGAGCAATCCACATCTCAGCTGCTTTGCACACTACTTTAAAGTTTGCAATTTAGTGTGGAAAAAAAGCCAGAGAAGGAAAATAAATATGATCTTTTCCAGATCTGAACCTGGTGTTAGATTTCTGGCCCTAAGTAAGTCCATATCCTGATGTAAACAAATGGGCCGTGGAGGGAGGGGCACGTACTCTGACTGACAGGAATGGGGTCAGTAAAGTGTGCGAGCTTTTATAAATGGCCAAGCACTTAGCTGAAGTGGCACGCCACTTGGCGACAAGTCCTGCGAGACGGCAGTAGGGTTTGTCTGCATTGCTGATGAGCTAAAGGGAGATGCCAGAGAAACTCTGATATCCCGTGGGTGGCTGCTTAGTGCTCCACCATAATATAACCTAAAGGTTTTGGGCTTGGCAGTCAAAGAATAAAGTCCACTTGGCACTCGTGAAGAAACAGGTCTGTAAACAGTGTGTGCTGCTAGCTGTGCAGTGTACAATAATTTTGAATGACATAGCAAACGCCTTACAAGCTGAGTGCCATTACACACTGGAAGATATGCCTGCATGCATATAATACTGCATATATATATATATATACACATACAGAGGTGGAAATTTCAGGTCCAGAAAGTACGAATCCAGACCAGGATTTTGATTCAACCAACCAGCTGAGTACTCTGTAACTGTCACTCTTTATGCTCAGCTGGTTGGTTGAAACTAAATCACGGTCTGGATTTGTACTTTCTGGACCTGAGATTTCCACCTCTGTATATATATATGTGTGTATAAAAGCTAAGATTTTGAATAGTTGAAAAATTACTCTTATTCTTCCACCTCAAGAGCCATTCTTTATTTTGGTATTATTCATTTTGCTCCAGCAGTGACTGGAAAAAGGGTTTGTGCATCCGTCACCCCCTAAACGTTAGAGGATCTCGTTTTGAATTCCCTGCTGCTATAAACCTCATAGTACTTCTGATCTTATCCGTCCCTCAAATATACGAGCTACCTTTACTCAGAAACATGAGCAGGCCTGCAGTACCAGGGTACTAGGAATAAATTTACACATCATTAATTTATGGTTCATCTTGACTTTATCATTTCATATTAAAATCCGTATTAAAGACAGTAGTCAAATGTGAATGAATCTGGCACTGTTATTCTGAGATGTCCGGTTTTGCAGCTAATGAGGCCTGTTCCATAAGCCAGTCACATGGCCTTGCACTGCACTGTTAAATCCAGCTAAATAAATGCAGAAAATTCCTCCTGCAAATTCTTAATTGCCACCCATCAGTGTATTTCTGTATCGATTTGTTCACAGGGATTGAGAATATTGAACATAATGGGAAATTAAAGGCAGGTTACTCAGTTATAGGTGTCAAAAGAAAACTCATATGTCAAGGATGTTGAAATATGTGCAGACAGTCATGTAGGTAATAGTCTTCATGCAGGCAAACATTTTAAGCTAAGAAGAGCATGCAAATCCCAATGATTCCATTCAACTTCATAGGCCAACAAGAGCTGTATTTAAAAAGTATACACAATGCAATAGTCTAACCCTGTGAAAGAAAATTCACGATGAACCCTGTTTCAGACTGAACCAAAGCCTCTTAGTATTTGCATGCAGTTGCAATGGGATGGACACAGTTTAGCATGTCCATCCATAGATACACAATGGTCCTATTCTATTTGTGGTGCAGCGCTGTCTGTTGAGCAGACTTTCCATTTATATTCCTCGTTTTCCACAATATACTGTTTCAAATCTGCTTCTAGTCCAACCATTCTTCCATGACTGCAAAGTGACGCAGGTCCGTACCATTGTCAATTCTCTCGACCGCAAACTCAACCGAAGCAATTAGTTGGCTGTCAGACACAGATGTAGAGGGCCAGGGAAGGCTTGATTTGGGACCCTTCAAGGACCTTTCAAATTGGCCCGACAATAGACGGCAGGGACCGATGTGTATGTACGCCTATGACTGTTCAGAGAGACGTGCCCGCATTCCAGGCAGCACGGGTATGGAAAGGACAAAGAGACCACAGAGGGCTAGCTAATGACTTCAGAATCCCTGAGGCTTGGGAGGCACAGGATGAATTTCTGCACTGTACATAAAGTCTTGGGAAACAACTGTGGATTTTGCCTGTAAACTTTTTGCTTAACCCTGTTTTTAAGTGTGCCTCCCTGCATTGAGCACGGCTATCAGATAACACCCAGGAAGAAGTCTGAATGCTCGTGTGTGTCAATAGTATTTCCTTAAAGCCGTCTTTTGCAATTCATACAAGTGGCAAATATTTTAACGGGTGGATGCCCTGGGGCAGGGCAAAGGTAGGCGACGGGCCCATCCCGTTACCTCACCTGCGCCTCATGATCCATCCGAAGACGGAATCCTGTTTTTCTCCTGACCCCCAGAAAACCTCTTAAACCCAGATACCTGATACAGCATCACATTTGAGTCCTTTCCACGACACAATGCCTGTTTTGTTTTCTTGATTTTTCTGATGCCAAAATACTTGTGTTTTGTTTATGTTCCTCTCTGCTGTTTTTGTTAAACCCATCTCCCCTCCCATACCCAAATGAAGTCGTCTCTCCGTCCTCCAGTCCCTGTGTGACGTGACTTGCTTCAGAATTCTGATGCTATCTGATGTTACAACATGGCACCATTCCAACAAGCTGAAAACCTCCTCGGCTGCAGAGAAGGATTGTCAAAATATCAAATGGACACAGGAACCTAAGACGATTCACTCCCATTTCCCCATGCAAAAACTCATTTTGCTTGATGGTTTGCACACACCCATGGGTGGGAAGGTCTGCTTTTATTTGCATGCCTTGGTATTGGTTAACAGAAAGATGCAAATCAAAATAATGACATCACCATTAATGTGCCACCAGCTAGGAGACACTAAAATGAAATCCCCCGGCTTGAACTTAATGTAACACACTCAGCATAGTACTCAAACGAGAAATACCAATAAATTACCAGCCGTAGATAACATTTCCAACAAGAATGATTTAATTGGTACCTTATACGCAAATAATTCATTTGTGACAACATATATATATATATATAAAACACTTGACCAAGGACAATGTATGCCAGTTTACAGTATTGGTCACGGAGTTTGAGCATGAAGACTTACGATGACCTAAACTCCTGTAGTGCATGTGGAATAGAGCCAATGGCCACTGAGAATACCATGCAGGTGTGGTATAAAACTTTAAGAAGAGGGGTTCATCTAAGGATAAGAATTTAATAACTTGGTTCTTCAGGACTATGAATATTTTCTGAATGTGCTGATATTCAACACATGGGCCTCATTAAAAACCTTTTCCCACAGCGGAACCCTGTATTGACAAAGCAATATAAGCAGACAACTTGAATAAAAAGGTTGACATTTCATCCTTAGCTCATTAATGTGTAGGTACAAGACAACTGTTTGCATGACAACGCCATATTCTAAAGGTCATCTTTACCCTCAACAAAGGCTTTACAAAATGAATTGCTCACGTGTTTTTGGCAGGTTACACTGAATCTGGATGTTGGCCAGGCCCTTTGAAGAAGATTCCTCTGTGTAGTGTATTTATATTATGAAGAAGAATTTGATTGATGTGATGAAACAGCACGTCAGTCATGCAAGACATTCTTGTAAGTATCAAGACCTGATTGCATCACATCAAATCATTCCCTTAAATTGACCAGTAGAGGCTCAGGAAGTTGCTTCCTCACCAATTTCTTGTCATGTTAGCACTCAAGCCACCTGTATCCTAACTACGGGCTGCACACGTGTCCCATGCAGTACTACTGAATCGTAGGTCTACAAGAACAATTCATTTTATGCCATGTCAGCTCAGCCATATTTCAGGACCCGGAATGAAGAAAAATGCACAACAGCTAAAGACGACGTTAGTTAACTCATGCAGTCCACTCGGTGTCAAAAACATAATAGGCCACCTCGTTTCCACACACACTTCCAGCCTTTTATCAAGTCCATGCCCTTTGTAATACACTAAATGGAAACTAGCGGAACCCTAAAAGGAAATCAAAAAATTCAAAGCAATATCTGCTTACATCACCTAAACTTCTGATGCAGGGAAATTCTACACAAGTTTTCCTAGCATGGACATATTGGGGTAGCTTTGTAGCCTGGAGCACTAACCACTTCAAATTACTAAACCATTAACTATCATTACATGTTACTATAAAACTGTTATTTTGCCCCGCCTTGGGGCAGGAGACTTTCTACAGCTGGAGAATACATGAGCTTTCCATGGTGGGTCAGCTCAGGCTTTCCAAAATGCTTCAGTAAAAATAAGAAGGTCAAGTCAGTCAACCTGGGTTAGCAATATCCTTTACTAGGTTTTACAACCAACAATAGATGTTTTTACTATGCGGTAAGATGAGGAAATGTGCTTTGTCTGATTGGTGCAATGTGAATTTCTCAGGCTGCCTCCTGTTATCTGTCTTTCACTACCTTTTAGTTGAGAAAACCTAAAGCAATCTTCCAAAGATAAAAGGCTAATCACCGGGAATTCTTTTCATTTTGTATTAACTATAATTTATGTTCTCCGTTGCCGTGCATGGTTTGAAATTATGTTTAATCTTCACAGGGCCTTGTATTCATTATTTATGCTGTCCACAGGCTTTCTGTGAGGAAGTACAGGGTTGGCCCAAAGATTTTCCTGGGTTATCTCCATGCTTGAGTCATTTGAATTCCAGCCCTTACTCAGTTTTTTTGGATTTTTGTGTTTGACTCTCATCTCCTGTATATTATAATGTTTGGATTTATGTCAATTCATAATTTTAAGTGCGTGATAGCTATACTCATACGTAGAAGTGCTCCATACCAACATGTTTATTTTAATGTAACTGTTTGGAATATCAAAAAGCATCCAGCTACCGATCAGCTCAAACCAGCCCTCACCCCGAAGCCATTTACGAAATCCATTAAAGGACACTTTGCAGGATTAGATGCGTCCCTTGAGGTTCAGTGAGTCCTTCAATGTGCCTCAAAATGAGTGTTGCAAAGCTGGATATCTCAGAGTACAATGGATGTGAAAGAAATGAGTATCTCACATTCTATTATAGCATGGATGCCAAATAAGGACAAGTAAAAGGATTGAAAACAGCCAAACACATCAAAATGGCAGTATTGCTCAACATAATCCATTTGGTTGAATATACAAGCAGGGAACAATATGTCTGGATCGGTAGTGAAAGGGTTGTAATTCTATTCCTGAGGAAAAGGAATAGGCCTCTGTTTGTCAGTATGTCATTGATCACGATGGGCTTTATGTTTTGCCGAGCAACGAGCAGCAGGCTGTGGTGTTTGGCTGAGATGTCTGTTCAGAGCTGTATAGTAAACCCAGCTGTGATGATGCTGAAATAAATGACAAGAATACAGCCAAATATTAAGCTCCACCAGCTGGCTCAGGGGTGACTGAGCAACGACAGGTTAAGACTTAATCAGCCTTCTTGGCCATGGGCGAAATGAATGGAATGAGTGGAATTACACAATTACACTGCTCATATTTTCCCAAGCATTCACACTATGATTTATGCTACTAAAACTTGAGGGACGCAATTCATGCCAGGCATAAGATACTGTGACACAATTGCGATCGCATCGGCGTAAACAAGGTGACATGAGCTTCAACTTAAATTTCACAATTTGTCACGAAAGCGCTCCTCACTTTTCTGGCAACTACATTGATCAACTCAGAGAACAAAATGTAGCTTGTTGGTTTAATTTGAACATGTTTGGTTGCTTTCTTGCATTGTGATTATTGTAGGGGAAGAGAGCAGAGTTACTCTTTTAAGGTAATTGGCTGAACCAGCAGCCCGGATTCTGATAATGAATGACCACAAAAGGCCGCATAGTGATGGCAAGAACCGCTGAAGAGTCGAGCATGCAAAGAGCAGCCAAAACCGTGCATATTCATTGTCCCTCTATCAGCCACTCCCTGGAAGTATAAACACTGTGAATGCCATGTCCTCAAACAGACTGTAAAGCTTTTCAGCAGACAGGATATTGTACAGAATAAAGAGGTGCTTGGCCTGCCAGACAGAAACAGATGTTAAATGAGCAAAAGAGAAGCTCTCCAAGCTCTTGACCCATAAACTCCAGTGTGGAATAAGCTGGCTACTCTCAGCTCTGCGGTGCCGTGCTAATCTATCTGCGACAACAGAAAATCCGACGAGAGCCTCCCGATGCCACCAGCTCTCAGGCCTTCTTCTGCCTTTTCTTTCTGTCTTATGTAACGTTGGCCCAAAATACACGCGTGCACATGTGACTAAAACCAGAAAGCATGCTGCTGAGCGAGGAGAAGCTCCTGTGGACCTCCTCTGTGCGAGCAGTAAACTTGGATTACGGTCAGTCAATCAAAAGAGCGCAGTGTAGCCTAGCAGAAAATGCTACCACTGTCCATTCTGGTAATACAGGAGGCTTCAGTGGCATGACTAGTTTACCAGACGTGTTTGTAAAAACTACACGTCACACAACAGACATAACATATCGCATGCAACAGGAAATAAAATGTTACTAATAAAGTGTAACATAATCCACTTTGTTACCTAGTGTGCCTTAGGTTATGGTATTCCGCGTGGCAGCCAACGAACAATGTCAAACAAATCCTCAGTCCATATGTGAGATATTTTTAATGAATTTTGGATGGGGTGAATTTTCATTTGTAAATAATCATCTCTGCCCCCTTAGATGTGTACACTGAGAACAAAGTTAAGTTCTATCTCAATCTTCCTCTCCTTCGACCATTCCTTTCCTCCAACTTTCATTTCTCTCTATTACCTGCACACAAGCACACAAACACACACACACACACACACACACACACAGAGGTTTGCAATTATCTTTGTGGGGACAGTTTAGGAGAACTTGTGGGGACTTTCTATGGTGAAATCTCTAATCCTAACATGGCAACGTTAACCCCTACCCAGCCTTAACCTTAACCATAAGTAAGCAAACAAAATACAAAATACTAATTTTTTGATTGCATTCACAGATCTTTGTGGGGACCTGAAAATCGGTCCCCACAACATCAAAATAACAGGTCTTTATTACATTAGGCAGAACATTTGCTCATTGGGATTTACTTGATTTATTTATTGATTTTGAAAGAGGCGCCGTTGCAGACACCCCACCTAGCTCAAGCAGCTGGAAAGGGGGGCATGATCTTTCTCCTCCTTAACTATTTGCCTCCATTAACTTTGTTCTCTAAAGCTTTTATGGAAGTGAAGCTTACGGTATCATGGTGCCCAGCCCATTAAGCACGCAGTGGGCATTCATAAAATGCAGTTATGTGTTTAATTACAGATTTTCACAGTTTTCTTGTTTCTTGTATCTTGGATGAATCAATTAGCATCACCCCAGCGGTGGATTTCCTCTATTTATTCAATTAAAGCGGTTTGCCCTGATCTAAAAACTGATTTAAGAGGATTAGGGGTTCACAGCTTTGCGGGATGTTGGGGTCATTACAGTGAAAGTGAAAATTTCTGGCCATCCATCGATCCCATGCGGTTTGCACAAGGTCATTTCGCATTCCGGGCCAAGCGCAGAGATACACCTAGTTGCGCCACCTCGCATTTGAAATGCATCTGCTGCCATTGCGTTCGAACCTGACGCGAGACAGAGCCGCGCGGCATTCCGTTTGGGTTGCATGTGGTTACCATGGAAACAAAACTGACTGGTAAGCTCATGATGTATTAGAAAAACACACACGCACTCATACGCCGACGTGCTCAGCCGTTTACAGGGGATGTTAGCAGATTCTCTTTTACAGTCAGACTGTGTTGGATATGCAGGGTGTAAACAGATTGGCTTAACCATAAACACTCACAAGGATCCTGTAACCAGACGCCCAGTACCTGGGAGTGAATGCTCCTAGCCATGGCCTGAATACTGACCTTACTTACCTTTTCGCTGACAGACTGTAATTCACAGTGTGACGATGGCATCCGTGCTTCTTTTGATATTCGATATTCTTAGCCGACTCTGACTTTTCTGCGACACATCAATCTGGTGACCTTAACGCATTTAAAAGGTGGTGGTTATGGGCTGGATCTAAAATGTCAACACAGATTGCAGACTGGAGTTTAACTGCAGGTTAATGGAGATTAAAAGCATGTGGGCCTCCACGCTGAGACGACCCCTGTAATATTGCACCCATTTGCAACCTAAGAATTGTTTGACAACAATACAGGATACATGATATTTCAATGTTTGAGATATCGAGGTTCGTAGAAGGGCCTTAAAATGCCTCACCATTTGTTACTGAGAAGTGAAACAGCTCCCCTTTATCATTCAAGCATGCTATTCTTATACTAGCGACCGGATATGGTTTTGCTGCTGTTGTTGACGTTAGAAAAGTGGGCGGAGCATCTGGGGCGGAGGAGTGGCTACTTAAACAACCAAGGCTCTTATCAAAACAACAGGTGCTCAGAGGTGGTCTTGTGGAGACGTTCTCGGTTCCAGCTGACTGGCTGCCAGAATGCCTCTGCTCCCCCTGCTCTCCTCTCATCGCCACCCGAGCGGATCTCTTCAACCAGACACAGCTGAGGCAGGGAGCATGCCAGTCTGGCAAGCAGCACCTAAACAAGCCAGCCGTAATCTCCTAGATCCTCACCAAACACAAGCACAGTCACAGCACGACCACCAATTGGGAAACCCCGCCTATACCATCCACTTCCACCCCCCCCCCCCC
>JAODLC010000043.1:3262647-3287783 GCA_026781145.1 Hippopotamyrus pictus | reverse complement strand
GTCGTGGGGGGGGGGTGTCAATCACCAATGTGGGAAGCGAGGTGGAGAACACGGGATATGAGCCCTGATGCAGGGAATCTGTCAGGAGCTGTAAACGGTTCCATAAATAAAAGCCTGTCACTTATCCATATTCGATACCCCAGTGTGGCAGCTGGGACTGATAAGGAGACAGCTACCATTCTATCCTGACAGCGTGTGCTTCATCTGGAATATATATTCAAGCCTTTTAGAAATGCTCAACTGAAATAACACACAACAAAATACTTAACTGTACTTCAGCATCTCTAATCCAGCAAGATGGCTCCCAGCTACCTGCTTGTTTGGGCACCTTTTAGCAATGCCAGTCTCCTCACTGACTGCCAAGGATATTACAGCCTCACGGCAAACTGAGCATCATTCTGGATGTGCAGCACTGTCTGCAATCGCTCAGGCAGCGCACGGTGGCAAAGCAATGTAACGCGGTGACAGATATGCCCTTCATTTTGACGCAATCTTCACTGCTACGATGGAGCAGTGCCCTACTAGCGAGGGCGAACACTGAACTCACATAAACAGGTGGTGCAGCGTTACGATAAGGGCAGGAGAGCGAGTGTGTGTGGACATAGCAGAGCCTGAGTGTCAGAGTCCCAGCCAGAGAGCCTGAGGCCGGACACGGGCCTGTGCACACGGAGCACAACCACGCTGGCATCCGCCCACGGAACCGAATCCACGTTGTGTAGATTCAGCCCAATAGGCAGAAAAGCCTCCAAAGGCTGCAGGGAATATGGTCACTGATGCTGAGTTACATCTTGTTCTGACACCTCCAAAAAGCTGACTGAATTCTGGGAACGTGACCTTTGGTATCAGGCAATGTTCCTGTGGAAGATACAGGAGAGTAGCCGCTTTATGCCTTTATGCGCCTTTACAGTCACTTCATGTTAGCCACCTCTGGTACTGGAATTCCTGCCCACGTTCCCTAAACCAGCCACTGACGTACCCTCGTATTTGTGTCACCTCTGCGTTGTATTATTTTTTGCTAAAGCTACCCCTTATTTATCACCCTTATGTACTGAAAACAGTATCTCGCAGGACCATGTTTCACTGTAAGCTGTACAAGGTGAACTGACAGATTTCAATTAAAATGCTTTTTCACAAAGCAGGATCTTTGTGAAAGAATGAAACGGTTCACGATTCCACGCATCTGCGTGTATCTGCATGTCGTGGGTGTTTTTCTTTCTTTCGGACGAGCCTGGCGATGGTACTGCAGAGTCCTCCGGCCTGGCCGCCCCCAGCCCCGCCCCCCGGGCCGACTTGGGCCGATGCTGGGGCTGTTCCCGCGCGAGCCCGGAACCGGGGCCAAAGCGATGACACCGCGAAAGGCCCGCGTCTGTCGGCCTGCGGCCGTCCCGCTGCTGAAGCAGCCATCTCCACAGACAAAATCCCTGTCAGCATGGAGCACGAACAACGGTCTGTCGGCATGGAGCGGCCTGCTTTCCGTCAACCGTTCCTCTTCCGAGGGCCTAGACCACTAGCAAACAGTCTGGCTTTGGCCCAGCACCAATGCCAACTTTAGCCCAAAAACCCTGGATTTGCCTGACCTCTCCTCTGTTAATTAAACAGCACTCTGTTTATATGTTTGCATGCTTTATGTGGTATTATATTTTTAGTAACAACATGTCAACCTAGCTGCACAATGCTGCACGAAATGGTTCCCCATTTGCGTAGCCCTAACTCTAACTCTACCCTTTGTCTACATACCATACAGTGCAAAAGACTTAGGCAGTCAAAAAAAATGATGTTAAATGATCTTCATGTTGGTGTAAACCCATAATACTATGACGCATGATGCTATATCAAAGCGTGTTAGTCTAACTATTTCTGCCTAGCACTTGCAGCAACCATCCAATACACCTGTCTATTTTTTTTTTGACTTGTTCCATAACACACCATATTTGGCTATTCAAAACCTCACCAAGTTATTTAACTAAGTTAATCGAGCTGGTGGTGAAATTTAACAGATACCTGGAATGGCTGAGGTGCCCCTGAAGTGGAATGCCGTTCTTCTAGCCACCCGACGCAACATTAGCAGCCGAACTTTTTGGTTTATAGGAGAAATTCTTGGTTTTATTGTGTCACTGTTAAGCACATGTTCTAATGTTAAATTGCATTTTCTTTCTGAGCAAATATATACTTTCTGTGCAGATAAATAGCTTAAAGATTACCCTTAACTGCCTATTTTGCACACAATATGAATGGCTATCTCTAAGTGTCCCAGTTATTATTATTATTGGCCATTTTTATTAAAAACTGTACTACTATTTATTTTTGATCAGGCATTTTAGGTATCTTATATCTGTGATTTGTTTAATGTTCTTGAAGATGCAGTACGCACTTCTATGTTTGAAAGCATCTGGCAAATGGTAGGAGTGTCGATTTTTAGCCATATTGAGCCGCACCTCAGAGGACAGGTTCCGGAATCCAGGCCAGATTACTTCCAGCTGTAACAGACACACCCACGCATGTGCATAAACATACATGCACGTGCACTTACCAGCCATTTCCAGCTATGATGTCAATGAGCCAGACTCATGAAGCGAAGGGCATCTAGCAGAGGCGGATTGTGTCTTTAAGCGTCAGATTTCTGTTTTGTTTTTCACACTTTGGGACCTTATTGCTCCAGCACGCCTTCCTGTGGCTGACATATCTGATCACGCCACCGGGCTGAATCCATGCACAACTTGCATCTTTCAAAAATAAATTTGCATTCACAGATTTGAACTGGATGCACCAGGAGCAGTCCCTCACGTCCCCTTCATGTGGGACACAGGAATCTGGTGACTTGAAATTCATTCTGCCCGAAAAAAGCATTTTTAGATGCTCTTGGATTCTGTGTCATGGACAGATGCTGGTGCCTGGTGGTGTTTGGATGGGTGTAGGCAGCACCCCTGCTGGAAGACAGGTCCTAAAACAGGGCCCTTGTATGTTCACCACTGAGATCAACCCCCCCCCCCGCCCCCACTGCGGAGACAGACTCACCTGCACCCCCCAGGCAATGAGAATCTACTTGGCTGCATGTGGTACACAAGCCTCTGAGCCTCAGAACACCCCTCCCCCACTCTCAGTCAAAGACTATGGTGACAATGGGCCAGGAGGACCTTGCCACACTTCTTTCGTGGGACAAAGCCGGAAATGGGCTGGATTATGGGTATGTGCTGAGCCCACATCGGTGTTAGCCGAGATTCCACCCCCGCTGTCCCGCTGTCCCGTCACCCCAACCCCATCCCCCACCCAGAAGAGAAAAAAAAAAAACAGCAGACGGAGATATTCCCCAGTGCCCCAGAGCTGGAGGGGTGGAGTGCTGGGGGAAGAGACAAAGGGACCAGAACAAAACGGAGAGTCTGATCTGTAAAGTGGACTGGAGACCTGCAATTACAGTAGAAAAGGGAAGCAGCTCCTCTCAATCGCACAAGGACAATAAATAAATAAAAAACAGGGGACTCATATAGAGGAATATCCAATTTCCCCATTGTTTGTGCTGCTCGCTATTCACTTCCCTATGGTTCACAGCGAAAACGGCGCACTGAGGCAGTGCAGGTTCGCCTCGCGTAAAGGCGCACGTGTGTGCCTGCTGGGAAGCCTCAGACAATGGTCGCCATCGGGTTCCCATGCCAGCTAGAGGTGGGGAGGGGCATGAGATTCGAAGAGGGTCCTGTGCCATTCATCCCAAGTGCTGAGCTCCCTGCTGCTTCTGTTAAAGCCTTTCAAATCCTTCCTTAGCTACTATGTTTTTCTCTGATCCCGCATGCAGCGGGGCAACTGTAATCCAAGCAATGCATTCCGGCGCTGGATAAAGCAAAAAAAAAAAAAAGTGAAAATATCCCCACGACCTTTGACCTTACCTCATGAATATAAAAGGGGTGCAATGGAGAGAAAGTGGATCGGCAGAACTATACTTATGTGTGGGTCACAGCGAGAGGGGTACTGAAAATATATAGTAATCCCTTTTCACCTCAGCGCAGGACTGTTTTAACATAGCACACCGCTGTCTCAGACTGGTTGGTTCAGTTACAAACGGACTGGTTGAAAAGCCAAAGGGCGAACTCATGAGCTACACCAAAATCTCTGATACATGGGGATATGAAACTCAGGTATCAAATGGCCGCCTCGCTGCTCACTGGCAGAGCCCTTGCTATGTCGCTTATATCTGACATCCACATTCCAGCCTGCCTAGCTCCTTTTCTACCGGTTATACTCCCACAGCTATGCGATTCCTGGCTGACTCAGTTTATCCATATAGGTAATTTGGCACAGAGCTACAGTATAATGGAAGAACGGTTACTTGGTGGTCAGTCGCCTTCACAATATTCCTGTTGGTTCGTTTGAGAACAGAGGGAGGTTTGTTGAAAAAAATACCTTGAGGAAATAGCAGTTAAGGGCGGTGTGTGGCTCCGTGGGTGAGGATGCTGTACCCATGATCAGAAGGTTGCCATTTCAAATCCTGTGGTCGGCAGAGTGACGTCACCGTTGGGCCCTTGAGCAGGGCCCTCAAGCTCCACAAGAGGGACTGGGTGACCCTCCTTCCTCAATTGTACGTCTCAATTGCCACATAGGCAAATGCAATACACCACTACATTTCACTGGAATTAAAGATGCCTTAATAACAAGTTAAATAGTCTCAAGTATCTCTTATCGTGACAGTGTGGGTAGTTAGGTTGCACATTGTTCAGAATAACATTTAGTCCTCCACAATCTCCATTATCTAATGGATCCAAATCCTGAGGCAAATTCTGAACATGGGCGGGTTAGTACAGCAATAATTACACGAAGCCCGGAAGGTCTCTCGATCATGAAAACGTAACAGAAACTAAAATCCAAACGTCTTTTCACAACAGTCAAAATAAGACAGCAACTGGCAAACTATTCTGGATAATCTATAAATATTCATAAAATGATTTGCTTTGTAAATTAAGGGCTAACAACCCGACTTCTTAAATAAATCACAAGTCATGCTGAATAATCTCTGAGAGTAATCACTTTAAATTAGACTGAATCAACTTCACAGTCAGGCACATGGTAATTTTCATCAAAGTCTACAATGGTGCATTGCTGGGCCTTGTTTTGGTACTGCTGTTGCCATAAAAGTGCTTTTTGGGTCAAGCAGTCTTATAATGACCATCCATTCAAACAGCTCTTTGAATATTGCCATTGATAGTCTCCTGGGGCTATATGCTCAACATAATCCCTATGTTGTTTTTTAGCCCACAGTCAGCAAACTATAGCACATATCTCCCAGGCTTAACGTCTACCAACAACATTTGATTTCATGCAAATAGGGAATAGATAGATTGCCTCTGCCAAAAAAAAGTTTTAGGCTAGAACATTGGTGGTAGCCTTTTCCACCACAAGGACAGTCACACGAATAAATGTACAGTACGAGTATAACCAATAAACCTGAAAACACTTGCCACATGTACTGTAACAGATTTACAAGCTGTTCCTGATTTTGGACTTTCCTGTGCTTGGGCTTCTTGCCTCAGCAAAGGCACCAAACTAATGGAATCTCTCTCAAGCCACCGCTTTCCATACTGTCTTCATGATAATTCTGCTGAGCTCAAGCAGTGCGTCTGCTGTGACCATGAGGACCAGTCGGACAAAGCACAGCATCCATCATTTGTCAGCTTTTAGGTTCAGCATGAACAGGTGTCAGCTCTGCATGTGAGTCGATTAGTCAACATTGTGTTTTACTTTTACAGCCTTAGCTTGGTGATGGAGTTTCAGTACTGCAAGTGTGTGTTTTAAATGCGGACAGCAGCACTTATTTGGCCATTTGAAATCCCGCTCCTTGAATTACTGTTACAATATTTCACTTCTTTCCTAATCTGGAATAATATCAAGAATGCAAAAAGCATCTACCTGGCCAAATGTCATCCTGTAGTTTTCTGCTTATTCATTTACTTGTTCTAGGCCAGGGCAGATTTGCAATGCAAACACATACAGGCTCATATGGCCTATTTCTCCAACAAAAGTCACATGATCAAGTCACACTCAGGGCCTCATGTCAAACAAAAGACCCGAGAGGTTTGCTCGCCATCTGAGGAGTGGGAGTGCGAGTGCTTCAAGGGGGCCACTGACTGATACCCCACAGCGTCAGCAATGTTTACATGCACACCTCACCCTGCTGATGATGTCACTGGCTTCTGTGCATCAAATGGAAATAGTGATGTGTTCTGTCCAATTGAAGACCTCCCTGAAAAAAGATTGCTAACTATTGGATGTATTTTATCAGTGGTCTATTGTTTTTGTTATTATAAGGGTCATGATGGATCAATACTTATATTTCACCTGCATTACAAAACATGGTATTGAAGGTTTGATCCTCTATATCACTATAAGCAGTATTTTAAATATTTCAACATCTATACTTGTTTTTCCAATCATACCTTATTGATGGTTTAATATGACTATACTTGACTATAAGCATTGTTGCATCATTTTCATTACCATTAATGAATATTCAATTTGAACAGAATCTGACCCTATTTTCTATTTTTGTAATCATGTGGCACTGATTACACTGGCATCAAACCAAAATAACAATGATATCCAGACCTGGATATCAGTATACTGCATGTGTTTAACAGTTATTACATAAATGTTTTGAAAATATGTTTGTATCATTGAGAAGGCGAGAGGTAACATATTCTGAAATTGTTTCTCACATACACTTCACAAATATTAAGTAGATAAAATATGATTCTAAAGGAAGAAACCTACAGAGAACCAAAAACACTATTCAATATAATCTTACCACAAATCTGAATCAGAATGCAACAATGGCTATGATTATATGTATAGGTCATAGAATTGTTGTCACACTTCCCTGTAAGATTTTAATATTCTTTAGCAGAGCACTTTTTGCAGAACTGGATCCTGTGACCAGAGGGAAGTTGACTATAGAGATGGTCAAGTAAGCAGGTTTCACTGTGCTAAGGGTCTCTTAAATAGCATACATACATCACATGAATACAGCTACAAAAGGGGCATTTAAAATTGATCCAATATGAACTTGACAAATAAAATTTTCTAAACATTTTTGTATTTTATTCACATTGCAAAATATACCCATGCACTTAACATCTTGTCCAACGATTGTGCTTGAGTGATTTTGTAAACGATAGTGAGGAAGGTAAACTTGTTGAAACACAACAACTCAAGGTATATTCGATTAACAGATGTATCGTTTCTTGTGTAAATAAAACACGTTAAGCAAGTGAAAAAAGAACACGTAGCAGTGGCAAATTCGTTGCGATATAACTTTATCAGCCACTTTTCCATTTCCCTCCGTATACTTTTCTGAAACCTCAAAGATGTAAGTCTTTTCATACTTGTGTTTTAACCAGACCGCCACCAGAATTGTGTGTAAATAAAGCCAATCAGGTGAGTGTAAATAAAGCCAAAAATTAATTGTTATTTCCATAATGTTTGGGATCCTTAAAGTTTTCCAGAACTGCGATTCGGACATATTAGTAATAAAAAAAATAATCGAAAATCTACTTTATAGTTATTAATTCCGGAGAGATTTTCTTTCATCTAGTGCGACGCATCTTTTGTTGTCATGTTTTACTCATATCACTTTCTTCATGAACCATGTCCATTTTTCTTAATGTCACAGATTCCTTAGTTCCGCGCCCCCCAAACTTTCTTCTCCCGCATCACATGCGCTCACGAACATATGGACAGAAAAATGTGAATTCTCTCTCCCTGAGTCCCATCTCATCTCACTTCACATTGTCCCTGCGCCTTTGTCACCGTCGCCGTCCCTCGGCAGTTGTCGCGCTCGGCCGGCGTGGGGAGCGCTGCTTTCCGCATCTCACATCTCCCCTTTCTCTCGCTTCAAATTTGGCTTCGCCTCAGCCAATGAAATCACCATGGAAACGACATGATCCCCCAGCTACACGGCAGAGAAAACGCAATTTCTCTTCTACGTTAGAAAGAAGGGGCATCCTATATACCCCAGCAAACCATAAAACCAGAATATGTAAATTATTAAAATAGTCGATTAGATAAAACGCCATAAACGTATTCGAAGACATATGCGTACATATAGATCATTCGTGCCCTTTCAGTGAACCGTTTATTATACGGTTATTCTATTTTATTTGCTTTTTATTAGTACTCGACGTCCCACCCTCTGCCATTTGCTTTGGAAGAAATAGCGGGGTACTTAAATATTATTCGTTCAGCGCACTTATTACCTACAAGTACGAGTTACATAAAAAAACGGCGCTTCATTTGCAACATAAATTTAAACCTAACAAATTTCTTTCGGCTTCATAAAACATGACCTGCCAACTATTAAAGCTACAAACTTGATGCTATTTCAAATCAATTTTCCTTTTTCCTTAAACGTATGGATGTTGTAGCTCACGCATAAATTGTGTTATAGGAATGTTTTAACTTCCACAAGATGGTGGGCTACAATGTGTGGGTATGGTGCCATTTGCTCAGAAGCCCCGTTTTCATTGCCTTATATGACAAAAGCTGAATCACACTGCTTTATTCTAATAAAATAGAAAGTCTATTAATGAACTGTGCATGACTATTAAATCACATTTTTGGTAAACTACAGAATTTTGGTATATTTCAAAATCCAATTCAAAAATCAGAGGCGTCTTTGCAGCCTTTACTGCGAAACGGACATGGCTAAACGAATAACGTTCGACCGAGGGATCATCCATAAATGAGCCACCGTTTCCTTTAGATGCAAACGAAAATTTAAGACACGCGTTGATTCATACGTTTAAGTTATTCAAAATTACCATTCACGGCTCCATATTACAATTCATCAGAATAAAAAAATGTAATTTCACACGACCATTAAGCAATTAAAACAATGGAGTCGGTTTTCTCGACGATTAATGAAACGTATTGTAAATCCGAAAAACTTATTTTAGAATTCATTTCAACAGATGCATTTCTAATAATGACATATTTGAGTGTGCCTAATAAATATTTTTTTGCATTTAACTAATCATTTAATTGGGAAAATGTTGCCGGGACAAGTTGGTTTTTTCAGATTTGTAACAATCTGCTTTGCTCCATTGTTCGCTAGCAATCGAAACCTCGCCCTCTTTCTGACGGAGGTTTTTTGATTGGCTGGCTCAGAGTGGGAATTGCGTCACCGCCCGGAATGCCCATTCATCTGTGCACTTGGGCGTTGGACTCCGCATCTTATTAGCAACAAGGGAAATTTCTCCATTTTCCATCCTGTCTACAGCGACACAGCCACAAATCTGGGATTTTTATTACTTCTCTTAACTTGGCAGGGTTTTTTTGCGAATTTCCCATTTTGATCACTGCGACTGGACATTGATTACCTATAGAATAAACTTTGCAAAGGGGGCACCTGTACAGACCTTGCTCATAGGAAAGAGGCTTGTGGTCTTTGTTCGTGTTTTTGGATCAGTTGAGTTTCTTTGTTGGACGGAAAGCATGGGAGCGCAATTCTCCAAGACCGCTGCAAAAGGCGAAACCGCAGCTGAAAAGCCGGGAGAAGCGGCTGCTTCACCCTCTAAGACAAATGGGCAGGTAAAAGCTCTTTGATTGTACAAGATTTACGCGATTTTTAATATTTAAATATTTTTGGGGTTTTGTGTGATGGTGCGCTCTCCGCGCGTTATCTTGGGGAGGTTTCTCCAGACGCACGCCGGTTAAGCGCTTATTGGATTGAACCACGCTTTCTTTACAATTAACTGAGGATTTTTGGTCTATTTCGGCGGTCGATGCTTCGACTTAATTGGAGAATGTTCTCAGTTTTTGTATGAATTTCTGGCCGTTATTTGGAAATTTACACGACAGTTGACTGATGTGTTATACCTTTGAGTATTAAAGAGCATTTTATGAACTGTGTCCGCGTGTTGAGCGTGTGATTCAAACTGCTGCGTCGTTTGATGGCGCGGCTGGGGTTCCAATGTTGACTCGCGTCTTTTTCCGTGTCAGAGAGACTAAAAAACGGGACAAGTTGACCGACTGCTGAATTTAACGTTTCACTTTTCTATTAAGGGAAAAGAATGTGAAACCGTGCTTGTTGAGCGTTCAATGAAGCGACGAGGAACACGAGCAACGGGTTAGATGGTTCAGCGCCACAGTAACAATGGCTTGCCACGATCTGGTTTACCACGCCTTTTGTTACGGATGCACGGCTAGAGATGCTTACTATAACCAGAGTGTGTGTGGGGGGGCTCTACCCTTACTGTCGCTTTTCAGCTGTCCATTTTAAGCGACTTCTTAATAAAAGATCATATGGGTAGTTGTTAGCCTCTCTTTAATTTTCAAGAAAAGTCTTCTTTAAGTGAAGGCTGCGTGATCTGGGGTATTAATTAGCATCTGCCGTTTTAATGAGCATCTGCTCTGTTTTGGCGCTGCACTATCGGCAGATCTATGTCGCCCCCTAGAGGAGGCACGGACATCCATCTGTGGCTTTACAGATGGAGGTTCCAGATTGGATAATCCGCTTTAAGAAGGAGGATAAACGACCGTCAATTGTTGCATTAATTATGAATCGGACTATCCCCAATTTAAACATTAACTTACTTCTGTGCAAGGAGCTGAAGGGGTTTAGGATGAGGATTTAATTGAACCACCGGTTTGTGGTGTCTACTGCCCCTACTGCTACTTAGTGGTACTGTAGAGCCTGGCATTTAAAGATGGGTTTTGCAGACACATTAAACGCTTCTTTTTCTGCAGGAGAATGGGCACGTGAAAGTGAATGGAGATTCTTCTGCTGCAGCAGAGGCCGGCAAGGAGGAGGTGCAGGCTAATGGTAGCGCTACGGCTGAGGAGAGCCCAAAGGAGGAGGCGCAGCCAGCAACAGTTGAGGCAGCCAAAGAGGAAGTGGACAAGGAGAACACGGAGGCTGTTGCCCCAGCCACCGAGGCCGATGGGGCTGCCAAGACAGAGGAAGGTGCCACGCCTTCCACCAGCGGTGAAACCCCGAAGAAGAAGAAGAAGAGATTCTCTTTCAAAAAGTCCTTCAAGCTGAGTGGATTCTCCTTCAAGAAGACCAAGAAGGAGACCACTGAAGGGGCAGAGGGTGAGGCCGAGGCTGCGGCCACCTCCACAGAGGAGGCAAAGAAGGAGGAGCCGGAGGCCAATGCCACAGAGGAGGCCAAACCCGCTGTGGAGGAGGCTGCAACACCTGCCACCGGCGAGGAGGCTAAGGAGACCACAACCTCACCAGAGGCTAAACCCGAGGAGGTGACGACCCCTGCGGAGGAGCCGAAGACGGAGCCCACTACCGAGGAACCGAAGGAGAAGCCCGCGGAGGAGAAAGCTACCGAGGAGACCAAGCCAGCTGAGCCGGAGGCCCCCAAGGCAGAGGAGCCGGCACCGGTCACCCAGGAGGCTGTGCCCAGTCCAGAAGCTCCAGCTGCTGAGTAAAGGTGGAGGTGCCAAACATGAAATTGAGGAAATGAGGAAAAAATTAAAAGGTGGAAAAAGATAATCAAAGACACTTTCCCTGTTTGTATGTCGGAGTGGTGCCAGATCCTGGCTTTGGAGAACTTGTCTACATCCAGGGATATTTTAAAGCTTTTCTTTTGTTTCCCCTACCCCCCCCTCCCCCGCCCCCCCCCCCCAACACACACACACACACACACACACACGCACACACACACATTACAAAACCCATCTTGCTCCATGCTTACTACCATTCCATGGGGCAGAGAGGTGGGTGGCTTCAGTAACATGGGGAAAAATCGCATCCACACTCTGCCACGTTTTTTTTTTGCATCAGTATTAAATGTTTCCCCCTTTGCATTTCCTGCAAAATGTAAACTTCTCAATGTATGGACATGCCCATGGTATGAAGAAGGTGGGTGGTCAGTCAATATGTAAATCAGGGGGTGGGTTGAATGAGGCACCTTTTGTGCCTGTGGGACATGCTGCAGGTTGGTGTAAAGGATAGTCTTAATGATCTTACAGGAGCCTATGTACCATGCAGTGTACAACACTAAGTCTTTTTTTATTGGAGAAGACGAGATACAATTCCCAGAACTAGATTTAGAAATCATTTTAAAGATCATAGCTTTTTCACTTCTCATTAGCTGTACCAGTCAGTGAATCAGTAGAAATACACGTTGTATAGGCTTTATTGTTTATTGCTGGTTTTATGACCTTAATAAAGTGTAAGTATGTATAGGCGGGGTGTTTTTAACTGTGATTATTGTACAAATGAAATCTTGATCTCAAGAAGCACATGAAGTTCGCAGCTCTTTTTTCCACCCTGCTCATTTTTGTAAGATAACAAAAGACAAAGTCATCCTGGAAGAACCTTTTAAGCAATTTTGAACTCAACCAAGCTGTGATAAGTGGAATGGTTACTGTTTATATACTGTGGTATGTTTTGATTACAACAACTTTTTTTTTCCAGTGGTCTTTGACAAATTTAAGGAATCTCTATCAGATGCAATGTTTGTGTAGCATCTTGTCTCTTTCTTTTGTAAATACTGGACAAGCTTCGACCAATTTGACTTAGAGATGGAATGTAACTTTGCTTACAAAAATTGCTATTAAACTCCTCTGCTTAAGGTGTTCTAATTTTGTGAGCACACTAAAAGCAAAAATAAATGTGAATAAAATTTGAGCTTTGTCCTTTTTTATTGTGGGAGTGGTGTGATTGTCACTGGTGACTTAATTACAAGCAGGAAGTTTGATACTTTTAGTAAATTATTTTTCGTGCCTGGCTCATATGATCACTAGAGATCGGTTTTGGGGGTGGAAGCTTGGGCCTGTTCAGTTCAAAGCCGTCAGGCCACATACCCAAACTCAATTACTTTTTGTACTTGGATAATTCACGGTTTGATATTAATGTACTGTGAAGCCATTTTGTGCATTAAAGAGAGACGGTTTAAATCTCTACACACGTTAATGACCTTAGTTCTCAGCACTGTGGCTGAAATTGTCACATGCAGGGCTTAACTGAATTCTCATTGGCTTTCCTGCTGGAGGACACTATGGGGAAAATATGTGCAAACTATCAGATGGTCAGTGACTTACAGTACAATCAAGTGGCTGCTAATGGGTTACCAAACATGATCTACAGTCTGCTGTTTTGGGTTATGGTAATCGGCTTATGCAAATGGGTTTTGCCATACCAACACATCTGAGTTTCTTAAATATCTAGCATAAGCTAACAAATCATGACAGTTCTGCCTCTTTCAGATTGATTTGCGTTATCCCATAAAAGCTTGTATTCTCTGCATTTTTATGCACGCATTCCTTCTTAATCAATTCCAGGAGCCAGAGCACGTTATTGCCAGTTGTCCGTGGTGGTCCAGGGTCAGCAGTTAATACCGAGCCAAAAGGCAAATCGGTGAAAATGATGTGACAGGTGTGGCTGTTTCGTGAGTGATGTCGCCCATCACGTGCGTCCGGAACGCTGCTCGCGCGACACCCCGATTCGGTGCCAGCCAATCAGGACCGAGCACGCATTCCCACGATCAGAATGGCGCCGCAGGCTTATGTAGTGCACCCGCACACTTGCGCCCAGTTTCAGATTTTACGTAAAATTCCCGTACCGTTATAAAGCAACTAAATGCGAGAAGTAGCTAAACTAACTAAATGATTCGTCAGAGCAAGAATAATGGAGTACAGGATATGGAAGCACATGCATACACAGTAATACATGAAAACACACGTTTTTAAGATGTAACACATGGTGCAGATTATGGGCAATATTTTCTCAAGATACATCGTTTGAAAATTCATTCTCAAAACGGAAACGAAATTTAAAAGCACACCTTTGAAACTATCGATTTAATGGCCATTCCCTTCGTATCTATTTTCAATTCCCTCACAGGGCACGTAATAATAAAGCTGGATATGTAGTCACGTACTCACAGAATTTGCCTATATCTTCAGCCTCGAGGGGGTGGGGGTGCTTTTGGATCTGTTTTGAAGGAGGTAAAATGACCCGCTGAGCTGTTTTTCTCACCACACGGTGATATTACGGTTTCCGTAAATTTAATACAAACAAATGGAGAATTTGTATACAGTGACATGCTGCTCATACATCGACACAACTGCTGCTCAGACGTGCGTTACGTGTCCGTCGGGCGCGCGCCAGCACGCGCAGCCCATCGGTTTTCAATCGCCGCACAAGGTTCCCGAATGAATTGCAGGGTCGCCAACATTTCCGTTGTATGCGCGTCAATGTCATAAATAACCATTCATTTCAGATCAGTAAATTAAATTAAACGAATATCCCATTATTTTTTTTTTTTTTAAAAAAACAAAAGACACTGTTTCACGTTTTGAAAAAATATGCTCAGCACAACAAACGCCCACGTTTCTCATACAGCCGGATTTCTGAACGTATTTTTATTTTTTTTTGAAGCGATCCTCTTGGAGACAAATTTGAGGGTTCTGCGCCATCGTATGGCACAACGTGATATTGCACTACAACGAAGTAGTCTGTAGAACGGATTAGCAACGTACACAAACAGCCATTTAGCTGCGTGATTGACGGCTTCGGGTTAAGTACCAGGTACCTGGCAGGTTTCAGGTTACAAATCAATTCTCTTTAGAACAGCAATGTTCTAACAGATCGGCAGCAAGAAGAACAACAAAAAGAATCATTTGGCCTGCCAGTATTCAGAAAAGATCATTTTAGTTAAAATCCTGGAGGCTATGGGCACAAGTCAGGGAACAACCCAGGATGGGGCACCAACCCATTACAGAGATCAATATCTCTTAGAAAAACAAAATGAAAAGAACGTTCAGCTTCTTCTGTGCCTGTCAAGTTAGATTCATATTACCTTGCATTTTAGAGATTTCGCTCTTTTGGGGAAGTATCTTTACTGAACGCCAAAACAGTCCATGGGGCCCCAATGCCATTTTCTCTGTTAATGTTGCCTCATTAAAGGAAATCATTAACAAAAGGCAATTAGAGAGTGCAGGAAGCAATGGCGTGATTCCTTCTCTTGGGATGGGCAAGTGAGGAACAGGCCTGTAGTGGCAGAAAGCCATGCCTGTTTCTCAAGGGGAGTTTGATTGATACTGTGTCGCTTCTCCCATTAGGCAGCCATGCTGAGTCTCCCAAATAGCTTTGGGGCAGCGACACCAGTCACATGACCAACAGACCAAGGGCTCACAGCGAACCTCCAACAATCACTTCAACACCCCCGACAGAACAGACTGTCAGCCAGCACATTCCTGCATAATCTACGTAAAGACGGGTGACCAGCTGAAAATATTTGGACTAATGAGCGACTCAATATTTTCTCAAGTGCTTTTCTGGCCAATGGAAAACTCCAAATCCCTTTCATAATTGTCCAAAGGGTCAAAGGGGAGGTGGTGGAATGGAGAAATAAAATCTGCTGACAGTGGAATGGAACAAGATGGAATAAGACTGACAAGTACAGCTGGGAAAACTGAGGGAAATTCTATCAATTGTTAATTTACAATTTAATTCAGTTGTGCAGGCTCCATTCCAAATATCATGCGAGTTCGATACCTAACAACTGAAATTCCAACAGGTCTCGATCGCAGGCATCATTAAAAATCTCTTAAAGGCAACAAAACCATGCAGCACCCTCTTGTGGGCGATACAAATAATACATTTTAAATGCCAGAAAGACGTCTATGATTTTGGTCACATTAAGAAAATGGAAGAAATAAATATTTCAGTATAAAACATTTAATGTGCATATTCAGAATATCAAAGTCAACATTTCATTCTAAAAAACATTTTCTAAAAAAAAAAAACATACAAATACAAATGGATAGAAAATGTTTTCGAAAATTGAGTAACATGAAGGAAATGCTGATTTCCTTCAGTAAATTCGCCAGTATAAAACAGTCATGGGTAATTTAGCTGCGATGGAAAAACATGTTAGATCTATGACAGCACAGCAAATAAATACATCAGTGGAGTGACGCGGCGTCCGACATCTAGGGGTGTCGTCCTAACGGCGCTGGTCAGGCACTGCTCGTCTGCTCAGCCTTAACACTGAAGGAGGGACACACGGCAGAGGTCATGCAAGCGCTACAGTCACCTTTTAAATCGTCAAAAGCCCCTTTCTGACCCTAACTTAATGAATAAGTCTTATTGACTGGCTGAGGTCAGTTTTTATACAGAATTAAATATACATTGACGCTACAAACATTGTACTTGGTGGTCATCTGTTACGGCCCTGGAGAAGGGCATAGTCCTGACAGCTTACGTTAGCCCTGTATACTCCTACAAGCTACGGCTATTACTAAGAACTGAGAAAAAGGGCTTCAAACCTTTTGGACTGGCCACCCGTATGTGTAATAGGTAGGTAAATGATAGTGTTTTCTGTAAAACCAATTAGACCTAAGATATTTTGTCACAAGGTGAAACAGCCTAAGAGACCCAATTATAGTCAAAACTCAAACAATGAAGTCTGGCATCCACAGGACCCGAGCCATCAGACGTCGCTGATGTTCACATTCAGTCCATCCATCTTAGTTTATTTACAGCTGGAGTCATGCTGTTTCCATTGAACCTGTGCACTATCCCAGCCAGGCTGTCTGACCACAGTGCATATAAAAATTAAATAAGTAACATATCAACTCAGTTTAAGATCAACAGGTAATATCTTCCTGTGCTAAAGAGTACATCCATGCGTTGCTGCGGTTTCCCTGAGGGACGTTCTCAATCTGACGTTCATGTCAACACACCTTGGTATTGAGTACAATCCTCAACCATTCAGAGTATGACAGTTTAGCAGACAGGTCATCCCAGAGGACAAGTGTACTGCCAGTCACTTCTCTTTCTTTCAATATTTCATACCCAACTCCATCACGTTTGCTCTAGTAACTTGGCATCTCTGTGTACCTCTTGGTTTTAACTGCCTACAAAGTGAGCTGATGCTGTCAAGAAAAACTGATGGAGAACGCTGATACTTTTCAACACTTCTCCCCAGCGCCTGGGCCTCTAAGTTCTGCACCCTCATTTATGAATTTAGAGGGCTGGGGACTGGCAAGAAAATACGGCAGACCTACTTTGATGCCAGTCAGACTTTGCGAGGTCGTATTTCAGACCTTACCTTTTTGTGTCGGCCTTTTCAGAACTGCTGTCCTTCGATTTCTCCTCTTCTTTTACCTCTGCATTCAGGAAAAACTCATTACAATGGTTGGCTCAAACACTGTCTTTTTACCTTAGTCTAGAAAGGAAGAAGGCCATGCTGTCATCGTGCTGAAAATACATTCAATAATGTGTCCTCTTACTTCTGAATATGACTCATTTTACTATTATTTCCCAGGTTCACCTTATAGATATTATTTAGTGCAACACTTCCCGAACATGATCGCCCTCGATGAACAGCAAAGCTTTCTGCAGTTGATATAATTTCAGCCTAATTGTTCACCCTTCATGGTCTGATACCCCACGTCTACTCAGCTCTCCTTCAACACCCGCCTGAAGACCCCCACTCACCCCCAATGTGTTCCTGTCTGCAGCCTAAAGCAGGACAGGACCTGGACCCTGCGTGCACCACTGTACTGCTATGGGGACTTGGTAACTGTTGTTAAAGTAGCTCACATTGTAAAAAATGTCTGGAAACCACTAGGTAAAATCTAGAGGGAATCATGAGTCTCTGGCATTTTTATTTTAGGGTAGATGGGTTGAATAGTTTTGGAACCTATGATCTAAAGTACATCACATGTAAGTGTCATGTATACATGTGCCACACACATGAACACCAACACAGACTTGCTCACTGGATGACACAGAACAGAAAAAGCCAACAACGCTGATGTCAGAGGAGCATCTGACGCAACAGATGTCACTGGCCGTGTCTCTATCCATAACATCACACTAGCTATTGATTTTTACGCTGGAATAAGCACCATCGATCCAGCTAAGTGGCGAAGTGCTTGCTTAACGTTTGAAGCTCAGGACTGTCATGTCCTCGTAAGACAGTCTGTGGCATTTAATGCCAGGCTGCATAAGCAAAGCAGGGCTGATCAATGCCCTCATGCTTGGCTGCGGTCTGAATCGCACTGATGTATTTCACTGTCTGCTGCTGGGGACGTTACAGTTATCGCACTAGTATGTCTTTGGCTGGACAAAATTGTATTAGTTGAGCGTAAGCTGCATTTGGCTTTGTATCAAAACAAAGAGCTCCATACAAAACAGTACAAGGCTTTGGCGAGTGTGGAGTGAATCTTAAACCTAGTTCATACTTCACCTTTTCACGTGTGCCATTGCATCAGACATGCAGTCCGCACCACAGCTTGCACTCATAATATATTTGGCTGCGGATGCAGATGGTCGCAGTCGATGCATGCATACGGCAGTGATATTCTACCACCCTCCTAATAGAGCTACTCACAACTACAACTACTATTCTTCCTTTACTCTTTCGTTGTTGACTGCTGATCTGTGAAAGTCCATGCTGCCGCCTACTGGACATGCTCAATGATTTACCTTGCACATGTGCAGCCAGTGCACACAGACGCACAAAGTTTCCACTAGACAAAAATCCCCTCACACTATGGGCGATATTGGGACCAGAGCAGGGTACCCGTGGTCATGGAAACCCTGGAAAAGTTTTGGAATTTTGAAATAATTTTTCCAGGCCCTGGATAAGTTTTGGAATTCTTGTACAGAGAGGAAAAGTTTCCGCGAGGCGCTAACGGAAATGTACGAGCGGAAGTCAATAGTAAACTACCTTGGTAAACATCCGTTTCCGGCACTTTTACCGCGCAGATTTTGCATATTTGAGATCGCTGCTTTTTTGCTCGCTATTCCAGTTTTTATTGTTTTGTTTATTTATTTTTTTGCACATATTTGAATTTTATTGATCACAGTTTCCTGTTTTTGACTCTGCCTCTACCAATCACAAGGTACGTGTAATTATTTTAATATTGGGATTCATTTTCTTAATAATTGAACGCTATTTGCACATTGGTGAAAGTTGTCCACCGTCTGAGTTTATTTGGTAAGCAGACCGCCTATTATCGTAGCGAAAATTGTAGTATTACTATCTGAAATTGCATGATCATCAAATCAAAGCAAACTTGTGGGTCTTGGAAAAATTTTTTATGGTACTGGAAAAGTTTTGGAAAAGTCGTGGAAATTTATTCTGCCAGAATTGGGTGAACCCTGCCAGAGAAACATGCGAATTCAACACACACGGGGCAGGGATGGGACACAAGCACCCAGAACTGGAGCTTACAGTGCTAACATGCTATTCTCATAAGTCTTCAGAATCTAAATCAGGTAATATCGTTACAGAAATATTCTAATGATTCTTGGTCAAATTGCTGAATATGCAACAAAAATAAACTATTGACCCTTGCCTGGATTCTTTGCGCCCCCTAGAGTTGTTTAGTGGCTCAGCGCCTATTTCATAGTTGAATGTGGGAGTCAAACCAAGCAGCTACACGCCCCGGAAACTCACCGACTTTCTTCTCCTCCGTGTCCTTCTTGTCCTCCTCGATGCGGGCTCGCTTCATGCCCTTCTTGTGATTGGCCACGTTCCTCCTTCCGCCCTCTCCCTCATCCTCGGAGTCTGAGAACTCCTCGTCGCAAGCGATCCTCTTGTCGGAGGCGCGGACTGAAAGAGGGGGTGTATTAACGTCAGGATGGCAGGGTGCCCCCCCAAGGAAGGGACGCGTAACAGCAGGTTTCTACGCCAGCCTGAACATTACAATTACAGCAACTGTAGCCAAGCTAATTAACCTATTCATAGAACCTGAACTGGATAACCTCATTTTCATGAATGAATGAATGAATGAATGAATGAATGAATGAAAGTTCCGTCAACCCTTATGGCCCTTTCTCGCGTCTTTGTAATAACAGAATATCTGGGTATAGCAAAGAGTGAGCCGGGATGCGGGGCAGGGTTACTGGTAATGCGCTTTTCAGGGTCTTCTGTGTCCTCATCCACGGTGTCGTCTGGGACGATGTCCTCTGGGATGGCCTGCATCTGCACCCCGGGGGCGTGGGGTAGCATGCGCAGATTCTCAAAGAGGCGCTGCCTGCAACCACGAGCGCAGGGGGGTGAACACACTCCATCCGAGTATACAGACACACACAGGCAGGCACACGCAGACCTGCAAACAGCATACAGAGATGCAGGCACACGCAGACCTGCAAACAGCATACAGAGATGCAGGCACACGCATACCTGCAAACAGCATACAGAGATGCAGGCACACACAAGACACACACACACACATACATCAAACAGAAATGCAGGCACGCACACACAGACATGCAGACACCCATAGAGACACACATGCAGACAGAAATGCTCGTACACACACACACATATCAGACAGAGATGCAGGCGCACACACACACACACACACACACAGTGGGCGGGGTCATATACAGTGACAAACCTGTTTCACTCCTGCCATCAGGGAAACGTTATTGAGTATTGGTGCACGAACAGACCGACCCCGTAAGAGTTCCTACCCTCTGCCTGTGAGGCTACTCACCATCTGACCAGGCTGTTACCATGGACAATTCTCACATTTTATTAGTATTTTTACTGTTACTATTTTACTTATTGTTCTCTTTACATATTTCTATTACTCACTATAGGGATCCTGCAGGGAAACGCATTTCATTACCTGCATTTACTGGTGTACCACTGTGCATTCCAGAAACTTTCATTTGATTCACTACACTATTGAATACACTAACTGGAGGACACACTTCCAGAGAGTGGACAGAGTCTGGCTGCCAAGTATTCTGGTTTGCCATTATTGCACGTTAAAGGTACTGAACTTACTTGATCTTGTCCATGTACTCCTGCGTGTTCTGGTTAGTCATGTTGGACGGGCTGATGTGCAGCTTGAAATCAGGTCCGAAGTACTCAAAGTAATCGTTGTAGGGAAGTTCTGCAGGGGGATGTGGCCAAAACTGAGTCTCCAGAAATGCAGGTATAAACAGAAGCAGCCCACTGGCATGAAGGCCTATCCGTGTGCAATGGTTTCAATTTACAACAGCAGCAAATCAATCCATGTGGTGTGGAAAACACAGCGAAATCATTTATAACGTACTGTACCCTAAGAGTGATGGCACATTTATCAGTAATAATAATTATCATCTTCTTACCATCATTATTCAGTTATTGTGACGTATCTAAAATATTTACTTTCAGAGTCATTTAACGAGACTTGGGGTTTGAAAAAGCTGTTATCTAGCATTTCGATTCAGAATCCTTTCCGGCATTCAAGAACCCGTAACCCGCATTAGCTGGGTGTAGCCTGACGGAACGGACAACCAACTGGAAAGCAATGTGAGGGAAGGTAATTGTTACAAAACGTCACGCCCCCAATAAAGCCATGACACACTGGTCACGTTTTCTGACTGGCTCCCTTCCAGCAGCAGTCAGGCTGCTCGCTGAGGACATTCAGGACAGAGAGGTGCTCCAACTCCCAACACATCGTCATGGTCAAACTAGCTGCCGCTGATACTGAAGGAAAAACGTATCTATCATATTTATCCATTAAGCACGCAGTGTATTTATTTAATTTTACAGTAAACACCTGAACGCGTATTTTCTCATGGTCTCGTCTGTTCTTTGGTCTGTTCTTTTTGCGCCTTGACTGACGGAACCGTGCAAGAATTCCTATGGACCTGTACTTCTATACCTGTACAAATGGCAAATTTCATTTAGTTTTGTGTCAATTCGAATTCAGTCTTGGAGGGGCACACAGGAGAGGTGAGAAGTGAATGTGAGAATTAAAGGCCAGACCATTCACACGCACAACGGGGGCGTGATCGCATTCTCGCATTACCCAGACAGACGGACCGGAGCAACACGGACCTCGCTCAGTAAGAGTGACCCTCGTGCACGCGGGGACAGTGAGAATCTGGGCGGCGTGACGCTCTCACCGTCGGGGATGTCGGTGTCCAGCGCCACGGCGGTCTCGTACGTCCAGCAGCGAGCCACATTGCGGATGGTGTAACCCCCACCGCCCAGCATCAGCAGGGGCAGATTGAAGGACTTCATGTACTCTACACACTTGGCATGGCCTGGTGGCACACAGCACGGAGACTGTCACACACAAGGCCTGACCTGGGGCGGTGCAGCGGCCAAGAATCTCCACTGAGGCCGAGGCGCATCGTCGCCAAGCAGCGATTCAGCTGCCGCTACGCTATCAGCGAGTGGCACATTCTGCAGGCCGCGTTTCACAACCCCAGTGGAGGGACTTGACAAAAACGGAAAGGGCAGTCCAATTTTTTGGGGAAAACATGCATGTGAAAAGGCGGCACGCTTTCCCGTAAATTAAAAAAAAAAAAAAGCAGGGATGGCTGACCCCGAATGGTGAGGTTGAAGCAGCCCAGGCGATCTCCGGAGAGCGAGTCGGCCCCACACTGCAGCACCACTGCACTGGGCTGGTACATCTCCATCACCTTGGCCATCACCTACAGATGGAGGTACCACCAGCTTCAAACGGCAACCCGCTAAGGAACACCTACGACTAACTGATAACTAAGAGTTTGAAATTCACAACACAGACAAGCTTTCATAATGAAACGGAAGCTGAATACTTGGATTCAGTACAGTCAGTTCAGCAGACGTAAGGCCCGGGAACAGCTACATCTTTCCGTTTTCTTATTTCCTTCCCAGAGATCATTCACCTTAGTCTCCCGGATATTAAATCTTATGAAGCAGCTACCAGCGTTACCGACAGACATACTTGCGTGTCCAACTTACCGGCTTGAATATATGTTCATATGACTCGTCGTCAATCCCGTCCCTAAGGGGGAAATTGACCGCGTAGTACTTGCCTTTGCCTGCGCCGATATCCTGAGAGAGAACAAGGTAATGATAACTGGCTTTTCCAGCGGATCCGGCACCAAGCCACCTCTGTTCATCAGTGCCACTCCAGCAGAGATTAATCAAATCATACAAATCCACGGTAAATGACATCATCCATTTATCAAGCCTATCAGTCGTATCAACCTTTACAATTTTGCTAAATAAATCGAATCCATTCTTTATAAGTATTTTGCTTCAGTCAATTCTGGAACTAGCACCACACAGGCATGATAATACTGACAGATGGACTAATAATAATAATAATAATAATAATAATAATAATATTTATATTAGAAGATGATGCTGGATTCAGTCCACCATTAATATTCTAGTACAGCGGTTCCCACCCTGGTCCTCAGAACTCCCAGCTCCCTGCCAGACAGTCCACATTTTTGCTCCCTCCCAGCTCCCTGCCAGACAGTCGACATTTTTGCTCCCTCCCAGCTCCCTGCCAGACAGTTGACATTTTTGCTCCCTCCCAGACAGTCGACATTTTTGCTCCCTCCCAGCTCCCTGCCAGACAGTCCACATTTTTGCTCCATCCCAGCTCACTACAGCGAGGGAGCAAAAACATGAACAGCTTGGGGTCCCCAAGGACCAGACTGGGAAACACTGTTCTAGTATGATAATAAAATAGACTCATTCACCCTGAGGTCTCCAGTCCCAGGAAAATACTCTCCGTATTTGTGGAAAGACACAGTCATGACTCTGTCTGTGGTATAGAAGGCCTCTTCGACCCCATCGCCATGATGGATGTCAATATCAATGTACAGCACTCTTTGGTGGTATCTAAGGGAGAAAAACAAACGCATGAAGCCTCAGTCAAGGTGCAGGAGAGAAAAAAGTTCCCTCTGTTAAATATAGCTAGACAAAGGCAATCCACAGGCATCCACAGAATAGCAAAGCACAGCACGGCATCACAGTCAGAAGCCAACTCACTTGAGCAGTTCAAGGATGGCAAGGACGATGTCATTGACGTAACAGAAGCCAGAAGCCTCGGACTTCTTGGCGTGGTGAAGACCTCCGGCCCAGTTGACGGCGATGTCAGTCTGCTGCCTGTTCAGCTTCACCGATCCGGCTGCCATGCCGACAGGGCAAAAGGTCTGTTTATTCATGTCAGTGGAATTACAGGCACTGCTTGTCAAGCAAGGGATTCATGCGTAACAAAGCACAAATATTTAGTACTAGACTTGGGAGGTACTATGGTAACCTGGTATACTGCGGTATTCTGAAATTCTGGCAACAAAGTGGGGGTGGGGGTCCCCAAAGATAATATTTGCCTTTTGGTGTGCCCCCCCAATTGGCAAACTTTGTTATTGTTGCTTTTGAAAGTACCATTGAAATACCACATACTATGGTATAATGTCTGGATATTAAAACGGCATGAAAAACCGACAAGCCCACTTAGTACCCAAAAGGTATTCAAAACATGAAAAACTATAATTAAATTGTACAGTTATGAATACACAGCATATTTCCAGCCACACCGGTTACGCACACTATATTATATCAGGTCTGGAGTTTACATTATGTCCATATTATTTACATAAGCCGTCTGCAACTGGACAGACCACCATCACTCAATTACCAACATGCCCGTTGGTTATCTGGGTCACATGCTGCTGTGGGCAAATGTCACTATTTCCACCAGCTGGGCAGCATTCATGGGTATTTAGGCAGAATCTCCACACTCACCGGCTGACCCTCCCGCCGAGAGCTGGCAGAACTCAAACAAGCCGTCGAACACAGGGCAGTCCTCTCCAACGTTGACTGAAAAACGCACCAAATTTTCATACGTGGGGCCTTGTATGTGTCACTGTCCATCAAAGTAACATTCAAATGCATCCGATAGGTCACAATCTAACGACTTACAGCTCAGAGCTTAAAAATAAGTACTTAACCAATTGATTTAGAAGCATGCAATCCGCCACAATAGCAGCTGATTAATAAACACAAAAATTAACGCATTTTCACATAAATTTGATTGCATTTCTTTCAGGGACAGATGGGTTTGTCATGTCTAGGGATGAAATTGCTACTGGTTTCACGGTAAACTACAGTAAACTTTCCGACGTTTAGTATTACACACAGCACAGCAAGTTCGTCAATGGTGTAATGGAGCCAGCAATTTTTGCCTATGTGCTATTAAGAATGAATTCCGTGTATGTTTATATTTGCATATTCTGGAAATGGGACACTTTTCAAACAGGATACTTCCTTTATCTGTATAGATTTTCCTACGACGGAGTAAGAACATAAATTTACAAACGAAAGGAGGCCATTCGGCCCATCAAGCTCGTTTGGGGAGAACTTAACTAATAGCTCAGAGTTGTTAAAATCTTATCT
>JAODLC010000043.1:3247816-3262547 GCA_026781145.1 Hippopotamyrus pictus | reverse complement strand
ACCGCCCACCTTGGTGTCGTCTGCAAATTTAACCAGTTTACTGTATGTATTTGTGTCAATATCATTAATGTAAATTAATGTTAGTATTAGGGCCACACTGATGAAAAAAATTTTAAGATTTCAGGAATGATGTAATTTTGGGCTACATGTTATTTTAGAGGGGAGATATTAGAATAGCCATTCTCAGGACAGAAGTACAGAGATTAAAAAAACCAGAGTCAATGACAGCACAATACAAGGTGTTCATTATTTTATGCTAATGAAGTTTTTTTTTTTTTAAAAGAGAACTTCGGTTTTATTTTATTGGCTACATTATTTTAACGTTTAAGTGCATAGTACTGCTAATTGTATTTGTGGTTTTCAATATAAAACTTGGTGAAATTATTTCAGTTTGTGTATCAGTGCTTTTTGAACATTTTAAGCCCATTTTAACATCATTGCAATAATACTGATAATGGTGATAATTTTGGTCACAAAAATCATGATAATAAAGTTTCATTCTATTTAATCTCTAGTCCTGTCTTATCTACCTCGTACACATAAAAACATACCCCACCAAAATCACTCACATCTCTGCATCTGCTTGCTGAACTCTGACATGTTGTCTGGCCGTATGGATCGCAGGAACTTGATGTAGTCATCGCTGTGATACTTGGTCATTTCCTCTGCCGTGGCTTTATGTGGCCTCTGTGGAGTGGAAACACAACTATTACAACAAAACAGCATTACTGATGTTCACATATGGTAAAAGAGGTTTGTTTAAAACATAATCTCTACCTATTCCTGTCCAAATAAGCATCTGTCTTAATATTATAATGATGTTTTATGTATCACAACACATCCATGTAAAGCGTTTTGGGGCAATTGTGTCATGAAAGGCGCTATATAAAAATAAAATTAATTGAATTGAATATTTTATCTTGACAGGAGGTTCACTTATGTAGATCCTACAATCAGAGATCTCTTTAGGACCCACATGCAGGTATCTTTCTGTTCTCTAATCCATTTTCCATCAATGGGTTGCTTCAGGCTTTTTATTCACTCACAGGTTTCACATTAAAGTCTTCCTTTCCAAGTCAATCAGACAGGAAAATTTTTTTTACATGAAAATACTGCTGTATTCAGAATGGAGACTGACACAGACATACTCACATATACTTCCATTTTCCTGTACAGCCCATAATTTAAAAGCAGATTATGGGTCATGCGGATTCTGTGAGGTTTCATTGGATGTCCTTGTCCATAGTAATAGTTTCCAATGTCACCTGAAATGAAAAACATCATTGTTTTCTTCATTCTGACTTTCCTCTATGCACATATCCAAGTTAATGTTTTGCTTGGTTGCAGATTAAAGGCTATCTGTAAAAATCACAATAGGTGTCTGATTATCTATTCTAAACTGGTGACTTACCATCTGGAAAATGAATAATTTAGCTGACAGAATGGAAGAACACTGCCTACATTTTCCTAGAATATCCAGACATTCCATTTTCTGTCACCATGCTTACCCAACACTATCCCTAGATTGTTTTCGTTAATTGCGAAGGTACTTTGTGTATGTTGCCCTGCTGATGTCAATGACATCATCACGTGGTATCAGTGCATTGTCACGAGTAAAAGAGTACAAGTACATGAGTACCGTATAACACTTGATACTTGCACCCCAATAATGTACATTATATGTTTTTGGACTGCAGTGGGAAATTGGCGTACACAGAGGAAACAAGGGAAAAGCCTGCAAATTCCACACATCAAAGGATACAGTGACGCTTAGAACATATATCCTCACGTTCGATGGCTATACAGTTATTGTACTTGCCGTTTAAAGGGATTTTATGAGAAAGAATGACAATGAGACAGAGACAAACTGTGTGTGTGTGTGAGCGAGAGCGAGAGAGAGAGAGAACAAAATGAACCTGATCATGCGCATTGCTGCCGTATTAACCTCCATCTCTACCGGGCCTGGGCGGCAACAAATAACTTCCTAGGTTGTATTTCGAGACCTTGGCCCAAAGTGGAGCCGTCTCGGTTTCGCTGACACATGTTTTAAAGCACCTGTACACATTTATTCTGGGCGCATATTACAGCTAGCCACCAGGCTAATTCCGCTAGCTAGCCTTCCGGCGGAGCGGCCGTTTTTGGTCTTTGACGTGACACCCCTCACGCATGATCGGTCACCCTGAACGTGCAAATACAAATGTGAGGGGGGGAAACTTCACTCCTCTACACTCCAAACAGCTTCATTTACATTATTGTAAATAGAAATAGAAAGCTTGTGCATGTTTTCTCCCGCTCGCTAGCTGGTTAACCCCACGTCCCGTCCTCTCCTCCCTCCATCCACACTAAGCAGCGCGGCTTTTCCGTCCGAACTCCGGCACTCAGTCTACCTGCCGTGTAACGCTCAGGCCGTTTAGAAAAGCAAAGAGCGGATCCATACCGTCGTAATAGTAGCAAACCTTCTTCTTATTGCCACCTTGGAGCGAATACGCCATTGCTGTTCTGTTATTTTGTTTTTTTTTTTTGACGGGCAGATCGGCAGCCGGCTAATGATTCGGCAAAGAAAGAAAAGACATGGAGCTGCGAGTGGGAGGCGCAAGTCGGCAGGAGCCGAGGGAGGCGTCTGACCGCGAGGCGGCGGCGCGCGCCGTGCAATGCAGTGCAGGCTGCGATCAGCGCGACACGCAGCGCCACGTGCATGATGCTTCATTATCATGCTCCGTTATTAAAGCTGATAATGCGGCTGTCGCGAGGGGTACGATCTTAAAGGTCACGTCTTTCTGTATTTTACCCAGTTTTATTGCTTGTATTTCATGTAAAAATAATATTTTGGTTACATGCTCATATGTACATAAAGCATGTTGGAGTATATAAGAGTATAGTTTTTTTCTGCATTCCCGAATATGTATGGTGAGCTCAGTACAGACTACTTCGATATTTGGTAGAAAATACAATATTATCGACGTGACTCTTTCAAGGTTACAAAACAGACTTTCTTCACTCAAACGTTGGAATTTATTATAAATATTAATACATTAATCTACTCATTTATAATAAAGATTTGTTCGCTGCCACAAATGTAATATATTTTCAGGTGAAATATAGTTGTGTATCATTGATCCACTGGCTTTGATTAAATGGTGAACAGGTATATTAATCCGTACATAAATCATTATTTTATGATTACATTTTGGGGGCAGGCCAAATTAAATTCTCGTGTGAGACACTTATAAATCTGCCTTGTGCAAGGGCTAGTTATCAGATACATCATAAATAAGCATTAATCAACTAACAGCTTTTAAAAGAACACTTACAGACTGGAAAAAGCAGAGGCATTTTCGAAATTCTCCATTTGCCAGGGAAATTCATCAGTCGTATTCTCTGAAAATATAAGCCTAAAATAACTTGACTTAAAGGGTTCCCACTGGTGGTAGTGCTGAGTCACTTATTATTTTTTTATTCATTTATGAATAAATTTATCTATAAACAAAAATGGATATCATCTGAACAGAGAAACATGACGGGATCTGCCAACAAGGAAAAGGCTTGGGATGACTTCAGTCTCAGCCGTGATCCGGGAACACCAGGGCGAAGGGAACGTGCCCAGGAAGCAGTCTGCAAAATCATAAAAGCGTTTCATTACATAAAAGGTATTGAGGTTCAGTATAAGCTTGACAGTAGCATAAGGGTTAGAGTTTAGATTCATTCAGACTGCAGCCATTTGAGGCATCATGATGGGCCAAATATCCTTATTTGAGATGTAGCTCTCCTCCCACGATGCTCACATAATCCTTTTTGAAATCAAGAGATCTGAAGTTTTTTGGTGTACTGAGAAACTTACATTCATTCAAAGCAGCAACGAAAAACATCCATCCATTCATTCATGTCCTATTTTGGGTCACAGGGGGTCTGGAGCCTATGGGCACAAGGCAGGGAACAACCCAGGATGGGGCACCAACCCATTGCAGGGCACACTCACACACCATTCGCTCACTCCTATGGGCAATTCGGTAATCCCGATTAGCCTCAGCATGTTTTTGGACTGCGGGGGAAACTGGAGGAAACCCCACGACGACATGGGATGAATATGCAAACTCCACATGCATAGAGCTGTGGTAAAGCCATGAACGCAGGTCCCAGAGGTGTGAGGCGAAAGCGCTAACCACTGCACCGCCGTGACACGCGCCAATAAAGAACAGTTATTTGTTAGGTATTTTCTTGTCTTCTTTCGCTATTTCTTTTATACGGAGCTTAGCATTTTTTCCTTCACTGAAGCTTCCATACAAAAGTATGTTTAATGTTATCTGTCTGATGGAGCTCCTGCCTTGCGCCCACAGCCTCCGGAATAGGCTCCAGACACCCTGCCACCCTGAATAGGACCAGAGATTACAGAAAATGGGTAATGGATAAACCTGGAGGTCCCTGGCGAAGAGCCTTTCATAAAGGTACTAGCTAGGGCCCCTCCTGGGATTGAATCTAAGAACCTCCTGTTTACTCATACATATATTAATGCTGTATTTAGGATGGATGTAAAGCATAAAAGGGGTATAAAATAATATTACTTTAATGTTTCTTTATATTTAACATTCCATCCATCCATTCATCCATCCATCCATCCATCCATCCACCCATCTTCCAACCACTTATCCTGATTAGGGTCAATGGGTGGGGGGGACTGTGCCTTTTATGTTTGTGTAAGTACAGTCTGTGATGTTCTCACAACGATAAAATCGCACGATGACTCATTTCTCAGAACGTATCCCCACTGTTAAGCGACGCATGGCAGTATTCACGTGATGCGTTGTGATGCCGCTGTGTGTGTGAGGGTGCCTAGGTTCGCCTCTCTCGATATAACGGCGTCCCCGACCACCTTTACATTTCCCGCTCGTTTTATTTATTAGTAACCTTAGCAGGCAGGCCCTCGGTTAGCTGTTTTTTTCTCAATTAACACAACTCTATCAGCTGTGCAAGATTTAACACACCAATCAAATAAATACACAGCGACTGGTGTGTGAAACAAGTTAATTACATTTCCATTTGTGCAGATTAATGGTTGCATACCTTTGGCTGCGCTCTAAATTAGGCAACAGGAAAAGAAGCCAACACATTTTGTCATACACATTACCATAAATAACATTTTTTTACAAGTGCAATATCTGGTATAAATTGCTATTCATTGCCATTATTGTTTTGCCAGACAAAGCAGAAATGTCTATCTTTACGTCATCTATTAATGCAACACATTTCAAAATAAATCTGTCTGAAGTAATTTAATAGGGAGTGAAAGGTTTAAATGACACATTTAGGAGCAATAACACCAACACTCATTAATCCCATTACGCATTTAGACTGAGCAGCTGGCACAGAACAGCCATGTCTACCACAGCGTGATTAACAGATAATGTTCTTTAAGCAAAATGTGCGTAAACGGGAACATTTATAAGCGTTGATGTTTTAAAGACGACGGAAGCGAGGCCTGATGAGATTTGTGGCCCATTTGCAAAATGTACGCCTGCCCACTGAGAAGACAGGGAGGATTACGGTCTTCATGAGGTGATGATTCAAAGGGAATTTAGAATGGATCACATCAGTACCGAAGTAAGATAAAGAAGGACGGTGAGGAGACAGAATGAAAGTTAGTGACGGCGAAAGGAAAGACTGTGGATGATTAGCAAAACATCTGATTTAAAAAAATAATGCATCACTTGATCCAGTGATGACAGTCAACAAAGCATTTCTACTTGACATGTGGGAACACCGAATACATTTTTGTTGATTATGTGTACTGCCTTTTTTGTTTTTAGAAATCTGATTGGTCACCTGTTCTGTTGGTCCAAGAAGCAGATTAACAGGGTGACAGGTGACCTCTGCTTAGGGATTGTCTACTACAAAGACACGGCTGCTGATTACCATCGTTCACTGTTAAGATTAAGCCGTCTAACTGTAAGCACTGTTCTGTGATACTGTCTTTGTAAGCGTTCTGTTGTATTGGAAAGAAAGCGGAATGTGGATCTACTTTTCTTTAGCGAACAAACTTCAATTGATCATTAATATAAGCGATGTAGCACTGCTGTATGTTTCTTGGGGAGCGATGGGTCAATGTTCATGTCATGTTGCCTGGGAAAGTCCCTTCCTGTAAGAGGAAGCCAACAGTCCAATTAGTAAAACGAATTGGAGTGCAGCTTTGAGTTAAAATTCAAGGTCAAAACCCACTTGTGGACAGGAGAAGAGTCAAGTGCGTGATTACCCTGACACGATCGGAGTCCGGTGCTCTGCAGACATCGCTCCAGCATTTTCAATTCTTCAGCGGAATAATGTGTCTGTCAGCAGCCAGGTGCAGCCTCATTAAAAATCCTTGCAAGCCAACACACCATTGCCAGTACGGGCTTGCAGGAAACCCACCCTGTAACAGAAGAGACAGGCTAACACTATGAAACAGCTATGACCTATTATGCTACATCTTGTGTGCGACACACCTCCATTCCATCTGGCAGCAACCACACATTCTGACACTAGTATGATGGGTGGATTTCATATAATCAGTGTCTAAATGCTTCCTGTACCAGCTGGGAGCAGCAGGTGCTACCCACCTTGTCCCATCCGCCCATCCGTGTGCAAGCAAATTATCACCCATCAAACCAGCACCTGGAACTCATTCATGATTTCAGATAATGCATGAAATCCGGAAAACAGGCAGTCTCAAGGTTATGAACGAGTCTCATTCCCTAAGTTTGTCTTTAAGTCAAATATTTGTGCAGTATATAATAACGATAATATTTATTCAAGAATAATAAAGGTAACTACATACGGTACTGTACTGTACCTCAAGCTGACGAAGCACTGAAGCCGCGCAATGCTTTCAGAAGCGTCACAAAGTAGAGCGTGCATTCATTATCACGAACCAGGCCAAGCTGCAGCGTATCATCTGCTCTGCAGAGAAGGTGATTGGCTGCAATCCGCCATCCCTACAGAACCTACACACCTCCAGAAGCTCGTAACGGGGCCTATCGGATTATGACCGATCCCTCCTATCCTGAACATGGACTGTTAAAAAACTACCCTCCTGCAAGAGACTCAGGTATATCCAGACCAGAACCACATGCTTACAAAAGCAGCTTCTTCCGTTCAGCGGTTGAGCTCATCAACAAGCCCCCCCCCCCCCCCCCCACTCACTCTGAATGCATCTGTGTACGTCTTTTTCTTTTACCGGACATCATACTCTTATATATTCGAATATTCAAATTACCTCTGTTCCCTTTAAAATCCTTATAATTATTGATAGCATATTACGCCACTTGCGTTGCTCATTTTTGTTTCCAATTATCGATTTTTTTGAATTTATGTTCTTTGTTCTTTTTTCTCTGAATATGACCAACTCTTCCTGGCAAAACAAATTCCTGGTACATGCACTAGTACCTGGCCAATAAGGTGAATTGTGATCTCACCCATATTTTTAATATAATAGGCTTTATGGCAGTCTGTCCGTAAGCACGAGCTGTCTGTAAGCCGGGTGTTCGTGACCCGGGGACTGCCTGCACTCACCTTATCTTGGGTGGGTGAAGTCTTTATATGGATCAGCTTCCAAAGAGCTTTATCCCAAATGATGCTGAACCTCAGTAGTTGTACTGAGTTTTTTAGCACACTACGTATAGCAGGGAAACCACTGTGGAAGTAAATTTCAGGAACTACAATAAGAAGTTCTATCATACGTTGACCTGAGGGAGAGAGGGGTAAGGAGCACTCGCTGCCACACCGAGCACATGACAAATCACCTCAGGGATGGGAACCCAAGTGCAGCTGTGCACCACACATTTCTGAATGGACCAGTGCGAGTTTTTTTCCAATGGCCAATCCTGCACCCAAACCCCAAAAAGTTGGAGGACCTCCTTGCAGGGCTAGATGTAGATTAACATCATACCCAGGATGGAGCAATTTCAGGTTAAGGGCCTTGCTCAAGGGCCCAACAGTGTAGAACCGCTCCTAGATTCAAGCCAACAACCTTCCACCTTCAGTCACCGGCTTAGGTTTGTTTAAGGAAGCATTGAACAAAAACATAAAGAATTAGCGATGATTTCAGAGCATATGTTGTGACCTGCGAGGGAGCACACTAGCATTGTTCCTTACAGTGTCACAGAACTATGAATGGTTTTGCAGGACCTGAAATGTGGCAAAGCAGCAGGATATGTGAGCATCAAGCAAAGGATTTATGAAACACCTGGGACAATAATCGCTTTCCTGGCTGAAGAACCTGAAAAAGACTCCAAATCCCTGCAAGGTACCACGTAGGTCCCCTCCTGTCAACCCCCTAGCTGCTGAAGGCACCCTCAAAGTGGATCATCCTGGTTTCCTTAGGCGACGCGACACAACAAAAATAATGCCAACTCTCACCACCTGCTTCCAAGAGGCCCGAAGACAGGCTCTGTGCCCCTCGACCTCACCGCAGCCCACAACATAGCCCCACGCTCGCTTCCTGTACTGAGGCTATCAGAGATCCTCATCCTCGGGCATCAGAAATAATTTAAATGCTATTGTGCAACACATCCAGCATGCACCTCAGACAGGAAGCACGTTCACGGAAAGCACAAACCAATGGACTTGCCCAAGGATCGGTGCCGGGGTCGGCCCTCTTTAATCTGTACATAAATGCCCCCCCCCTCGCATCTGCCTTATTATGCGATTTCTACCCAGCCCAAATGGAGCAGTCAAATGTATCTTTTTAACGCAGTTTTGTATCTTTAAACAGGAGTGCAACATCAATGTCCCTCTTGAGACTTAATCACTTCTCTACAGTAGTAACCTTTACAAAGCAGCACAGCGTAATCTCCAATGAAATGGTAATAAACTGTTAAAAGGAGGTGCAAGATTCCATAACCGTGTCCAGTGCTAAACTCCCTTAAAAATAAACATTCCAGCAGCAATCTAACAAATACATTTGCGCGGTTTAACATTTTGAACCTGTAAAACATCCACTTTGTTGCAGTTCCAGGTTATACATCACCCAGAACAAAAGTTAACACATTTACACCCATACTTGCAGCGTGACCTTGCACACATAGAGTGCTAGGTCACTTATGTAGACTATGACAAATAACCACCGATGTAATTATTCATCTATGCATGTATTTTGCCAAACATCTGGTAGGAAAATTATAAGTCTTTAATGGATAACACCCAAGCTTTTTTGAGTGCGGATCTCGCTTTAATATTAAGGAACATGATTTGTTTTAAGTCATAACACTTTAAATGTTTATTGTCATATTTTAATTAAAGCCATTTTTTCCACAAAACAAGTTATGAAACAAAACAAAGCCACCTGTTTGTATTATCCTGTACACCGTGTATAGTAATTTGTAGGCTGGGTAAAATATGGTAAAAAGATAAGATAGAAAAGGATATTAAGGATTTTATCTGGTTCTTACTCCTAGAGAAAAAGAGAAATAAGAAAATCTTCCAATCATATTCATTCTCCGGATATTTCAAACATTTTTTCGATGGTTGAAGAAACAGACCTTATTACACATATCTACCGTAGGTTCAGCCTTCTACATAGCTTTGGAAGATTTTTAGAATCCACTGTATTGGAATGATGTTAGTCTGTATTGCAGTTAAAAATACAATAAACAAGATGGAAGAGAAAATGTCTTATAATTGAGCACCTAATTCAATATTTTAAAAAATTAGTTGTTAAAAGATGTTAAAATATGGTTTGCTGATAAAACTGTATCCAGAACTATGCTTATTGTATGTCTTGTTTATTACATATACAGCTACGTATTTCATTTTTAAATTCAGTTTTACAGTATTTATCCTGACTGCATCTCTCTGGAGTCATTAAATTTAACATAAAAATGATTAACTTATCTTTTATACCAATGCTCAGTAACAGTATCTGAAAATCTGAAATATGTGACGTCAAATTAAACTGTAATTATACATTGGGCTCAAATATAGTTGTTTTCCTCAATGCCAAAGCAACATAAAACATAACAATGAACTGGCCACATGCCGTCCTCCGCAAAAGAAACGAAAGTATTTATGAAAGCATTTAAACTGATTAATCTGGAGTAACAGCTGAAACTTAACAGGCTTTTCGTTTTTCGTATGAAGAGATACTGGTCTATGCTGTGGTCTATATTTTGTGGCTGACAATCACCTTTTAAAAAAACAGTATGACCAGTTCAGCTGATACGATCTTTCGCTAAAGTAAAACAAGACTGGTAATGGATCCAGACATCGTCTATAAAGCGGAATCATTTCGTCTGAAACTGAATAGTCAATTAATAGAAAGAATGGGCACTTTCAATAAATGCTTAAAAATTACAGCCATCAGCTGTCATCCGTCAGCTTGGTACATACATACATATTATATATATTACAAATATTGATCCCATTCCTAATTTGGTCACCTTGTGATACCTTTCAGTCTCAGTTGCAATCAAAAAGTGCTTTGAACATTTAATTTTTAAAAGGGACAGTTCTGCAAATGCCAGGATATTGACTCCAACGAAGAGCAGGTGAGCCACTGAGCTCCTCAGGGCCAGCTGAATGTCCTCCCGGTGATCTGGTAAAACTTCTGATTGAACGGGTGGAAGAACCTTTGCAGCTTGGCCACCACGGAGGGGTCGACGTCGGGGTGGATGCGTCCCTTGCTTCCTGCCAGGCACTTGCTGAAGACGACGTTGAATCGCAGGCAGTAGAAGCCCCTGGTGGCGTTGAAGTACAGGTTGTACTGACTGATGCGGGACGGGAGGTCCAGGAACTGCTCCACCAGCTGCAGCTCTGGCAGAGGGTCCACTATGAGGCGGTCCCCGTCCACGATGTGGAACTGCTCCACAGGGAAGTACTTGAGCCATCGCTCCAGGTGCTTGGTGTATATGCTGGTCCGCACAGCCTTGTACTTGGTGTTCACCTCGCAGGTGTTTGCATCGATGGCCAGCTTCTCGAACTTGTGGTAGGTTTTGTTCTTCCTTTCCTTGCCTTCCAGCACCTGGGTGTAGTCGGAGATGGCGCGGGTGGTGGGCTCCCGCACGATCACCAGCAGCTTGATGGAGGAGTTCATCTTGAAGATGCGCTCTGGTACCTCCTCGGTGATGAAGTAGGCGGGACTCTTCTCGATGGTTATCTGCTGGGGGAAGGAGAAGGGCATCTTCTGCCGGTACCAGTCAACCCCGCGCGCATAGTTCCGGTCGTTGTCGAAGAAGTGGATCTCCTGGGAGGCCTTGACCACGGCCGGGTGCAGGTTGAGCATCTCCAGCAGGGCGCGTGTGCCCCCCTTGCGGACGCCGATGATGATGGCGTGGGGAAGCTGCTGCACCAGCCGCTGCAGTCCCACCTGCTCTTGCGTGCCGTTGACTCTGTGCAGCTCGCGGGCTGAGCCGCGCTTATACTGCAGCGTCCGTAGTAGGATCTGCCCCAGGGGACGTGGTGCCACTCTGCTTTCCACAGAGCAGATAGGCTGCAGCCTGGGGGATTGGGGCAAACGGGGGGAGGGGCATATGCTCAGAATGGCTGGAATATTGGCACAAATGGCACACCACCTTGCAATATTCTTGGTAAAAGAGCTGTATATCTGATCAACTGTGCCATGTTGCCCACGAAAAATAATTCTAACAAATATGATACCTGTGTCATAAAACAAAACAAGAAATCATGATTGCTCGCAGCCAAGGCTATGCAGCTGTTCAGTATAATGCATCTATTAATGCATTTATTGCGTCACACTAGTCGTATATTTTTTTTGATACTTTTCCCTCGGCACGGGATACAGACCTGTCCAAGCTACCAACTCTGGCCACGAGGTAGAGGAGACTCCCGATGGCGAGGCTTCCCAACACGAGGAACTTCTGTCTGAGCAGCGCCTGCTGTGCGGGTAGCATGACCCTCCATCAATGGTCAGGCCGGTGTCCTCAGCCTGGGGGAGAACAGAACACATACACCACGACTCACCGGCAGGCCAGAGACAGCCTAATGCTTATTAACACACACTCCATCACGCCAGTAGCAGTAATTAAGTCGCAAGATGCACAGCACCGTGACGACATTAGGGAGCGAGGCGGCTCCCATTTTTTATAAATTTATTTCAATTGCCCAAAAGCTTTGGGGACTGCAGTCATTATGGGCCTGCTGGTGTGGCACTACAGCCAATATGAGTGAGCAGAAACACACGCCCTACTTCGGAATTACTCCGGGAAGTGCACTTAAGGCAGACTGATTTTCACGCGCGGAATAAAGAATGTGAGATGGTGTAATGCAATGGCAATTACTGACGACCCAATGCGGAAGTTTTGTAGGCGCATAGCGATCCGTCACTTCAAAGCAAAGGCGTCAAACGCAATAATCCTGTTTCTTCCACAGTGGGTACTAATACCCGCTGGGGAGATGTGTATGTCCTCAGAAAAAGAAGTCATGTTTCCAAAAATAATGTGTTTGAAGGAGCTGCGTATTGAAAAAAAAATGGATCAAAGGGTACATTAATCTGTTCGGTTTGGTTTCTGATCTCTGATTGTGTTATTGCAAGTTTTTTGGAAATGAAACAGGATTTTATTACTTGCCCCTATATTTAGACAGTTGCAAATGAAGCTGTATATGACGATTCGAAAATAATCCACACCATTATAAATATGAATGAGGTAAATATTATGTTTAATTCAAGAGATTATTAAACTACTTTGAAGTTACTGAACTTACTGAAAATTTTCAATAAAATGACAATGGCTCGATTAACCAAATAAGAAATTTGCTCAAGGGAATATGTGTTTAAAGAGTTTTTTTTTTTTTTTAAGTCAGTGAGTATCAGAATGGCACTGTATAATAATAATAATAATAATAATAATAATAATAATAATAATAATAATAGCTCAGTACCATGGAGGCATTACGCTGGACATGCAGCTTACAAACAACAACATCATGGGTGTCACAGGGGCCCAAAAATGTGGAACGTAATTGGATTGGTCTGGGTTGGGGGCCCAATACGATGTACTTTCATGGGGCCAAAACTCTCTAGTGGCGCCTCTGCAGAGAACTATCGCCGGACTTTAGATTCGACTTTCACTGGAGTGTACACTTGTTGTTATTAAAGCAAGCCATCTTGTTTTCTGTAATGTCAGCATGTATGTCTCCTCTACTTCTAGCACAATAATCTTACTGGGTATGGAAGATTATGTATAATAGATACATGAGAACACCAGAATGGTCAAGTATGCACACTGATAAACAACAATTATGTTCCTCGCAACACAAGGGACGACCAAACATGAAATTTTTTGTAAACGACTCTAGTGAACCATGTATCTGGCCAGAAGGGGGCAGTGTGTTACTGCTCCGTGTAGCAGCGCAGCGTCTGAATGAAATGGGAAGTATTGTTATTACGCTGCTTTGTACTTTCATTTTTCCTGTGGGGGGCGGGGCGTCAAACACTGATTTGTTCAATTCCTCGCTGAGGTGGAATTGCCACTGCTCTTCGTCGCGGTTATAAACCAGTCAGACATATTGGCTGGGGAGGAGACAGGCGGAAGCGGAGCGCATCTTATAACGAAAGCCCTGACAAATAGTACCGCAGATCGGCGTGACTCCCACGCCTTTACTCCCCTCCGATTCGTCGTGACCCTCCCGGTGCTGCACTGTTACCATAATCCGCCGAAGGCGAAAAACAAAATGAAGCGTCGTTGCACGCCTGTGGGCGGCAGAGAGCCGGGCTGTGTGTCCGAGCTGAAGCCGCTGCACTGGCGGCAATAATCGGCTCCAGCGACGCAGCCGTCCTTCGCTCCCTCAGATAAATCGTCCTGAAACGCCGGCAGATGGCCACCGTCGTGGCCGGTGCAGCGTGTTCCTGGCTAATCCGACGTCAAATATAATGGGGGTGCAGACCACCGGCTCCAGCGGTTCCTGAAGAAACCCGCCAGGCAGCGAGCATGCGGCCGGAACCCCGGCTTTAACGCCACTTGTTCAGTCAAACTTGTGCAGGTTCTTTGAGAGGTGATAGATGACTCATAGTGCTCAAAAAGACTTTCAGGCTTGCTGAATTGGGCTGCCAAGTGTTTCGGAATATGGCGATTTGCAGATGGATTGACATTTTGTCTAACTAGTTAACTCGGTAATCCAGTACATTCCTTTTGAAAATTACATATATTCAGTGCGTTTTCTTTTCCAAATTATGTTTTTTTTTACCGTGGTAATGTTAAGCACAAAATGGAGGTAACATCACCACTTCGTATTTTAAGTCGGCTTATCGCTGTAAAACAATTACACGGTTCGGCCTTTGGGAACAGACGCTGCTTGGGCAGCAATGCGGCGAGCAGGACTCTGTTTCTTTAGCTTTAATAACACGAGTTACTGCGCAAACAGCAGCCGCTGAGAAATGCACCTTATTCAAAATCAGCATACAGGCTGCGGAGGCTCGTGTGCTGCAAGAGCAGATAGTGTTTATAAACACTACGCGAAATATTTTAAAAGTATTTAAGCGTTTATCAATGTCCTGAGGATTAAACAAGAATCTTTAATAAAAATCCCTTTTATAGGATTAATACGAAATTTCTCTACTGTGCGTGACATGGACGCTATCCAGTGAACTGAGACAAAGACTGGACTCCGGTGTCTCTTCGGAGAATCCTTGGGTACCGCTGGTTTGACTTTGTGCCGAATGAACGGCTGCTAGAGGAGTCCCGAATGAGGCACATTACCTGCACTGTCAGGGAGTCCCGAATGAGGCACATTACCTGCACTGTGAGGGAGT
>JAODLC010000043.1:3204742-3247716 GCA_026781145.1 Hippopotamyrus pictus | reverse complement strand
ACTGTCAGGGAGTCCCGAATGAGGCACATTACCTGCACTGTCAGGGAGTCCCGAATGAGGCACATTACCTGCACTGTGAGGGAGCGTCAGTTACGGCGCTACGGTCATGTGGCGCGTTTCCCTGGGGGTGATCCGGCTCACAGGATCCTCACTGCTCGGGCCCCAAGTGGCTGCACCAGGCCGAGGGGACGCCCACGTAACACCTGGCTGCGGCAGATGGATGGCCATATCTGGGGGGTGGGACTGGACCGTGTATCTGCCTGGGGGGGGGGGTCGCCGGCCGGGATCCCAAGGAGTTTTGCTGTGTGGTGGGTGCAGCAATGCACTGCATCAGCGCACGCCCCCCAACCTGACCTGACCTGCAGTATTTCATGTTGTTAACCAAACCTCTGGCCATATTTTCTGTGGGACTCGAAATGTATGAGAAGTTAGGAATTGGACATATTAGAGTGCAGACAGGTGTCCTTATGTATAGAAATATGCTTGCATTCACTAACTTCACCTGTGCCAGTGGTCACAGGAAACCGCTCCATTCTTTAACATTCTAGTTTCTTCCATAGTTTCATGAGTTGACATCACCAGCTTATATACATCACGGTCTAAAAAAAGAGGAAAACGCCAGAATACAGTCTTATTCTTAGACCTTTCGGTTTGGCTCGAACAAACACACGTCTTCTGCTCAACCCCTGAATGCGGACGCTTGCCTTTCATTTTCGTCAAAAAGCTGAGTCTACACAGCATCTAAACGGAATAAAAAGCACATGCCAATTTCCCAGGCACCAGTATCTACCATAGACACCTTCAGAGTGTCTACATTAGCTTCCATTTGCCTGTTGGTTTTTGTTGACTCCTCACGTACAAATTAAGATGAACACAAAAACTGCACCGCACACACCCATTCCCGTGAAAGTTAACGGACACATTGTTTTGTGCTCTCACCCCAGGTAACAGACTCACTAATGAAAGCCAGAATTCTCTATTGGTTTTTCCTGTTTCACATTTAATTTAAATATGTCTGCTTTCCAGTGGTAGTATTATTGTCATACCCTGTGTTTCGTTCGACGGCTGACAGATGAGAAACTGAATGATCTGTGATTGTTGTATCATACCAGCAGACCCTAGTGTAACACCATGCAGGGTCGATCTCTATTTATCAAGCTTACCCGGAGGGTACTAATGAAAGGGCCATCTCTCACCAACCATAGCGCTGTTGTTCTCAATTAGCTATTTGGGGGTGATAGAACAAATGCAGGCTGACTAATCTTAATGTGACATCAATAAAGTATCAGTGCGTACAGCCCAGCAGAGTTTGATGCATGCCTTTTTCCACTGTGCTGCAGATTTGCATCCATCCAGAATAATAGGGGCTGCAATGCTGCAGGAAACTGGTACCAGAAGGTGTCGAAGCACTGCTTCGATAAGAAATGCATTGGTCGTGTTCTTCTGCTCCACGATGATGTATGTAAGCACAGGAGTAAACTGTGTGGACATGCTGCTGATGCCATCCTGTACCTGGTGTGTGTGCTTCCCTCTACAGTGAAGCTGAATAAAATGCGTACAGTAATCAAGAATCAATGGCAGGTTGTGTGCAACTTAATAACCTGGTGCTAGATAAATTCATGGCAGCCCACACTGCGATCTCTGTGAAAATAGATGATGCAGTGGGGTCTCTGGGGAAAAGTCATCAAGCCCTTGAGCATAGACCGTTAGCTTAGCATGACCACCCCCACCACACACACACACGATCCCTCAGAGCCAAATCGCAGACAGACTGCTTTCCTTGGTGTCCCTTAGAGGACACAGTCACATCTGTGTGTTTCAGACAGTAACAGCGACATGGGCGACCCGTCATCTGTCATCATCTGACATCGGAGCCCAGGAAAATCTATAGTCTGTGAGGAAATCGGTGCTGCTGGATGCATTTGTACCTCCACTTATGTTCAAAGCCCACAAACCTCAAAGCACTGCTTCAATGAAAAATGCTGACTGCCCATTCATTTATCTTAGCAGAGTCCGGACACTAAATCTGGCAAAGCCTCCACCAGGGTTCCCTCTCAAGTTCATTATCAACTTGTTTGATCATCTGCAGTATTGAATTTTGCTTTTTTTCCTGTAAAAACTAAACCACATGTTTGCATTCAAGTCTTGAGAAGCAGGATAACTCCGGTGGGATCAATACTCAGTCACAACAGTGAAGAGGACAGTTATGATGCATCAGTGGACAGGAGAAAATATATACGATGAGTTCAGATGGGCAAATTCCCATCTTCTTATTGACGTACAACCCGATATTTGTAGTTTCTTAATCGTTTATATTTCTAAGGGATTGTAAAGAGACCGCATGCTTCTGCGTAGCCTTGATCATGGCGGTCGAGGGCAATACGAAGGATGAAAGAGTACAGATGAGACACCCATGAAAAATACATTGCTGTACAGTTTATTATTGTTATTATTATTGATCTACACTTATGCAGCAGGGAATGATGACGAGCCCCCACTAAGCTTCCATGCCCTCCCCCTGCCCGGTGACTGCCTCCATTCGGTGATATTGCACCTACATTATTTATCACTAGAGCCACTGAGCCTTTGTCCCAGACGCCGCTCTGGCACCGTCTCGTCTGTGTGCTGACAGTCAGGGCATCTCGCCCCCCGCCCCCATCACAAAGCTGTATTGGGAGGTTAGCACAGGGTCAAATGTCTGCCTCGCATGTTTTTGGACCTTTCCAAATTTCATAATGGGTGCTGCTTTTGGGCCTTGGGTCTCTCTGCTGCTACTAATCATTTTAAATGTAATGTTTCTGTCAGGTGCTGTGCTGAACGCTCTAGGGAGGTTACGAGGTACGAGTGAAGGGAACGGAGAGCTGACTCTAGCTTCTTCCATTCAGTGGACGCGCACTTCCACACACGCCAGGGACACGTCAGAGGAGCCTTTTTACGCCACATTTCGTACTGCGGCGATATAGGAAAACTCCAAAGGGAAACGATGTAAACCCCACACACACAATCACAACATATGATGCTCATAAAGGCAAACAAGGCATTGAAAACATCAGCTTTCTATCGCATCACATGGAGTGGAGATACTGAGACAGTCACTGTCCCCCTTCTGTTCTAAACGATGCCACAAACTGAAGTAAAACCTGCAACTGAACGTCCATTTTGTGGCCACAGTATAGAGCCGACGCGTCTGAACACACACGGCGAAGTCAGCAGCGATCCGTCACTGAACTCATAAGACCAAAACACGCTTTCCCTACTGCGGCGTGACGTTGAGTGAACATGGAGTTGAAGAGGATGGCTGAGAGAGCAAAGCGGTCTAACTGGACATACTGGTCTAAGAGTATGGCAAACGCTGCACACATCATAGAAATGACGTCAGATCGCAGCGCATATTACGACGCAACAGGAACCAACCCTAACCTTAAGGTTTCTGGTTGTGGTCCTTGGAGGAACTTCCTGACGTACCTTAGAAGAAGGTATAGAATCCTAAAAATAGGCACAACTCAAAAAAAAAAAAAAAAGTTCTGAAGAAAAACTCCAGCTGTGTAAAATGAGCGATAATTACAATTACCTTCACCACATGGATGAAAATTAAAATATATAATCCTACAGTGCCGGATAGTTACGCAAGCTGAAAGTCTGGTAAGAGATCACAAGAGCTTTCTAAAGTGCACTGTTTTCCTGAAGGACCCAATTACTGCCGCGACAGACACCTAACTGCAGAGTGTGGCGCGTTCTGTCCACTTGCAGACTTCTCAGGTGCTTCTCTGTGGAATTGTGGGTATTTGTCATAGGAGGGGCCGGAGATGCAGTGCTGCAACTCATTGGCAAACACCATTACCTCACACCTACACGGCTACGGTTTGGGTCCTGCAGACGCAGGCTGAAAGCATGGCTTTGTATCCCAGGTACTGTTTCCCTCTGCACTTTAAGTGAATCGGTGCCACTAAATTGCCCAGAGATCATGGGTGTAAGTCCAGTTTTGGACCAGCATCTTGTCTGTGGCATCTCCACCCTTGTGCCATTTGTTCTCAGATGTTGTAACGGTGCTGTATGTAGCTGTATATTATCGGCCGCATACTTCATACATGTTTTTGTCTGCGCATTTCAGCATGCGTGTCTGCCCCTCCCCCAGCGCATTACTCAAGGCAATGCGGCCCTGTTAGCAACCGCTAAGGTTCTTTGACAGGGACTGCCCCCCCCCCTACAGTTGGCTGGGAACGAGGGATTCAAGCTTGTGCTTTGGCTGCTGTAGTACTAAAATTTTCCCGTTTCCCAAGTACCCAAATACACACGTGTGTACAAACACACACACCCACACAGTGAAGCAGCAACTCCAAATAACAAATACCATGAAGGAAAACCTTCAAAGCAAAGGCCTACTTCACCCGGGGTCACATAAAGGTAACAGGCCAAACTTACAAAGCAAAGGCCTACTTCACCCGGGGTCACATAAAGGTAACGGGCCAAACTTACAAAGCAAAGGCCTACTTCACCCGGGGTCACATAAAGGTAACGGGCCAAAACTTTTTGTTTACTATTGATTTTCACGAGGTTTCCAGTTTCACTGACGGCAGGTTTGGGATCGGCAATCTCATTACAGCGGATCTCCGTGAGGACAGAAATGCAAACGTATGTGTGTACATTTGTTAAAAACAGTGCATGACACGATAACCGGGAACCCTTAGTGTATAAGAAATCATGTTCACCTGTGTGCCATTTAAATATTTGTCAAAGTCAGTGAATTCCCAGAACCACCCTGTTCTGCAGTTCAGCAGTACACCTTCCCCGCGACCGTGGCCTTAAAAAAACAGCCAACAAGCCCTTGGCATCAACCTTTTCCCTTCGTTCTCTCTTTTTCTTTCTTAGACAACAGTGAAATCTCAGTAGCTGGTGCACAAGGAGAAATCAATCAGACAGATAATAGCCGCGTTTAAGACTGAATCCAGGCCTTCCCGCAGCTCCCACAAAGACACACATGAAACGCTTGCTAGGACACAACCAGGGAGGGCGTGGCAGTAACAGCAAAGTGATACAAAAAAAAAAAAAAAAAAGCCATGAAACAGACCGCATCTCTTAAAAGCCTGACTTGCGCAGTCCTTGGGGGCGCTGGGGGTGAGGCGGGGGGGGGGGCAGCTTCCGGGAGGTTAAAGCTGACTAATCTGTAAGTGATAGGAATCAATGTCACGCAGAGCCCACCTGGGACCGCAGCAAGATCACAGCGGCGAGGGTCAGTGCCTCCCTGCACCACTTCCTGCTCCCCCATCCCACGACATGCTGAACGATGCATGCGGGGTGTTATTCTTAGGAAGAGGCTCTCACTGAAACACGGCGCGCGGGATACAAGCCACATGGCAGGCATGCTTATCCAGCATCAGCAGGGACAAAGCGACTGTGGGCGGACACGTCACTATCACTGTGTAATTCTGCAGATTTAAGTTTACGACAGCACCTTACATCGACCAAAAGCAGTGCTCAGTTCCAATGCAAGACAAATGTTCTGGTCACAAATGCTGGCCCACACAGCTTATTGAATTGAATTGGCCTTTAACCCTAAGGGGCTGATATTGCCTACAGCGGTGAATAGGATTCATGGCATTCCAGGGCGTCTTGGGTGGAACACCTCGAACCAACATGGCTGATTTGCCCAACAGCAGCAGTGGCTGGGCATCTCAAACACACACACACACACAGACAGACAGACAGCCAGACACACACACACACACACACACGCAGTAGATACAAACACAGTTAAGACAAGACAATGATCATATACAAAGATTTAAATTACTCTGGTACACTATTAAAGGAGAGTTCCTTTAATGAAATCTTTGCATTTTGGATGTAATGGAGCAGGACGACAATGATAGCATGTTGCTGCTGATGAGAGTCCAATCACATGAGTCCTGAAGCTAACGTTGTGGTCACCTTGCATGAGGCAACGAGCACAGGAGTATAAATTCTTAGGTACCCCCCTCCCCGTCCACAAAGAAGTCTGCTGTGGTATCCTGTGGTTGGGGGGGGTCACACGCTGCCTGTCAGAGATAGGATCCAGGGTGGTGGGTAAATTTTCATCTCTGCCTCCAAGGAAACTGTTGGTGGGGCATTATTCTGTTGCCCTAGAAGACTGCAGGCAAACTGCAAGCCAGCTGCAGAACGAATATGCGACGACGGACTCGTTTTCGAGAAACAAAACAAAAAAACGGAACAAGCCACCTTTAAAATTCGCTCAGTCGCTGCCTCGGGTACTTTCCCATTTAGGAGGTGGAAGACTTGCCCTGAAGGCTGCGAAATGGCAGAGAGCAGGTCGTGTTCAGATGGCATATGGAGATGGAGTATGGACTGTGTGCCCACAAGTATCGCTGCTAGCCTGAGTGCATGTCAACGCCTGGCCGAACCTCCACTGCCAGTTACACTCCATCCTCGGCTATGCCAGGGCTCAGCCAGTGATTTTGCCTGGATTCGTTATGCACGGTAATACCTGGCCTTTTTGGTGGCATTACAGTGCAATTAGCCGTCTGGTGCAATTAATGCGGGGGTTGGGGGCGGCAGTGTAAGAAAATCAGACCCCACCAAGTCTAACTTTCACCATGTAATATCACCAGGTGGTAAAACTTCCCAATTTCCTTGCCCTTCAAACACACAAAACCTTCCATTGGTTTTTGAAAGCCGAATTTATAGTACTAAGGTAAAGATATGATACAATTAGATGAAGTATAATAAGCATTTTTGTATATATATTTCATATAACTAAAAAAAGCAAAGAACGTACAAATACCTATAATAAATAACTATACTTATACCATGTTATACATTTTAATAAGGTAATCGGTTCCTCGTTTTCTTCCCCAATGACTTCTAGTGGACGGCTGAAGATTCCATACTTCTCCGAAAGAATCGCACAACAGACTGCCTCGTCCCATTGTTGCCTTTTATAATAGATCTCATTATGTACTAATTTGTCTGATCTGCGTCCACGTTTCGCCGCCTGGAAGTCAGAACGCCCACGCTTATTTGCACATTAAGTGAATTTGCATATACAAACTGTTAAACCTTCTGCCTCCCGCTATGTGACTTCATTAGACGAAGGCGATGAGGGCGTATTCAAACGCAGCGTGGTCAGTCAGTGCTCCCTCTCTAAAAGCACGCAATAAGGAAACGTCTTCGCAGGCATTACTGCACTTCTGCTGCCATCGAGCTGCAGCACATGCATGCACCTTGGCTACTCAGCTGGAAAAAAAGATTCTAAAGACAAAAATATTACAGGCTATACTGAAGCAGTTAATGTAATATAAATGGTAACATAAAATCCAGTGCTACATCTATTAATAAAAACAAGCTATGTTACCAATTAGCACTGGCCAACATGGCCAACACTTCCACAGTTTGCTTTCCAGAAGACTCGCGAGTGTCATTTACAGGGATGCATCTTGACTTCCAGAAGTTCAGCCTTCCAATACCCCCGGAAACCAGAATTCACTCTCCACAAAATAACGGCATTGCATCCCGTCAGCAGAATGATTGATCGTGATGATGGCTAATATGTCCCAGCCATTCTGTCGCATGATCCACCGATTAGTATAGCTATCATTTGTGGTTTGCCCCCCCCACCCGGCGAGAGATGAGGCCCTCCCCGAGCGTGTGGTGGAGGGGGGAAGCCGGCTCACCCTGGCTGTTTATGCTTTGGCACATTTTAAATGGACTGGAAGCAGATTGCTCCAAAGCAGCCGTGTCCCCATGTTCCCAAACAGAGCCTGCTCGGGCGCGGACTGATCAGCCAATCGCAGGACAGGAGCCGAAAGTCAGTGCCGGTCACCTCCAGTGGCCGCAGGCATTTATCGTCTCATTTCACCCAGCGACAAACCGTCACGCCGCTTTACCTCAAGGGCAACGCAAGCGGTTTTCTGGATGCAGGCATCAGCCAAATGTTCAGCAGGTCGAGCATAAACGTATAAAGGTTATGTTTAAAAGTTGTACTCGTGTGCGTACGGCTACACACAAGGCTGATGAAGATGTGCAGGTGCACGGGTGTGATGTCAGACGAAAGGCACGGTAACTGTGACGGACATACAGTTCTAGCAAATCCCCAGACATACTAAAAAAAAGTCAGCAGAACCGTGGAACATCAGGAACCTTGGTAAAAGGATGGCAGAGAACACTAAATCACTGAGTACAGCAATTGCGCCAAGAATGCATACAAGGGACATTATTTTGTGCTTGCTGCAGCATTCCCTATCTTCGAAAATTAAATATTAATTATATACTGTTAGAGGTTTTCAGGTTCCTCCTTTACATATTTCTGTTGGCGAGGAGACAAATCTGGAATTACGGCACCTTAACACATGCTTCATCACATCTCTCGTGCAAATGGCACTTTTCTGCCTTGGGTTTAAGTAAGGAAACTCTATTAAAAAGGAAAATAAAACCTATATTGGAATGATCACTGTTCCTAATGGAATGGTATTGTGTTGGTGAAATCGCAGATGACCGCTTTGCTCGCCATGAGGCGTACTGCAGCCTGTCACGACGCACACGCAGCAGATCCGAAGAACCCGCGACACGCAAATAAAAAAGGCGCCCGAGGACAGGCATCCATCTCTCCGTCCGTTTGTCCATTTTCTCCTTGGCTGAAGGTCATGGTGGGGTTGAAAAAAACATTTTCGCGCATGCATGGTTTGAAAGGCAGGCATGCACCGCAGGAATAATGTGGGACGCGCTGCATTAGTGCTAATAAACTGCGCTACCAGAGGCCATAAAGCGAGTTTTAAACAAGTGGATTAATCAACCGACCAGCCACATTACTCCATTACTATGACTCCGACCTTTAAATGTGCATCCCCTCAGCTGAGCGCCAGCTCCAGCAGTGTATCTTAAAGGCTACAGGGGAAATACTCCTCTTCACCTGTTTCACTTGTTCGTTTTTTCAGAGTTTAAACGTGCCCGATACCGCTGACCTTTAATGGCTCTGGTGGCAGATTATTATTGTAGCAATGCCTAATATTTACGTTATTTGCGCTGGCGCAGTGCTATCATTAACGAGCAATCTCCGCTAGCATTAGCGGGGGTTAGCGCTTCTGTGCCGCACCCTTCGCCGCCGTTCGAGTCCAGCCGATTCATCTTATTGCCTATGATTAAAGACGCCGCTATCCTGCGTGTGAAAAGGGCTGGAGGGACACAGCCTGAGATGTTCCGCAGCCTGATTCATCAGCTTCTAGCTGCACCTATGGCTCCATTTTTTTAAGAGCCAAGAACGCGCATCGCCGTGACTGTCCTTTACCCTTTAAGCATAGAGCCCAGAGAAACCCTTGATAATAATCAATCACAGTGGGGGAGTACTTTTACAAAAGCCAGAAAACTGTGTCTAAATCCCATTTACTTCACAGTGAAGAGATGGATTTAGTATATGCAGAGCTAAAATAAAACATAATTTTTCTGGTGTCAGGCAGCACATATAATCAGCTGGCACTTGCTCAAGTGGAGGTCCCACAGAGAAGAGGTGGCTTGCCCCCCCACTTCCTTAATCTTTACACTAATTCCAATTATCATATTACTGAAACTTTAAAAGGCAGGAAACAGACATTAGTTAATTTTTTCCCGTAATCTTTAAGATGATATTTTCTTGTTTTACTTGAATTCGCACCAGAGTCAATTTTCCGTTAAGCTGAAAAGCCACGGTTGCGGTTTGCGTCGATACACGGTCCGCGCTGGGGGTCGTTTAGCCGAGAATATGGGAGCGCCGCTAATGTCGGAGGGGTACGGGACCCCTATTATGCATGCACTCCGTCCATCTCGGGCATATTTGGCATTTGTGGAATGCCGGAGAGCCCCGTGAGGAGGCGGCAATAAAACACAACACGCCACTTATTACCATCAATTATTTATAAGGCTACATTAGCAAGGCAAAACCCAGCGATTTCTCGGGGAGGAGGTCCTGCCAGCGGAGCAGAGACAGATGGAACGGCGAAGCCTTGTTAGGAGGAAGCGAGGGCTGCAGCGACCGGTGGCGCATGAATAATGGATCCCGCGCGCTGCCGCTGGACGCCGGCGCGTCGGGTACGTGCCCGCTAGGCTGTGCGCTGGCCCAGCGCACCCTGAGGACAGGCTTTACTGCCTGTGAACCAAAGGGCGCCGGCTCAGAGCCAAATCAGTCAGGTGCACCGGGGTCCCCTTGCTTACGACTTCAGAAAGTTTATTATTTTTTCTTCCCTCAAGAAGATGTAGTTGTCACGACCACATGGGGCGATTCCTCTGTAGGGCAATGTGTTTACTGAACTGTGAGCTAGCTGATAATGTTAACGTAACGATGTTTACAAACTTCAATTATTCATGTAGATTCTTAGGTTTTACTATAATGAAGTAGTTTCAGTTGTCAAATACTGCGTCATCTGTGTTCTTTGGCATACAGGACAAATAACACAGAGCATTGCTGAACGGTAAGAACACCAAAAAAACCCGTAATGTTAACGTTACGCCTCCGTCTCACACCTTCTGTCAGGCCAATCTACGAGGCTTGTCAGCAGAGCGCAGCTTATTAGAACCTCAAATGGAAGGAGACCGCACTTCACGGGCTTCCTACATTACGGCTTGAGCAGCTGAATGGAGGTAATTTAATAAAAACACATCAGACGTTAGAAACTTCAAAATCCAACCCAATCATTTGAAGAACACAGGAGTACCAATTAAACTAATCTTTCACCTGCCATAGGCAGAAAAAATTGGCAATTATTTTTAAATATTACTATTATCTCTACAGATTAAAGTTTGATAAGATCTGACATGAACATCCACACATCTAAAGACAATAAATACATTTTATCATCCAGACAAATTGAATTTCGCATCCTTTGGCACCGACGGAATTGTAGCTTAATGCCATTAACGTCAGCCTGCTGTCCTATGCGATGGGCTTTTAGATGGCAGTTTTCAATGACCTATAACGATGCAAGCCGCCAACGGTGCCGTGAGCACAGAGCGAAGGTCTATTCCAGACACCCCTCCTTCTCTTTGAGTTTTACTGTTCGAACGAAGGCCCAGAGGAAACTGCAAGGAACGAGTAATTCAGGGCACTGGCCTGTGCAGCTGGAAGGTGCTCCAAAGCAAAATGCTTTGGCCCAGATTTCAGCAGTGCAGGTTAAGAATTTTCAGGCGCGCGTCATTGCGGGGACAGGACCATCATGCCCTTAAGAGAGGGTTTTCATATATACCTATATATCACAAAGGGTTTCTTCAGCAGAAATGGCATGAACCTGTCTGGTGTGAACTGAAAGGCTCAGTATTTCGAAATGGCACCGTTCTTGTACCTGCCAAGCAAATAAAAAGCTGAATTACTCTGCTTAATAAAGACCTGTTTAGCTTGTTTCCTTTTCCGCTGCGGCCTTTAGTGCTCTGCCCCCCCCCCCCACCCCCCGCCCTGTTAAAGGGCCCTGCAGTATGTACGCGTAGCTGTTTTGCTTCAGCCCATCGTCTCAATCTTGGTAAATCGTGTATCCAGGGAGGGCGGGTGAGGTTACCGGAGCCCCCTCCCCACAAGACCTCACCTCACATCTCACATAACTTACACATTACTCTCCTGTCTTCTAATATAAACCTCAATTATGGGATTCAGCCAGGGGTTCGAGGCTGCACTACAGAGCAATATGAGCCTGAGAGGTGAGTTTTCTGGCCACTCTGATACCTGATACCTCCCTAATTAAAAAAAAAAATACAGATGGAATTATTAATGCAGCAGAAACACCAGCAGCCAGTCAAATGTTTTTGGGAATATATTGGCAATTATATATAACTCAAGAGTGTCACTGAAAATGATTCAGCGTGTCAGGGGTACAATTCAACAAGTTTGTTTGTCATGGAAAAAATTCTGAGATAATTACGTGGTGACAATTTGTATCAGAAAGTTCTTGTAAATTAGAGTTCTAGGGGGGAAAAAAACATTATTTTTTCCCTTTTCCCACAAGAATGACCTTTGAATTAGTTGAGACTGTCTGTTAATCCCACAGTAACTCTTAGGTATCAATAATTGAGTAAGAGCAGCAGTTCATATTTTTCTGCAGCTTCTTATTTCGGGTGTTTAGCTGACATTTACATACCACTTCCAACTACCCACAATGCAGCAGGGAGGCATTAACATGAAAAGGGGATTATTTCTGCTACAAACCAAAATTGCAGTTAGTGGCAGGCGGTCGCTGGTGGGAGATAAAAACAAATGATAATAATGAAATGGGAAACAAAACTGGGAATAATATGAATCGTAACCGTAACGTTCTCCACTTCAGTAGCCGAACCAGAGCGATTTTTGCTACAGCAATGTAACCTTTATCCAGGTCATATCTGATGTAGAACTGCTGGGGCTTTTCTGCCTATTTATAACAAAATCCCTCAATACAATGCGAAACACATTTAATTACTGGGAGCCGGCGTCCCCTCTGCTGTTATTGCACACGCAGGGACCCGCTATTGATTCCGCCTTGTCTCCTGCCTCATTAGAGCGTAGCAGAGTTCTGCCCGGCAAGCTAAAATGGAGTCGTGGCGCTCCATAAATCCGCCGCCTTGGTGATACCTGTGATCGCGTCGGGATAAAATATCACAGCCCCCGAAGGCTGGTACCCGGCAGCTGCCCGGGCTTTGACGGGGGTCAGCAAGCGATGCAGTGCCCTTTCTCTCACTGTCTCTCTCTCTCTCTCTCCGTGCGGGGACTTTCGTCTGTCACCTGCTAAGGAGCCCCTCAGAGACACAGCCGTCTCCACACAGGTGAGGAAATTAGAGCCGCTTCGCTCGCACTCCCTCCCAATTAATTCTGCAGTAGCAGGTGGCCCATGGCAGAGCAGGAACGACAGAGACATCATTACCCTATCGCCTTTCAGCTGCTCTTCGATGATTGGCTCATGCAAATTATTCAAACGGCATGAATTATGTTGTCACGTCAATATGATTACAGACAATCTGTTATGGAGGGAGCAAATATTCAAAACAAAACTGATGCTTTTGTTATATAATTATTTAACTTGATTTTACACTCAATTTGACCAATCACCTTTAAGATTACCACTGGGGAACATGTTATTTGAACCGACGTTTATTTTTTTCGAGCTTTATTGATGCTGTGAAATGAATGCAGTGCTAAAATAAATCCCATTGCTTTTCGGAGTGATGAGAGACACAGGCAAGCCCACCCCCCGCCCCGAACGCACATTACACAGGATGACAGGACGAAAATAATAAATGGTGGCTCCGCGAATTTAAAAATTCCAGCCGCCTCAAAGACAACTAAAGGAGGGCCGGCGGCTGAGAACTCGAGCAGGCCATGACGCTGTGATGGAACTCGCCGGAAACTCCCACGGTGACTGCGACCCTTACGGTGGGAACTCAGAAGCTGTCCAGCCCCCCCCCCCCCTTTTGGCTCAGACAAATCATCACCAGGCTTGCGTTGGATAAGATTCCTTCGGGAAATTCTGTCTTCCTCCGTTCCATTGAAGCTTTATAAGCCAAAAATCTCCTACAGAATGACATCTTCAAGTTTAATTGTGTGACACCACATACCCCCCACTCCCTGCCACACCAACTCCAGCTGTCTGCTGTCAAAACACTTTCAGTATTCCACAGAAAATGGAGGAAACGGAACTGTCTGACCAGTACTAAATACACAGCTGTTTTCTAGCTTGACTGCTGAAAAAATCAGGCCAGTAATATAGGATAAGAGGGTGCAAGATGCGTGCATCACATTTATTACCAATTTAAATGTTATTTATACGTGTCAAGAGCCTTAATTTGGTGATACGTCGAGAGAAATTGTCACGTTGCTTTAAAACAAGCCTATAAACCAACAATTCTGCTGACGCGCATGGAGAGATATGAGGGGCCAGATTAATCACGGAAGAGAGACGTCGTGTAAACAGGGACATCTCTCAGCCTGTCGGAAGGAACGGCAGCACGGGCGCGAGAGGAAGAGAAAGGGTGACGCGGCAGGCTGATGGATGAATGTACGGGAGGATGAGAGCGCTGAGCTCCACCGCAACCCAACCCCCCCCCCGACGTCCCACCACAAGTCGGAGCTCACAGTTCATGTGGAGTCCCTTCATCAGCCGAGGCGTGCTTAAGCACAAGGAGCAAAGTCATGAGCAAGGACGGGCAAGAGAGAGTACAATGGCAGATGAAAAATGACTGCGGGCTGGTCAGAGCAGCCAGTTATTCTGGCTCCTGTTTACCACACCTGCTATGCACAATATTCATCTGAGCTTCTGAGACACCGGCTGTAACCTTCAGCTAAACACTGTATCAAGTGTGACCTTATTGGCCAAGCTGAGAGAAGTCAGTCCAATCCTCTGTCCTTGATGCTGTAATGTTCATTTTAGAACAAACTGTCACATAGGGGACAGGTATAGGATTACCAGCGTAATGGTCCCTATTCAACCTTTATTACCAGTAAACAAAATTTGGCAGTAACATGGATTCAACTAAAATCTACATTCGCTTTAACAAAATGATGAAATATTCAGAAATCAGTGTTTGTGGCCGCTGTTACAGTAAATTTACATGCATTCAGGAGTTTACAATAACCATACCAACACACAGGCCCAGTCCAGATGTCACATGGGGTTTTATCCGTCAGCTCACTGTCCATGCCAAGTTCCCCGAGCCGCCGGGGGCCGCGCGCCCGCCCGAGCCGTTGATGCTCACCTTTTCAGTACTTCGTAATCCCAGTTACACTGCGGTCACACTGCTTTTAGGCTGCATACTTGTGTGTCGTGCCACTAGGTTTGGCAATTACAAAGCGCAACTGCATAATTTTAATAACAGATATTCACAGCACTTTATCATATGTGGCATACGATCAAGTAATCTTTTCATGCTATTTTCCTTTTGTCAGGGCATTCATTCTTGGAAGGGACTACGTAAGAGTAGTGTAACCCTCTACAGGATAAACAGAATCAGAAATGGTATAACCATTTCCATTTATCTGAGGCTGTCACAGGACCAGCATGTCAGTGGGAATAAGACTTCTGTCGACCTCAGGTTTTGTGTAAACCAAATTTATCAGGGCAGCACGTGCCACTGGAACCTCTGTTTTTAGGCGAGTGCCAACACAGTGGATTTCAAAAATAATTTGAGTGTAATTTTCAATATATTCAAAAACTGCTATTCAAAGATATTTGAATTGGAGCTTTTCTAACACAGATACATTGAATATTCAGGGATAAACAGCAGAGTACAGGCAGGAAATGGATCTCAATCTTAATTAATATGTTTCAAATGTGGTTCATCCCTACAGCGAAATAATCAGGGATATTTACCAAGAAAAATGTTTAAATGAGTTAAAGATGATTGGATTCCAGTGCAATGAAAGCTTAACATACAAAACCAATTCCGGAAAAGCAACGACTGGGGGCAGTCTCACGTCACGAGCACGCGGGGCGTAATTATGTCTTCCATGCATCTTCATAAAGAACATCTGGGGATGGAAACCCAGCTACCGTCCTTGGCAACAGAAGAGCAAACCACCATAGCAGCCCACCGAGCACAAGTGGGCTCAGGGGGCAGAGCGGGGGAAATTTAATCTAGGACAAACTCGGAAAGATAATTCACCGGCCGTCGTCTCTGGGACGTGTATCGATCCATGCTCTGCGAGCTCCTCTTAATTTATTCCATGTTACTGGTGCGAAACAGGCCGCGCGACACCGTTAGACTGGCAGCTCTGAGAGGACGGCGCCGTGATCGATGATACCAAGCCGCCGTTTGCTCAGAGTTTGGGGACGGCTCCGGGAGGGACGGAAGACCGGCTTGCGCAGTGATGTATTGGTGTTGACCCTCAACACTTGACCAGATGACAACACATTTGGAAGCAAACCGCCATGGTGTGGTAATGTGCTTTCTGCTGGCGCTCCCTCTCTGTAGCGTTACGAACGGGGAGGAAATAGGCATGTATCGACTGATCAGCGTTTTGCTGGAGTCTGCGGACGGCAACGCCCAGCTATGGAACCGGGATGGTGGGGAATTGAGTTTGCTTAGCAGTGCGGAACAAATTTTCATTTAACTCATGCAAGATACACACAAGAGCAAATTCATTTTAATAATTCAAACCGAGACAACAGATTGTTGTGCCTGTGAAGTCAGCACATCACAGACCTCTCTATTTAAAGATACGAGCGAGGCGGAATCAAAGTGATTTGAGACGAGATATAGATCAAAATTATGGTAACGAGAGCGACGCCTTAATCGTATCGCCTTTAGTTGTTCTAGGAATAGGTATTTAAAACAGTCAAATGCCGTATAAAAATGCAAATGTTCTGGCTGTCGAGGCAATAATTACATCAACTCACAAAACATGCCTGAAAGTAAATCGCCATTATATTCAGCCATGTGCTTCCCTGGCAGTAGTTCCAGTGTGTCTGAGAGGCGGGGTTAATTCGCTGGGCAGTACGGAGAAAGTGCTGTGCCGTTGATCACTGTAAGCTCGCCCTGTTCTCTGCACTGCCAAAGGTCTCAGGTGCTTCCTGCTTCCCAACCAGCTGTATGTACTTACAATCATGGATCCCTTCACATCACAAAAACACCCCTCTGGTTGGGCGGGACTTCAATATAGTGAGGAATGCTCGGCTTATTAGCCGTGTCATGGGGGGGGGGGGGGGTCTTACCTTTCATTGCTTTCATTTTAATTACCGCTGAGGGATACTCACAGTCCGCATGGTATAAAAATATTAAACAAACACGTTCACTTTCATTTTGTTCTACCCAATTTATCATCTGGTTTTATGTTATTTAAATATGTCTATTTATAAAGGCCTTTATGAAGTTTTAACGTATTCTATGAAAAACTAGCCATTTATCAAGCGCAGCAAGCAATGACTTGACACATCAATCTTTTTTTAATAATAATAAAAAAAATCTGTCTGTGTTAAGTATCCCAGATCCCAGGCAAGCTCCAGACTGCTTTGCTTAATTGCTTTCATTTCTCTGTCCAGTTATTCTGTTAAGACCATAACAAGGATCACAGCGAATTTAGTCAGCCGTGCGATCCTGTCCGGCTCGTCGGCTTACAGTGCCACTGAAGCTGGGATCCTGTCATGCCAGGTAAAGACCGCAAATCCTAATCTTCTAATTTATAACGCACTCCGCTCCGGCCATGGCGATGAGCCGAGCCGAAGACCATGAGAGGTTGAGTGAAAAACTGCAGTGTCACCCTGCAAGAGCACAGTTAGCCCTCCTGCATCAAGTTACTGTATTTATGTGCTGATGCAGCCCAGAGAAAAACAGATGCCCTTGAGTGTTCGATTGTAATTATTAACGGGGATTTTTTTTTCCCTCTCACGGTATACCTCAGCCAACGGCTGCTTTGCGGCTTGTGCAGAGTCCTCACTACTCTGTACTCCTCACTACTCCATACTCCTTCCTATGAGGCTGCTCTGAAGGCAGCGTGGTTCTCCGCCACGCGTGAGCTGAAGCTGCACATTATGTCACCTTGCTCTTTGAGTCTTAATTAAGTGGTCAGTCCGAAAGGCAGATTATTCTCTTGTCGACATATAACGGCGATGAATCACTACACATCACCTTGGATATAACAACACTGTTAAGGGCGTGATCAAGTTCTGCTGGTGCGTCTGATGTATTCCCAAACAGGCTAAGGACCAATTCGGTTTTTGGTTTGTGCCTGCCTTTCACTCAGTAGCTTACTGATTCTTCTTGCACTCACATTTCTAGTCTACTCACATTTTTTGTACTTACGTTTCTTTTTAAAATATTTGATGTCTCTATAACGGAGTGTAATCTATTAATATGCAAATAATGCAACTCAATCTTACGAAAGTAATATGGGAGGTAATGATGCCTACAGTTCATACCGCGCGGAGGAATTCACAAGAATAAATTGCAATAACCCTTCAAAAACTAGCAGCTTTTAAAAGTATTAATTTCTACTCCAGATAATTGGATAGGACACCTGTGTGGCCGAGCAATATTTTTTAGGGTATTGCCTTGTCAGGACTGTAGATTGTCTTTCGAGGCAGAGTGATCGTTTAGTGCAAAATGACAGTGAATCTTGGAAATGGGTCTCCTCAGAACATTATTTGCCATAAATTACGGGACGGAATTCTCTCCAAGGTCAGCCGTGAAGCTGACGGCTCCCCCGCAGGCAGGGGTGAGCAGCGAGATTGGCCTCTGCCTCCACCTCAGCGGCCACAATCCGTCAGAGGCCGCTTGCGTGATTGCGACTCCCGGGCTGGAAAAAAACACAAGCAGCGGGGGGGTCTGGTTTGTAACTGGAGCCCTACTGAGGCCAGTGTTGTGGGCAAGTGGCGATCTATGGGAGAGGCAATTATCCATTGCCGTACCATAACGACTTTGATAGCTGGACTTTTATCATGAACTTCCGTTGGGAGCGACGTGCCTGCTGAAACACAGCTTAAAAGTGGAAATAAAAGGACGGATTAACCCCAGTGTTTTTTTAAATTCCTTTTCTTAGCCTTGGGCGATATCTAATTTTTGATAATGTTACACTTACCAGACATTATACTGCAGCGGACGGTATTTTGATGGCATCATCAAAAGCTACGCTGTTCTGGCGTTTTTGAAATCTTGGCGATAAAATGTGCTGAGGGGGTGGGGGTCCCCCATGATGAATTTCGGCAAATTTTATCGCGGGGTAATTTTATCGACAAACTTACAAAATACTGCAGTTCATTTAAGAGCCCATTATTTTAAGCACCTGAAGACAAGAGGAAAACAACCACAGGTCTACATAAATACATCTAAGCTAAATATCTGGATTCATACATAACGAAAAAGATTGATAACAGGGAAACTCGAGAGCCGTCAGGATGCTGGAGTCTATTTAGTCTCTTCAGACGTTCAACTCCCCTGGGAGCAAAACCACCCGCCATCGATACAGCGGGTTCTTCAGTCGTCGACTCCAAGCGATAATTTCCACCAGGCACCGCAGCAAGTCCTTGCCTGTCATCTGCAGTGTCACAACAAGCGCAGGCGCTCACCGAGATGCGTCACATAAATCTGACAGTCTGACTTCTTTCACCAAGTCAGTTGGTGGTGAGTGTAAACACAGAGCTCCATTCATGTGCTGACTTGCGAAGCTTGCTTGCACTTCGACGCCACACTCTGTGAAGCTGGTATCTGTCTCTGAGAGATAGCCTGCTTCTGCAAACCCATAATCATTACATTTTCAGGCTCCAATGGGTCTTTTATTTTGGCGCTTAAGGCTCTCTGCCTGCTCTTCCACGATTTGGGCTAATGGCATTCCTCGGAAGCAAAAATTTGGCAAATCAAAGCAAAGTGGTTGGATGGGGAACATGGACTGGTTAGTAATTTGACAGTAATGGCGCCTTCATCTACTAAATGAACCCATTTATTATGGAAACTGAAAACCAGTACAGTTGGCACAAATCTTCTTGTCTTATATTTGTTTCAGTATAGTTTCCAGCTGCGTGTTCTTGAGTTCTGTATAAATTCCATATAACTCTTACACTGACGATACAACTGACCCACTGTTCTTGACTAGCACGGCCACGAGGACTGCTGTGTGTATTCTGCTACATAAAAGCAATGGAACACAACCACACTGGATAACGCACTCGTGCGGCACTCGCACAAGCACTGCACACAAATCCATAAGCCACGGGCAAACCACTGCAGCGAGCGCCAAAATGTCGTGCAAAGGAATGTAGACACAGCATGTGATAGCAAAGTTCTGCACACACGGATCAATATGCCAGTGATGGAGACTGATAGCAGCTTCCAGGCAGCCATCAATGCACGGCATTAATGACTTGTAAATAGAGCTGATCCCCATAATCACGCTTGTCACTCGCTGTCTCCATCCTCCAGAAGACTCCTTTCTGGCAAAGAGAGCTCGGGAGTGACAGAAGCCAGATCAGATGTCTGCGGCACGTATCAACAAGCCGTGATCAAAGCTTAGGAGATGTTCGCATTTTGCATAATCCACCGCGCAGAGACATCCAAAATCCTGCAGTTTTGACACCAATTTGCGTTATTTCCTCAAACAACCCTCTTCCTTGTCTCAATTACATTAACAGCAATCTTCTGCATGGGACGCAGTACGTTTGAGTAACAATCGAATGCTTACTGACCATGATACAGACACCCCATAGACATTGTAGAGGCAGCTGGCAGATACAGTACAGATGGAAAGTGTCTGCCCATAACTCGCCAGACAGGCTGGGGGCTCTGTCCTGGGTGCAGGCAAAAGCTTCTAAAGTGGTACCAAGTGTTCATTACAGATAAGGGAGTTTTCCTGCCAGTGTAATTACCTTGGTCTTGTTGCAGGAAAAACGTGCCAGTCAGCTGGCTGCTCCCTGGAAAACCAATAAGCATCTAATGGCTCCTCTTGTTCTCAGGTTCATTATGGCGCAGCGCCTCGTCTTGTGGTTCCATGTGTAACATACAATAAGAAAACCGTTAGTTAAAAGAAAAAAATCAAAGTTAAATCTGCTTTTGCCATAATTGTCTGTGGAAATCTTCAGTAAATGTTGGATAAATATTGCAGTTTGAACTTGAACATTCAAGTATGGCCAATATCTTTCATTTATTCTGTTTAGCTCATAGATCAGTGCATAAACGGCGATACTGCAAGGTCCCCAAATGGCATTGTGACACCAAACACCAAAATGTTCCCTCAACACTGGAGGATTTGTTTCTAATGCACGTTTACAAACAAGTATCTTTAAGAATAGTAACGCTATCCTCTGTTTAACTATAATGCATTATATATTTAAGCTTCTGTGTATTTTTCTGGTATATTTTGTTTTCAAAGAGAAATATTATAAACATACTGGGTTAATGAAGAACAAAGGTTGCTTACAAGCCGCTCTGACTATTTCTATGACAGCCGGAAATCAATGTTCTATCTCTAAACCTATTTTCTCTTTCTTTTTGCTTGTAAAAGTGAATTCAGCCTGTTTTTAATGGCTTTAATAAATAACGGCATTCCCCAGGGGACCGAGTTTTACAGAAAAAAACCTCCTGCTTCGATTACCTATGGATATCCAATTAGTTTACTTTATCCCATATAACAAGACTTTAGCAGAAATATGTCACAACCAATTTAAGAGACTTTCTTCATGCATCCACTTGGACAATGGAGCCAGAGGCAGAATATCTGACTGATTGTAAACAGAGAAAGAGACTGAGCAGCCTCACTGTGGACAAGGCACAAGGCTGGCTGTACTGAAAAGGGCAGAAAAGCATAGCTCCTAAAGGGAGCAGATCCTGGTTCATTTTAGTTTACATTTTAGAGGAGCACATTTTGGACAGTTCACCTTACAGGAATGTCAACGGCACGGCTGTCGTCACCAGTGGAATAGAGATAAGGGTAGGTGGCAGGCTTGGCGGGCGCAGAGGCCTACTAAGTGGTTATGAGACCGCCGAACGCGCGATGATGGATCAGCAACCTGAGCCGGTATGACACAGCAGGCAGAGTCGCATCGGGAGCCGGCCGACCTGCTGCGAGGCACCCAAGCCGTAGAGATTCGCAGGGGACACCACCCGTGACCATGGTTACCGCTCCCCGTCGGGGTCTGCTGCCTCTATACGTCGGCACAGTCCATCGGTTACGTGCCACAAATGAGGACGACGAGGTCGTTCTCCTGGAGAGAACCCATCATCCGAGATGTTTGCCGTCTCTTACGTTGCTGGGTTTGTTGCCACGGTGCCCGAGAAGGGGGGGGGGGGGCACTCTCCCCAAGTCCCCGACGAACTGCTTTGCCAGAAGGCTTAATAAACCAAGAAGAGGGCATTAATAAGTAATGCAGAGCTGTGTTGACAAATAATGAAGTGTTTGTCAGCTGTGGTCGGATAAAATCAAATCACACATTCAGCCAAATGTCACATTCTACACCGTTGCCAAGGATTCCGCTATAAAAACCAGCCTTTTTTGTGCACCACACTGTAAAGAGTCACTCATGATAATAAAGAAAGACACTTAAAGAGCCAGTCAGGAAAACGCCAGTCTGAGACAGAACTCCATTCCGGCTGTAAGACTGATGCCGTCGAGTGCAGAGGTTCCCACAGGTGCTGTTCAAACGTAAGCAAAGGAGAGCAGTTGGGCTCTCTCTCTCACGCTCTCTCAAACACAGCCAAAGTGTGAGAGGATGGCCCATTCAATCTCCACCGGAGAGCATGTCAGAGAAAAGAGTGCTCAATTTATGCTTGTATGTGTTTTTATATATATATATTTTTTTTTTTTTTTAACCTGTTCTAATTATTTTCATTACTATGCTGTCGGACTTGGGGGAAAAAAAACAGTGGAATTGGCACAATAAAAATAATAACTTTTATAAAATATTTATAGGATATTGGAGTTTTATGAAGGCTCATCTAAACGTGACATTTCTTGTCATAAGTATATTTACTACTCAGCACTAAAACATATTTCGCTCATCACGGCTCTCATATAAAGATCTGTGCCATAAAACCATCCGTGATGTTCCTACTGTACTGGTGATTTTTTTGGCCCCGTAGCAGCTGGACGACTGCACAACGTGAATGAAAGGTAACGACTAGACAAGGCGACACTCCATGCTTTGCGTCCATGCTGAACCCGAGGCCTGCCTCTGGGCACCGCTTCACAAGCATGGTCATGAAAATGCATCTGAGCCGCACATCAATCTCCAGGAACGTGTGACACTCACTTCCATGACAAGCTGCGTGCTAGACCTTTATCCCCATTCCCGCCGTTATCAATAATAGTTCGTTTGTGCGAATGCGTTAAGAGGTCGTTTGCCCATCACACAAATCACAGCATGGATCCATTTTGACACGGCATCAATTTGTGGCGGAATTAAATTTGGCCGGGCATTTCTGCATTTCAGCCGATCTCCAAAACAATCAGATCTGTTTGCACAGTGGTACGGTGCTACTAATGAGGTACTTTGCACCCACTCAAACACATTTGTTCCAAATACACCGGACACATTTGTAATGACACACATATAATGGGATTAGAAGGACTTGGGCATGTAAATGATTTTAAGCAAACAAACAATCAAGCGCAATCCCATAATCCCACCGGTGAAATCCCAAGGTGTAGGAGCCTGCTGGAGTCCTGGCTTTCGGTGTTGTGGCGGTCCGCACTGTGAAGGAGAGGTTAGGGGTAGCGGTACAGCACCACGGACAGCTCCACAACCCAAATGACGCGAGTCTGGAGGCCCCCGCATCCCGCTGGCCATAGTTGCCCAGGTGGATCATGAATTAATCTGCACTGCGACCCTCCTTTCACACAGCCTGCCTGCCGCTGACCTCAAAGCTGCAGTTCTTCCTAATATGTACATATTTGTGTTTCAAGCACACGAAAGTATTGTAGAACTGTTTTTTTTTTTTTGGGTAAAATGCATTATACATTTGTATATAACACACAGTATGTTTGACTGTAAATACACTTACACTGCACCTCACTGGCTGAGCTACAGAAATTCGTGGGTCAAAGTTCAATTGTGCCGATATAATGGATGTACATTACATTATTAGATTTGTTTACACATATTTCTTATAATCATGTCTCTGGCTAGTGTTTCCCATCTAGGCTGTACCCCAGCCGTGTTCTGTGTGTTACCTGGGATACTGGGATAGGCTCCGGGCTCCCAGACTCGCCATGACCCAGTGCAGCACAAGTGGGTTCACAGTAAATAATGCTTTGGGCTTTACAGTTCTTTCATAGAGTGCCATACATAATTTTGTAAAGCGGTACAGAAGAAAATGATTCAACTCTGTATAATTTCCGTATGGCATATACTAATACTTACAGCATCTGGGCACAGACACTGGGATATGTGAGGAACACTCCTAGAACTAATGATGTCACAGGTGGGTTCATCATGCCCCGTATGAAGATCTGGTTCCATTACACATCAGTCCGATCAACAGAGTGTAAAATGACTAGACCCTGGGGACAATGTGTTTGCACGGGCGGCATATTTATCAAGAGACAGGGGTCTAAAGATGCGGTCACAAGAGCACAAGAAAACTGCATCGTCTTCGCCGTGTTGAGCGACAGTGAGCTTGTGACGCGCTGTTTCAAGACAGTGTTGGTGCAGTGAGGGATAATCTCGATAAGGAATGTCACATTTAGTTTTGCCTATAAGATATAGATTTGAACACTGCTTATCACATTTTTTTTGTGTACCACACCAGTCAGGATCAGTGAAATTATTATCACACAGTGCAATAAATGCATATTGTAATGTCAGCCTTCTAGCCTAAGTTAGCTGGGTGTGACGCATATAACAGTCATCCAGAGCACTGTAATATGCTTTTTACCTTCCAGATCAGTTTGAATGCTCACTGCCAGCCATGCAACTTTTGTCCCATTTACAAACTTATATTCTGGCATTCGATAATTAAAAAGAATTTGTGGCTCCGTTCTGTCCCACAGCCGGTGAAGCTGCAGGGTCAGCCCACCTACACTGCGCCTCTTTGGCTGAGCTACAGAAATTCGTGGGTCAAAGTTCAATGAAGACTATCACTCTGGTACAGGATGTGAGGGACCTGATTTTCTTGTTGTGCCGATATAATGGATGTGAATGAGATATATTTTTCACACTAGTGCGACAGCAAGTTTACTAAGCTCCTGAGAAAAAAAAAGAAACAAGACAGATCTCCACTCTTGTGCATCCAAGACATAGACCATGGAAGGCCATGCAATCATGATTATCATAATAAATCTGTTAGTTGAACGATTAATCTGTCCAAAACTTTTAACACATAAATGATCATATGTTCCTCAAATTCGTCAGTAAAATTGCGTCCATTTTCCAGATGCGCAAAGATCAAAGCTGTATGGAGTATTTAAACAGCACAGCTCCTCACACTATTGGAGTATTCAAACAGCACAGCTCCTCACACTATTGGAGTATTCAAACAGCACAGCTCCTCAAACTATTAGAGTATTCAAACAGCACAGCTCCTCACACTATTGGAGTATTCAAATAGCACAGCTCCTCACACTATTGGAGTATTCAAACAGCACAGCTCCTCACACTATTGGAGTATTAAAACAGCACAGCTCCTCACACTGTAATTTTCCTCTGGACACCTTTTTTTTTATAGCAACAACACACATTTGGAAATGTGGAAGATTAATGCCAGAGATTACGGTCACATTTGGGCAGTATTTCAGCCTGGTGAGCCCAGCAGAAGCACAGTAAATTAAATCCTTGGTATAATAGCTACTAGCTCCCGACCAGAGGATTATGGGAAAGAAGCTGTGTAGCTGCAACCGCGGATAGCTTCTATCAGGGAAGCACAGGAGCACTGAATTCACACCATCACAATAGGCTCCGTCGGATGTACAAAGACGACACCGGTCCGCACATCAACTAGCGCATGGAACAAAACTGGCAACCATTAAAATGCATAAAATTAGAGAAGAGGCTTCACATATCTGGCACACATGGATACTGAATTCTCCTACTGCATCACTAAACACATTAACTGTACAAATGGGCTACAACCTACAATAGCTGCGTTGGATGAAAGTGTTTTCTTATCTTAAATTAAATCTAAAAGTATCTTTGCAACTTTGTGGACACGGTTCGTATTTTTGGCACAGAGTACAAGTACAATGCCAAAGGACCCAAAGGTCGAGGCTCATCGGGAACGGAATCTACACCCTTCTGGAAACCACTTCTGACCCTTCTTTCACCAAAAAAACAGCTGAACCTATCTATTAAAATGATGTGGCATTTTGAGGATTATTTAAATTTTGCATAAAATACCTGCATATGTATGCAAAATGATGACTTTCATATCAGAGGTTCCATAGTTTCTGCATGTTCTCTAACCACATGAAAGAACAGACGGTAAGAAATGTTCATATTCATCTATTTAAGACTCACATATACAAATATTCAAAAACAAAGTTACACAAACGCTAGTGTGAGCTATAGAACCTCTTAATATTAATGATACACATTACCCAACACATTTGCTAACGCTGAGAACTAACTGCAGGGAACAGGAAGCGACGGATGATAAGCCGCATGCCCTGGAACCCAAAACCGGAGCTCAGCAGATTAGTGCGGTGGGCTGAAAACACGAGACACCGGTGCCCCTTTCCGCACTCCGTTCTGCACCGGTAATCAAGGAGATTTTAGATGGTCACAGTGAAATCTGTGGACGTGACCTGCCGCAGACCACCTCCTGTCACACGCTCCCCCAGAGCAGCGTCCGGAGACGCGCTCATGCAGACCCGCTGCGCTGCAGCGTCATAGAATAATACGTAAAAGCCGAAATGACTGGGGGCAGGGGGATGACGGGCACTATTAAAATCGACAAACCAGCCCTTTTAAGTGACACTTTCTGAGCAGTTTCAATGAGGCGCTCCTTTGAAGACTGAAATTCACAATACAGATAATCCATTATGATACGCAGTCGTTTCAGACACCACTGCTACGGCCGTCAAACGGATGTCCGAGAGCGTGTCCGTGCGTGACTGTCCCTGTCTCACTTTAAGAAGCTGTGCATTGTGCATGCTAAAAGCACAAACTTTACTTTGGAATATCCCGCGTCGTGCCTAAATGAGCAGAATGGAAGGCAGTCTCCCCAGATCTGAAAACATTAGGGATGCCTCTGTTCTGGTTTGCCACACGAGGAAATTAACTTGACCTCAGAATGCATCCGTACAAGAGGCTCAAAGTCAGAGCTTGCTGGAAGTTAAGATGCCAAGTGCCAAGCGCTCTCGTTGTGTGTCATGCTGATTTTCTAAGCCCAAGTGACAGTTCTTGCTTTCAGGATAATTTTAATATTTAAAAAACCTGACATTATGTCAGAGTACTTTAAGTCTGAGACAATTTAAATTTTTAGCTTCAGGGTCATTATACACTGCTATTAATCAGTTTGAATTCATCTGCTTTACTGGAATCTTAATTTATAGGTTGCATGAACAGAAAAACTTTAAATTGGATGATTTTTTTTTTTTTTTTTAAACAAAGCCTCTTCAGTGTCTACAGGGAATATTTAGGGGAGAAATTTTGGAGTAATCTAGTTTTACACCCAAAATATATTAGTTAGTCAGTGCTTCGGGACTTGTTTAGATATTCTTGGAAATCTATGTAAATTTGTCATACAGCCGATTAAAAAAAAAAAAAATCAGGCATATTGCTAGAGTGTTAGCTATTTGCCTGCATTTTAAGGCATCGCAGCCAGCAGTGACTGTGAGGCTAGTTGATGCAGATGATGATGCCACAGAAGTTTTTAAATGCCCAGGGCTAATGATGTGGCCGCCTATCTTACCTTATAGGTTTATCCGTTACTTCTGCACCGTGACAAGGTAAAACAGAACTGATTCCACCCCCTTGCTACAGAAACACTCAAGGCGCATTATAAATTGGACTGCAGAAGCTGAGAGCCAATTGGCTTCTCTCCCACCCTAACCCTGGATTGCTGAGCATCCTGAGTTAAGCTAACGTTGTCAAACCAACAAATTCCATTCCATCATTAGCGTCATGTGTTTAGAGGGAGGCTCTAGAGGAACAGGATTTCAAGCCATTTGGCAAACGCATACAAGGCTTTTTATTTTTGAGTTTTTTTTCTGCATCTCTCAGCTACCTGTTCCACCTTGTGGTATAATTGATGAGAAGCCAAGCCGTTGAGTCTTGGGTCGACAGTGGCAGGGAAAATTAAATATTAATGGGATTTTCTTATTTTGACTGAAAAAGCATTCCAGTTTTCCACCCTTTACGGCCTCTGACATGTCCTTTATTACATCTCTTCAAGCTATTAAAAGGTGACCTGAATACTGAATCAGTGCAGGCTCTGTCCTGCGAAAGTAATAAACTTACGAGGATAAAAGTCCTGGAGAATGTGCTGTGAAAGGAATCTGTTTAGGAAGGGGCCAAAAGAAAATGCTCGATTCATAAATATGTATGGGCTTCAACAGACTGCATGTGGAATGCAAATGTTATCACATGTTTGTCCAACAGTTTCATGAAAAATGTCTGCTAGCTTTGGCATGATTTGGAAATCTGACTGAATGCTACCTTATCATACACATGCATAATTAATGGAAAAAACACGGTAGCTAATATCAGCTGATGTGCACGGATCATTTCTAATTTTCTGCTGGAGTCCCAAATTATATCCGCGAATTATATGCCATGACCTCGTGCTTGGGAGCCTTGGTTTCACCTCGGCATGTAAATTATTCAGCTGGCGCATTAGCCGATCAGCCCGGGCCTGCATGGGTGAGGAGAACAGCGGCGGATGTGTAGGTAGCCTCTCGGAAGCGCGCGTGAATCTGGCATGCTGCCTCGAGCATCCCAAGGCCACGGCGCAGGCAGACTCAGCACGACGTAAAGGTATCTGTCTAGGGCAATGAGAGGAAACTATTACAGTACACTGACTGCAATTCCCTGCACTCCTTACGTGCTTTTGGTGGGGGCCCCACGCTTTTCATACCTATTATATTTCCTGCTCCGATGAGCGAGGTGTAAATTTGTCTTGTCCCTACAAAAGGCGTGTACTGAACCTGCAAATTCCTGCCGTAAATTTAACCAATTTCTTCTTTGGTTTGAAAAAAAAAATCTTTTGCAATATAAACAGTTCATTTGCCGTATGTGTTACACAGAGTGCACTAAATGTTCACAGAACCCAGTCAATAAAGAAACAACAAACTCATTTAATAAAATGGATATACACCCCCATCCATTAAAGTAAATGATTATTCTGTCAGTTTCACACCAGCGTTTTATTCCGGCTGTTATCCCAAACTATTAATCTCTTTAAGTATGGGGACTGATAAAAGGTGAGGACTATAAACTTGCGGGTTCCCCCCCCCCATTGGTATCTGAGTGAAGGCAATCTCTGCAATTATGTTTTGCTGCTGCTTCTTCTTCTAAGTGCTTCTGCTCAGACCCTAATTACAAGGGCCATCTACACCAGAGTGGGAGGTAATTCAGTACAGAGCAGGTCATTGCATTTAATGGCATGACTCATTATTAGCACGCCGCCATTGAGATCGATACAATATAAGTGAAAAGACGACCGCCAAAGACGACCATCTGAATGTCCCGTTCAGATAGATGCTAGAAATCGCTCATGCTTAGAAAAGGCCCCTGAAGCCTGCACCCCCGAGGTCAACTAGGGTTAGCCTAAGTACAGTAGCCCACCGCCCCAGAATAATCCTGCAAATACTTTGAGGAGTCTAAGACTGGACCAATAAGGGTAGCTGTTAATGGACAAGTAATATCCAGCAACTGTCAGCACACAACTCACTCACAGAGCATTGGAACAGATTGAGAGCCACACAGGGGGCTCTCACATAATGAGGAAGGCTAACAAAAATCACTTTGAGTTAGAGAATCCAATTGAATCCATTAATGAGTTCGACTGCAGCAGTCTTACAATACACTTCTATAACTGTTACTTTTATGCAAACCTGGGGAAAAGAGGTACTGGCACATTAAAAAGCAAAAATGTTTATTCATCTGAAATCGTGAGGATCGTAAACGTGAGGATGTCTAATATTAAGCATTTCAATACTATGTGAAGAAAAAGAGGAATTAAAGAGGAAGAGGACATTTTTCTTATATGGGAAAAAAAAAACACTAACACTCAACCAATATGCTTAAAAGTATTTTTCCAGCAGGCAAGAGAAAAAAAAATCACAGGGGTTCACAAAGACTGGCTTTTTAGAGCATAGCTATTCAAAGAGAAATACACTCCATCCATACATACATATTCCATGATGAAATTCACAGTGCAGGTTCACTGCAAACATGGAACGAATCCCAGGAAACCCAGAGGTTCTGGGTTTAAACATTTTCAGTTAAAGTTTTTATGGTATTTAGATTTAAACGTCACATTATCATCCACGTGAGTCCAAACAAAAGTAAAATACCAACCATTCATTCATCCATTTTCCAACTGGGTAATCTGGACAGGGTTGCAAGGCAATACAATAATATACAACACAAACAATATGCAATAAGTTGCTATTATAATACCATTATGTCATTATTTAGATTATAATATCATTATATGTCAGGACTGAGTAATTTTTTAGGTTATTGCCATTTATTGCATGACCTGTTCTTGTGTGTTAAGGCAATTACTTCATTAAAACAAAGAGTTCAGGGCAACAAACATAAGCCTAAGAACCTGGGATTTGTGACGGCTCATGTTCAAGCCCTGATTGTTCTCTCTTTGCATGATACATTTCATTTTAACAGTGAAGGTCTCTAATGGTCAGGATCAGTCCCAGTCCTGCCTCTTCTGTATGTCAGTTCCCTGTTTGGCCAGCAGGTGTTGCTGACCATCAGATTGTTCTTGGCTCCTAGTATTTTCCCCTGTTCTCCGGGCCAGTTCCTTGTTTTGTTCTTAGTTGTTATTTCACAGTTTTCATTAATGTTTAGGTTACCTCGTTCTAGTTTCCCCTGGTGTTTGACCCATTGGTCTCTTTTTACTCACACCTGTTCCTCAGCGATCTTAAACCCTAGTAATTGTTAACTGCCCCCATCTGTCTCTCGTTGAATCTAGTTATTTGTGTATATACGTGCCAGCCCATGCTTCAGTCTTCATTCGGTCATTGAGTGTGTTTGTGTTCTAGAATTGCTTTTTGGCTGTTTTTCTGTTCCTGTTTCTTTTGTGTTTTATTGCCTTTGATTCCTGCTTGTTTCCCTTAATAGTCAGAGTTTGCTTGCCTTGTGTTACCCTGTGCTCCTTGAGACCTTAGTGTTTCCTGCTTGTTTTGACCCTTTTTGGTCCTTTATTTTTCTTTTTTTTTTTAATAATAATAATCAATCCTTTATTGTCCCTCATGGGGAAATTCTTTTTACGCCTCCCTCGACTTGCTCTTTGTAGAGCAAGCTGTCCGCCACCTTTTGAGTTCAGTTGTTCAATAAAACACCTTTTGCCTGAGAGCCACACCATGGATTGTCTGTTCACCATACCACACCCCAGCACCAAATTGCTTTTGAGTCTGGGAATAGAGCTGAGGTGTCCCATTCCAGGAACATCTCACAAGTTGTGCACTTTGAAGAGAACCCACTTTATTAGTTGCATGAAAGTGTAAATATACTCTAAATGACTTTTGGTTCCATGTGTTGCTGGGGCAACTCATTTGTCCCCTTTTTAGACACCATACTTAAAAGGGTGAAACTTCAATTAATAGCTCTGTAGAATGACAGACACAAAGCACTTTGGTGACTACAGATGCTTTCAGATCTGGGGTTCAACAAAGTAACATCAATCACTCATTTAAGAACTGAAGCGTAATCACTGTTATATGTTTAACAAGGCTTTAAAACAAAACAAATTCAAATTTGATATACGTGAAACTATCTTTCCTTATATTCGATTTAAGCATTTCTAAAGGTATCCCGTCAGTGGTCACTTATTCATTGCTTCTGTGCTTCCTCACAAAAGTACATCTACAATTCTTTGCACACGGCTACACAGCAGGTACCTCCAGGGTCCATGGACAATCCGAGAACCCCTTGCCTCTAGCTGCAGACCTAGCCATTACACTCGAGTGATACTGGACAGGAGGCAAGATGAACTAAATTGATCTATCTCACAGCAGTGGATGCATTTGGCACCCCTCGTCTCACAAATCCTTGCTGTTCATAGGACACTTTCTTACAACAAACCTAGAAAGCGGCTTGAAAGGGAAAAACGCAAAAGTATTTCTTATCAGAGTTCTCCGAGCCGACCTTTTCGTTTCGTACTCCCTCCTCTCATCTCCAAACACTCAGAATTTTGAATTTAAATCTTAAACCATTTAAATCATTTAATATGGAATCATGAAACAAACTTGCAGTGCTATATCCAACGCCCTCGGGAAATATCCAGCCCTGCCGATGACACCCATCACCATGGTAACACTCAGAGCACCTCCTATAAACCATTAATTGACAGCAGCAGATACAGCTGAGAAATTAAATTCGTATTTGTCTAAAATTGTGTTTTACACATTACTCTGTTTAATGCTACCTTAAATAGGCCAGTGAGATCCAAAGCCAGGCTGTACAGCTTTTCCATTTTCTCGGAGAGTTCCGAAACTCTCCCATACATCTTCCTAATAAAATATCTAATGTAAAGATGGGAAAAACAACATAAGCTGCTTCTTAGTATGGGTTTGTCCAATTCTTAGTACCTTCATTCTACACATACTCATAAATATGCCCTTTCAACTAAATGCAATCTGGCTTAATTTTGCTGTAAAGCCAAATCTCTAAACTATAGTCAATCAGTAAATAAAAAACAGCTGGGTCTCTTTATGTATTAACTCACACAAGCAATCAAAACAAATCAAATTTAAATGGGAAAATAAGGTGCCTTCTCTTAGCTGTTCTGCTCTCATTCCTCATGGTCAAGGGGATGGGTTCCCTGCAATTGATGAACCCAGCTCTCATCTAGTTATGTCTGCCATTACTCTGCCAGAGTAAGAGAAATTGACTGAGCTAAATCAGCTTACTGCTGAAAATATAATTAGAAATGATTTTTCTATTTAGTACAATGGCATTATGTCCAAGCACATCAATAACCCCTTAACAGTTCATCTTTTTTTAATAGTTTTGGAGCCTATGTGCAAATAGTAAGTGGTCTAAATCTTATCACAGCTCGACTGAATGTTAAAGAAACAACACAGCTTCCTGACACAGACGAGGGCTCAATACTGGTCTGTCAGCAGGATCAGGATATATACAAAGACTCTGACAACCACGCTAAGCTGCAAAACCAGATAAATAAAACAGATTTCTATATATTGATTTATAATTTATTGAGGGGAAAAAAACAAATACCCATAGATCCAAATATTTCTAAACAAACACTAGAAGGATAAGCCTTAGTACAGTAACTTGCTGGCAACGTTAGTGCAGGTGGCATGAAGTATTAAGATAATCTGCAATAGCAATGGGTTGTATTTCTCACCCACGCTGTAGCCATTATGAATTCATATGTGATATTGATCTCGTCTGCAGATACACACAAGTGTTTGATCGCGACAATCTGGCTTTTTAATGTCATTCACTCAATCTAAAGGCAGTGAACATCTAATGTGAGACAATGTCAGATTCAGCTGGACTTAAATCAGAACAAACCACATTAAATTTAAAGATAAAGAAAGATTCAGGTATAAACTATAGTATACTAACGTAAAAATGGCTTCGGTGTCAGCAGTAACGGGTTGCAGAAGTTTATAAACTAATTCTATAAAATCCTCCTTATATTCAAAATGTTTTGGGCTAAAACCCAACATAGCTTGTAATCTGAATTATTTTGTCATAATTTAAAAACAGATATTCAGATCAGTAGATAGCAAGTATTTTCTTTCTTGAGAAAATATCTTGCTGTGAAATGGCTCCATTGCCAGCAGCCTATCTGGGCTTTACATACTGCTGCCTCTATCAAAAACCTATCTGAGCAGTGAGTTTCCCTACAAAGCACATTTTCTGCATTTCAGCAACACTGTCACTACTCGTCCAGTTGGATACTTCCTCAGGTGTCACGCTTGTTTCTGGTGCATCGAAAAGTTTTGAAATTCTTGTGTCAATGCGGTGTTCAAGGTCTAGTTGATATAGGATTTATGCTTGATTTTTATATTGCCCATTAATGAGGTAAAAAGCCACATCGTAAACATCACCTTCCCAACTCCATCCATCTTCTGAAACTGCCAGTCCTACGCAGGGCCACTGGAGGCCCGGAGTCTTTCCTAGAGGCTACGGGTGCAAGACCGGGAACAACCTGGGATGGGGTGCCAACCCATAGCAGGGCACACTCACACACCATTCACACACACATGCACATCTACAGGCAATTTGGTAACTCCATTTAGCCTCAGCATGTTTCTGGACTGTGGGAGGGAAACCGGAATACCCAGAGGAAACCCCACGACGACACGGGGAGAACATGCAAACTCCACACACGTGGAACCCTGGTGGAGACTTGAAAACAGGTCCCAGAGGTGTGGTGCTAACCACCGCACCACCCCTCTGTCCCAACATCCTAGTCTTATAAGTGTAGATTTTCTAGAGTGTGTCTGATCTCCTGTCACAAGCCAAGAACATGCAAGAATCCTGACTGGCACACATTCTCAAGATTAAGCCTGTAATGCACGTTGACCTTCCATCTGGGTTGTACACACACCGCTGGCTCATTTTGCTACAGGCAGCATACAAGAACCTCCGTTCAGGAAAGCTGCGGCTCATCTTTATCAGTTAAGTAGCACTAACACACAAGAGATCCTACTGGCAAGGTGGAAAGGGAAAGCCTTTGCATCTATAAGGAGTACCACAGAAAGAAGCTTAACAGTATCCATCAAGCGTGTGGAGCTTCACTCATTATTTATGTATCCTGAAGTCGATTACATGAGTGGAGCAGTGCACCGAGGGGAACCCATGCCAGAGCAATCTTGATCCTTTTCTCCCCCTCAGAAAGCCTCCACGCCACAAGCAGTACAGTTGATCTCACAAGAGACACTCAATGTACTTTAAATCTAGCTGTCCACAGAGCGGATGCATCCTTCCTATTATGGCATGTTTCAAACTTTAATTAAGCAATGTGGACCAAGTCAATAGAGCCAGGAACAGAGCTGCAATACAAGAGTCTAAGGCTAGAGTATGATCATCCACAAAGGGTTTTCTGTGGGTGCACAATGTGTCTACACAATATCTAAAACAATGTAAATATGCTTTTATACACAATCAATCCAAGTGGGTCCCTATATGATCATACCCCTTCAAAAATGGTAGTAAAATAGATCCAGTACTCTAGAAAATTTCAGGGTAAGTTAAGACAGACAGATTTAATATTAGGTTTCAGCAAAACAACTGTGAAAATAGACAAAAACTACGGAATGCCAGGCAATGTCATTTATGCTTTCAGTTCACTAAAAAGGTGTCTTTTCACATAGCACATTGACAGCAGTTAACAGAAAAAGATAAAAGCATTTCAAAAACATTCAATTAAAAGGAGAAAAAGGTAAGTCAGGAATGAAAGCATTGACTGATGGTATGTCGAAAATACATGGAAACCTTTAGATGTGTTAATCATAAAATATCTGTTGAGCTACACATGTGATAATTTAACATGTGATTTTAAAAAAGCATTTTTTTCCACCATCGACGTTTGTCAGTTCACCTGTTCACAAGTCAGGACAGATGAGGGTAGATCGTTATTTTAAAGACACATAATGACATTTTATGAATATGGGAAAGTGCATTTCAAAAGCTTTTCATAAAGATATAAATGCCACTCATGATAGTCCTTACCACTATTTAGTCCATGTTGCAATAAATTTCAAAGGATATAAATACCATTATTGCAGTAATACTAGTAATTAGCTAGGAACAGTTATCATGGCACAGAGCTTTGGTGGTCATCTACAAATGGAAAGGTACCATTTTCACTGGTGTCCAGCAAAGTGCAAGTGAAATATCAAACCTGCTGAGTTCAGAAAAACTGTAAACCGAAAAAAAAAATGTAAATGCATGTGTCCTGTGGTTGGCACGAATACTGCTTTAAAGGGATACCTACAGTGAAACTTTCTGGCTACAGTGGATGTAACACAGAGTGCCAATTTCCAGCCATTTCTGAAATTGGTTTGTTTTCCCCTCCAAGTAACATCATAGGCCTCAAAGTTGTTTCCAGGAGGATAAACAGAATATATCCATTTCAACCGGCAAAGTCTGAAAAGCAAAGGAGTAACATCATCAGTCTGGGAAGAAGAGACACGATTACCTTTTCAATAAATCATAAGCGACAAGAAGATGACTGAGGAATGTGAGGTTTGCGAATTGATGCATTCCTGAACCCATCTTTGCAACTGCAACCCTGATTCTTGGGTATGTGTAGAATGCTAGCAATTAGCATGTGCTATTTATCTCTGTCACTTAGAGATTTGCAGTATTTTCAGAAGGCAGCCAAGTTCAAAGCTGCCAATAGATCAACATTATTTAAGGCTGATATTGCTCTAGTTCAACATGCTAATGGAATCGCAAACCACACTCCTCCAGAATGGCAGAAGAGTGGTGATACACATCACCCACATCAGTGTGTTTGAAATATGGTCATACAATGAAGACTTGTGAAAATGTAACGATTTTAACATTTGCAGTTCCTTCACTCATTATATTTTAAAGATATTAAGGCACCAGCAACACCCTTACCCGACGCAAGCAGAAACAAACTACTTCCAAATTGCGACAAAATTAAAACTGATAAATAATTACTAACTTCCAACCACGTGAAACCCACACTTCTTGAAAAAGGTGACAGGATAACAGAGGAACAGTTGCAGAGCAGACTCGCATCAGGAAGGACAAAGTTTTGATTTGTTCCCCATGTGCCACAGAAATGATAAAGTGACCAGAGTTTCTTTTTGCTCTCCACAGACAGTTTTACTGCACCTGGCATCTCTTCAAAGCACCAGTCACGCTGCCAAGCCGCGCAGGATACTCTGCTCTCACCTCATCCCTGAAGGTCAACATTATGCCGTCTTGTTTCCAAACAGAGCTCCTACTCTTTAATTCCCTTTAAGGGGAAGCTTGTTCCCTGCTCTGTCATTAAGATTAATATGGTGCAGTAGCTTGAACCCTTGGTTCGTCACCGTTACGTTTATTGAGATCTGTAAGGCGATCGGCAGCACAGCAACCATCGCTTGGGCTTAAGGTGTGATTTTGTGTGTGTGTGTGTGTGTGTGTGTGTGTGTGTTGAGGATTGAGGATAGAACCCAAGTTCAACAGGTTTTATTCTAAGCCATGTATAAAGGAGGGTCTTTTAGTGCAGTCCAGCAGCCCCTGTGCCCTGAACAGGCACATCCTGACTGCAGAGAGGCAGTGCTTTGAGGGACAGCTCCATCTTTAGTGAGTCTTTTTCATACTTCGAGTGGTTTTAAAAAATTGATGTATTTATTTACTTATTATTTCATATGAATTATTTCATTATTTAAATTTCAGCTGCTCATGTTTAGGTCTGGGTCCCAACTGTGTGTTTCTGTCAGCACTGAATAAATCACATTTCTTCCCTGGGCTAAATCTACTACTGTGGGTGCTCTTGGAGAGGCACTCATAAAAAATGCACTGCGGAGCTCTCCATACTTCCAAACTATTAAGGGAAACCTCTGGAGGCAGCCCAGAAGATTTAGATTGGGGCTTTACAAGAAAGCCAGTGATTAGGCTTGAAACACTTCCTCACGTCCTTTTTATCAAGCATCTTTTGCTAAAGCAGCTGGTATGAAATCCCCCTTGTTATGGCAGCGCGATGTGCAAAATATCTCCCTTTTCTGCCAAACTGACACAAGCGAAAAGGCAAATGGTGCAACACACGCCCCCGGGCATCAGAGATGCCTCCACAAGGCGTCGCGGCTCCGTCCGAGTATGCTGATGTTTTCTTCCAGATAGCACAGAGACATACTGCGAGACCAACCGAACGTCATGTAAAATAACATCCCGGAAATTGTTAAAAGGCAGCGAATTATACAACTGTATTGTTTGCCCAGTTTTTCACCATATTACGCTGTATTTTAAATACTCGTCACCTCACTACTGCATGTAAGAAAAGAATATAGACAAACACGATAATATAATACTAGTCACATAATAATTCAAAACGGATTAACGCACAAATCACGTAAGTCTGTCCAGATCAAATCAGTCAGCATGTCCAGATTTATTTCCTCATTAAATACGGCAGACGACTTCATATACTTGATTGGGTTGTCACTATAATGAAATCGTAATATGTTAAGTGTGTAATTTTAAAAAGAAATCATGCAGCACTAACTTTTTGTTTCAATTTCTCTCCAAAGTGAGACATTCGTCACGCTCATGGATAAACAGCAGCCGCACATTAACCGGCGCGCCGGTAGATCCTCACGGCCACCACGTATTTCATTAACATAATTAAATTGCAGAATTTATCCAAGCGCTGATAAATGTGTATTGCTTGATTTTTGCCCTAAATCCGCGGTTTAATATAGCGACAGAGATCTCGGTCAGGCTCGATCCTGACCTGTAGTGTCTGCACTAAGTTGCCATCACGACGTCAACTTCACGACAAATGCGAAATAAATGACTAAACGAAAGAAATCTGTCCATAGAAATACCACAATCAGTTTCACACCTGTCTGTACATCTGCAAAACTTAAGAAGAACGTCGCTTATGGCGTGTTTGGGCTGTATCGCCCGGCAATACAGTTACGCTACTTAATCATCCCCAAGTATTACCAGGTGTTTCAGGCGGCTGCCGCTTAACGGCGAGTCTCATTATCCCAATATAAAATAAAGCAATATATATTTTATTTAATGTCCCTTCAGCATGGCCCCTGAGGTGTACAAACCGCTAATTGCTTGTCGTATTCATGCACTCCGAGCATTTCCCCGACCCGCACTTCGCACCCCCTCCCAAGCCGCCACCCCCCGGCAGCGACACCGGCGCCGAGCCGCCGCCCTACCTGCTCGGCATCCTCCGCGGGACACTGCTATCCTCTCAGCGTGGACATGCAGCAGAGGGCGGAGACGCGGCGCAGGTCGGGACGCTTCCCCCCATTTCCACGCGCTGCCCGTCACCAGGTGCTTTTCTTCTCTCTCTCTCTCTCTCTCTCTCTCTCTCACTCTCCCCCACTCCCTCTATCTCTCTCTCCCTCCCGCTCTCTCTCTCTATTTCGCCCTCCGTTCTCCCTCACACACACGGACGTGCATTCACCTTTCAGTCACACCAACTTTTCTTGCTGTTTTCTAGCGCTATCCATTAGATAAATCCCCTTATACGCGCGGAATCTCGCGTCGCTAGTTCCTTTACGCAGACAGGTAACGGTGGCTGCCGCCGGGTCACGTGACGCTACGGTGACATATAAAGAAGGACCGAAGCCGCTTCATTCAATAAAAAGCTAAGGTTTGCTGGGTTGTATTGTTTGTCCGACATTAACAATAATCAGCAGAAATGAATTTACATATCTTTATGGCAGCCTGGAGTGCATCAGCTTTCCTTAAATTGTCTTTCATAAAATAAATCCATTCTTTTATTCTCCACACGACGTTTTTACTATGGGGTCGCGGGCCGCCTGTAGCATTTCCCAGCAAGCCGCGGGGCGGGGGACACTGGAAGGCATGACGCCCCTTTTTGGGGCATAGGCACATACACACAATGGCACAGTAGTAGCAATTTTGAGATACTGACTCACATAACTGTATATTTCTGGACTTCTGAGGAAAGGGGAGTGCCGTAGGATACCTGTATAAACACGGAGAATATGCAGACTCTGCACAGAGAGCTGAGGGCAAGAACTGAGCTCACAACCCTATCACAATTCACAGTCATGTCAAAATATGGGGAGTCAGCTGGTCTATGTGGGACATAAACCTGTTTGCTGTTGTCCTCACAACTTGTATGTTGACTGTGCACTCTGGGGACGTAGTGCAGGTGCCGACAACACTGAAACTATAATATCCATAGCACTAAGCACTTTATTTACCCAAAAATTATGTAAGAATAAATATCTGATAATTCATTTCAGGAGGCTGCAGCTGGAACTCTTGCACGATGCAGGATGAAACCCAAAATTAACTGTAATGTTGAACTTAAGTTATCTTTCACCGAAATGCTGTAAGAAAAATATGAACGGACAGTAGTATTACTCACACAGTGAATTAAGCCACAAGTCTTGCAAAGGAATGGTGCAAAGTATTTGCAGTTTCATCAAGTACTCATAAGCTTAATATATCTGCAAAGTATGTAACTATAACTGCATGATAATCCATCACAGGGGGATTTAACAGGAATGCCTGTCTACTGTGGGCACATTAAACATAAACATAAGTTTACCCTGACCTACAAAGAATAAACAATGTCAAACAATACTCGTGATCAAATACCGAGAAATCCCTGGCAGACAACCAAAAAAAATAAAAAAACTGTAGAAACTACAGAGCTGTTGTCATCACTATCAGTAATCGTGTTGGGAGAAGATATTGAATTTCTTGTCCAGTGGAGATACTGATAGCTTAGTTTTACAGCAGGTCACCAAATGTATTAGACGAACTTGGGATCTTTCTCTAGCCTTCGTAGAAGCCAGATGGTCTTGAGTTAGAACTTTCAATTATTCAGTCATCCTGAGAACAGATTGAATCTGTCAAGCGTGAGAGAACTTGGCTGGCCTCTTCCAGGGCTCCACAGTGTCATGTGCTCTTATCTGTGTGTGTGTGTGTGTGTGTGTGTGTGTGCGTGTGTGTGCGCGTGTGTGTGAGTGTGCAGTACTTGCAAAAGTATAAATACAGTACTTGCAAAAGTCTTAGGCAGTCAGAGAAAGTAGTGTAAAACTATACTGTCTGTAATTAAAGTGTGTCAGTTTAGTATTCATTTCAAAACATCTCCTAAGTTTACCCCAGTATTTGCAGCAACTGTCCCATACACCTGTGTATTTTTTGAATCAACCACTAACCCACATTGTTAGGCTAATCAGTACCTCATTGAGTTATTTAACTACTTAAGTTAAATTGCATCACCAGCTCAATTAATAAATTAATGAATGCATGGAATGGCTGAGGTGCCTCTGAAGAGAGGTTTGCGAACCAACACAATGTTTTAATCGAGCATAATGTAATAGTTAACAGTGCTTTAATCGAGCATAATGTAATAGTTAACAGTGCTTTAATCGAGCATAATGTAATAGTTAACTGCCTTAATCGAGCATAATGTAATAGTTAACTGCCTTAATCGAGCATAATGTAATAGTTAACAGTGTTTTAATGGGATATAATGCAAGTTGTAAAACATTCATCCATCCATCCATCCATCCATTCATCCATCCATTCCATTCATCTTCCGACCACTTATGAGGTCGCAGTGAGGCTGCAGCATCGAGTACACCCTCGATGGGATTCCAGTGCATTGTAGGGCACACAGATGCATACACTGTTCAATGTTGTTCTTTAATCTGTCACTGACTTTTCCATATCATTGGTAACAATAGAATTGTATGTGCCTGTCATGGAATGTTTCCACTGTTATCACTTTAAGGCAATGTGTCATGCTTCTCCTGCTCTCTAATGCATCCTGCCTCGTTAGGGTATGTCCACTGCAATTATGGAAATCACCAGAATGTACTAAATAATGTAAAGCAGTGCATGAACATTACTTATCATTACTTAATCATGCTTAAGGCAATACTTAAGATATGTAATGGGAAGGTTATCACACTGGTGATCAGTAATACAAGATGGAAACATCAGTTAATAGCCTTTTATGAAGATTCTATCTGTATATTAAAAAAGCAATTATGCCACCTTAAAATAATGGTGTTTTCCCCAGGTATCAATAATATAATCAATAATGTTTAAAGAATAAATTTTGTTACTAACAAGCTTGGTTTAAAGAAAAGCCTTAAGACAGGATGGAAAATTTTTATTATGTGAGTATAAACATGTGAGCATTATCCAGTGTGACTTAATTTAAGGTTTTACACTAATAATTATCCTTAGCTGGATATTTAAAGCATGTTAGATTTATTGCCAGAGGAAAGAGCAACGAACTACTCTTGGGATTTCAATCCCAGCTATAAATAATATTATTTCCAAATGTCTGCATAATTATCTGCTATTTTTAATATTACTGAGAGGAAAACAAATTGATGATCACTGATGAAAATGTTCAGTATGAAGAAAAATGTGCACACTTCATTTAGCTTCATAGTAAACAAAAACAGGAGATTCCCTTGGCCTGGGCCATGATTAGTGGTCAGAAAATAGATGGATGGAAAAACAGTACAGAATTTCTTGCACTGTTTTGAAATGCATATTTAATTCATTAAACGTAGATGATCTGTGTGTTTTTGCTGGTGTGCATGTGCTTTGTTTTCTAAAAACATCTGAAAGGCGGCTGTTTTTTATTTGTTGGCCAATTTGTGCTGCCTCAGTGTGATCAGTGTCGTGGGTTGTGGGTATAGCCCAGGAGGACGGATTCTGTGTTGTGCTTGTTGCTGTGATGCTCAGATCCGGCTGGGCTTTGTAAGTCAGTCTCAAGGAGGCTTTCTGCTAAGCGAATTGCGTACGGAATGTAATCCATTTCGATAAAAGGAATACAATCCACTATGGATCTGGCTTTTACACCTGCGTCCGCATTGTAATCATTCTGAGAGCATTCCGGTAATCCAATTGATGTTGCTTACATGGAATGGCAGTTCTCTAGCTTAGGCACTTGGCTCCATAGGGTATCCGGTCCTGAAATTAAAATGGCCAGTTCTTGACCGAGTGCTGCAATCACAAGTGTTAAGGCGACCTCGCAGCACCTGGTATTCAAATCATCGGAATGAAAAACAGCAGCTTTTGAAGGTGACCAGCACCTGAATCCTCTGACAGAGTTCTTATCTTAAGCTGCGAGAACAAGAATATGATGCTAAATAACTTTGGATTTATGGTTGTTTTGTTTAATATGACAGAAAGACCTTATTAATTACTATTTACTGGGAGCCCATTTAAGATCTGGGACCTGTGTATTGCTGTGGATGCATGCATAGTATTTATCTCATTAATGGTGGCATTTAGATATGGTAGTAAAGGCAATGAACTGGTAAGCAACACCCAGGAGAGAGGACTGTGCAAGAGGTAGAGAGAACTGCTTGGAGTGCACTGATGCAGTATAGAGTGTAAAAATGTGTGCTTTGTACAACGCTGTAAAAGTCACTAGCAAAATTAAGTGTCTCTGTTCTGTGCTGTCTGGTTAGTTGTTTACTTCTGCAGAATTTGCATTGTCTATGAGCACTAAAAGGAGCGGATCTTCAGCAAAAATTGTAGTGTTCTGCAGTGTATGGGCATATGTGGAACCCCTTTGAATACAAGCATTTGAAGCACTGACCAACAGGGCAATGGGGAAGAAATGTCAAGTGGCTTAGAGAAAGAAAAAGACAACAGTGTAAAAATGCATGAGTAGCTGATCCTTGTCTGACCCTGTCAGTCCAGTGATGTCTCACACTCTCCGCCTGGGATAACTGCAGAGGGGGCAGCCACCCCCCCCCCCCCCCCCCC
>JAODLC010000043.1:3192757-3204657 GCA_026781145.1 Hippopotamyrus pictus | reverse complement strand
AAACATAAGGTGTACTCACATTTGTTGCCAGCTATTTTGACAGTAATGGCTGTATGTTAAGTTATTTTCAGAGGGCACACAACCGAATCAGTAAGCGGGGTAATACTGGTAGGTGTAGAAGCACGACAACGACAAAATCTACCATCATCACATGACCTGTTGCCATTTTATTAATTAAAATATGAATTAATGGCTGGAGCGATAATAATAGTATATTGACCATATGTACAGGTCGACTGTAAGGATACTCTCGTTTCAATGTATCTAATTTTTAACTCTTCGTTTTCAAATTTGTTTCAGTGTAGTAAAAGTGGGAGTCTGGATGGCTGTGGTGAGGACATTACGAAAACCGTATACCGCGATGGCAAAATGGAGGGCAGCTTTGTCAGCAATGACCCAATGAAAAAAGGGTATTAGGGTGCCTTCCCCCGATAAAGACGATCAGAGAAGAAGCAGGCCAAAAGCTTAACTAATAACTCTTAATGAATAGCAGCTTTTATGTCGTTGCATAAATGCAATAAATTAATATTTAAGCATGTACTGAGAGTAAACAGCAGGAATTAGAGATAAAAAATTACAGCACTTTTGCACTAATTTAGTCACATAACATTTTTATTAAAGTATGATTTATTATAATTTAATTAGTTCTTTCTAAACATTGCCAAAAATAAAATTCTACCTTAAAATAAAAACAACCAAGGAAAAATTAGGCAATATGAAATATAAACAAAAATAATACAGTTTGTATGAACACTGTGAACATTTCCCTTCCTTCTGCCTGAAAACAGTTTAGCCTCTAGAAATATGATTCAGCCGACAGGACACGACCCCACCCTCCCTGGCATTTCCTGCTGCTCCATTTTCTTGGCAAAGATCGTTGTTTTATTATCCATAACCCCCATTATTCTGTTCTGTATTCATTATGCCACTGTTGATTTGTGGCTTTCGTTTTATCTCTGATAACTGAAAGCAGGTCCATTCTTCCTGCAAATGTATATTTCAATGAGAGTCTTACACTAAGTTGACAGAATTTTGGTACGTTGTGGAATTAAATTAAGGTTCAGGTTCTGGTCCTGGCTGGTCCACTCGTCGATGAATTCATCACTTCTGAGGCAGAGTCACGTAATTTTATGAGTATGTATGTGAGAAAGGCTTAGTGCAACCGGCATCGGATGGCCGATCTTCCCAGGACACCTCAGAGCAAGCAGGGGAAAACATACAGGGTCACAGGGACAGCTTCCATGCTGCATGTACACGAAGCCAGGCCAGGAATCGAATGCACGGCCTTGGGGATATTGTAATAATAATAATATCTTAAGGATCCCCATGGGGAAATTCTTTTTGCCTACTCCATCTTCTGCTTCATGAGTTCAGGTTAGAGCGAGCTTGGCAGGGAAGGGCAGCCACCTGTAGTGGCGCCCATGGAGCCTCTTAAGGGCCTCGCTTAAGGGCCCGCAGTCATGTGACTATTTTTGCTGAAGTTGGCCTCAAACCAGTGACCATCCAATCACAGGAACAGAGATGCGACCCCCTGATTGGCTGCACCATCCCACCTACACTGTGTGGCCTGATAAAAATGGTTTACATGCATTGCAATTGAATACTAATGTCGTGAATTGAGTGATTGACTGATGATTTCTACAATGTACAATTGTTTCCATTACATAATATGTTTGTGAAAATACAGGTACATCCACAAAAGATGTTTTTTTTTTCAGCGTGCCCCATTTTGATCTCAGTCCCCGGAAAGCTTTAAACCTTTTATTTTTTCAACTGTGTCTTTTTGCAATATCTTGCAGCTAAAAATGTTCGTTCCGCGTTTCAATAGCATGCATGGATGAAGATACATATGGAATTACAAGACTTTCTTTTGCCTTAGAAACGTTAACAGGCAATCGGGACATAATTGCCTTCCAAGCTTTTGTTTGAATCCGCAGAAATCTGTACCCACCTGTCTTCATTGCTTGCCACTTAAATTTTGGTTCAATCAAAAGTGAGTACAAATAATAAAGATAATGTTAGATGAGTAATGATTTCCCATTTTCTCCTGACTTGTACCCTGTTATTAGTTAGATCGGGATGGCAGTGGAAATTAATTCTCTTTTCACTTAGAAGGAACATTACCATGATTCATTTTGTCATGGAGTGGAAGAAAGTAGAGGATTCCAGCAATTTGAAGGGTGAAATCAATTTGTCCCAGTGTGGGTGAAACCAAATGGCATTGGCATAAACAAGTATGAAATTACCCTCTCTGTCTTTGCAGCTAATGGAAAAAGAAGTGCAATCTGAGAGGTCCTTTGTAGAGAGAATGCTACTTGATTTCAGCCTTCGTTCATGGGGGAAAGGAAACAGATTCACTCAGTGCAATTGCAATTATCTTAATCTGACTTAAAGCTAGTTGTTATGTGAGTCATTTGGAAATCAATTAAATGGTCTGGTTTTTCATTTCATTTCTCCGACACGTTGCTGTTGTGACATTTGCAGATCATGGGTGTTTTTGTGGGTCAGGTTAGTGCTGTAGACATGTAAAGGTAATGCTAGTGCTTTAAATTATGGGTCTTGCGTTGCAGTCAAGTTCATAACTTTGGGTGGAGCACTGTGGGGGGAGGGGGGGGTGGGGGTTGAGGTCTCCACCCATTTAAGGGGGTCCAGGGGGTTGTGTTAGCTGGTTTCGATTATTGCGAGGGCTACAACTCCCCCCATACCCCCATAATTTACACCCATGACTGCCACTGAATACACACCGCAAGCACACAAGGGTCAAAGAGATCCACTTACTGTTTGGCTAAGCATTAATGTGACCAGTGAGCATCATCTGTACATTTATTAATGTGGAGTGACTGTATCTCAGAAACAGTCGCCCTCCTGGGATTTTCACATACTGCAGCACCTACAATTTACAGAGAATGGTGTGATGGACATCCAATGGCATTGACCAATGGCATTTCTTTGCCATTAAGAAAAGAGACTTAGCAGACTCCTTAAATGACTTCTTTGAACATGCAACTAATTTACCCTGAAAGTTGTTCTGGAGGCAAAAGTGGGTCCTAGCCGGTATTAGCTAGGTGTACCTAATAAAGTGGGTTCGACCCGGTACTGGCTAGGTGTACCTAATAAAGTGGTTTCGACCCGGTACTGGCTAGGTGTACCTAATAAAGTGGTTTCGACCCGGTACTGGCTAGGTGTACCTAATAAAGTGGTTTCGACCCGGTACTGGCTAGGTGTACTTAATAAAATTGATCCGACCTGGTACTAGCTAGGTGTACCTAATGAAGTGGGTCCTACCTGGTACTAGCTGGATGTACCTAATGAATTCGCCACTCTTTTGCTTATAATATCTACTGTCTGGTGGTGCTACCCTCTTTATGCACTGTGATTAATAATGCTAAACACAATGCCCAATATTTTATTTGGATTTTTCATAAAATACAATATTTTGCCTTGTCATTTAAAGCATTAGTGTTAAACAAACAACAATTTTTCCGGATGCAAACTTCATAAATCAGTTGCTTTTAGCGAATGAATTCACTCTCTCACTCCACCTGCTGCCTCTTTTTGGTATAACTGTCTATGGTAAATCAAAAACACACAACCGGACATAATTTGTCTGCTTTTTCATAAAAAGGATGTTTTCCTGCGGTGTCCAAAGAAGTCAGGTGGCTGGGTCTGGTGTTTAAAGGCCACCACAGGCCTACAACACTTATTTGATGTCAGCTCCTGGCTTCCAAATAGAACTCGGTCCTGCTTGACTTTGATTTGAGGGACATTGCGTACCCCGATTAGACCAGGTGTGTAGGAACTGGGGGGTGTGGTCATCTCAGGAGGCAGAGTCACATGACAGTGGTTGTTTGTGTTGATTCATTAGACCTGTCCCCTGTTCATGTCTGATGTGGCCCGTTTCATACCCCTACCTGATGAAACTCTGCCGTCTGATTTGTTTTTGCTTTATAGACATTTTTCACTCATAGCAGCTTTTGTTTTTTGTTGACCCTGTTGCTCTGTAGGCTGTATACATTCCAGAAATGGGAATCCACATCCTTGCATCTCCTCGTCAAGTGACTCCATTTGTCATCCCAGCGAAAGGGATTTCCAGATCTTCAACGAGAAGCTTCTTGCATTTCAGCTGAACTCTGACCAAATGGTCTTTACCTCGTGTCACAGGTACCTCTAATGAAGCAAAGACGGGCTGCAGAAGGACGGTCTTTATGGAACGATCGAAATCCCGCAGGAATCAGGGAGTTGGCATGATGGACGACTGACGCAAAAATGTGCTGTTATCTGACGTCATCCTTTATAGGGCTCAAAATAGTTGGAAGTCCCATGATATTCTTGGCTACGCCCAGTGCCTTCGTGTCTTGGGGATCTGAGATGGAATCAAGACAAATGCTCAAGTTTTGGTTTTTCTGACCAAGTCAGGAGTGTGACTAAAGGCCTTTCCTCGTGGATGATGAAGAAGGATCTGGGGACAGCTCAGCATCACCCCTCAGCCCCTCACTTCCCAAGATAGAGGACCACGGTGCGGAGTTGCTGCTGTCCTTGGCCGTGGGACTATTGATTCATGATCACAGTGACTGTGGCATCTCGGAGGGCAGGTCCTTGACTGATTGGGAAGGCCAAGACAAGGCGAGTGATTTCGGGTCTTGTAGCCCAGCCTCCCTGCTGATAGATGACCATACCTACCCACACAGGCTGGCTGGGCAGATCAATACCTTAAGAGCAGGGGAGTGAGTCGAGGAAGCCAGCTGTGCTACTGAGACAGGAGGTGCATAGCCTAGCTGATTTATCCCAGATATACCTCAAAGATTCTGCTTGGAAGTCTCTAGCATACTGGAATAGCCATGTGGAGAACACATATCCTAGTACTGAAAGATATATCCCCCATCTCAATATAAAGATAATCCAAAAATTAAAAACTGGCTAGACACAAAACAAATTCACGCTACCTTTCTTACTTGGCGATTTTAGAACAGGGTATTATGGTACAATATTATGGTACAATATTAGGGTACAATTCCTGTCCTATAGTTTCACCCTGTATGTATCACATTTATCTATTAGTCTCAGCTCCAAACACAAGCCATTCTCACTGCCTGTTTATTATAGCGTATTTGTCACGGTTATTTCTACTTCCTATCTACCTATCGAGTTTTATTACCTCTCAATTGCTCCATGTACACAATTCATTTGTTAATAAAACCAGTTGATGACAAAAGGTGCTGACACGTGTTTGCTTTTGTTGAGTGATGACACCTTCCTACTAATGATAATGATGCTGCTTTCTGCTTAGAGCAGCTCAAATGTAATTGATGAAGGTAGAGTCTGCGCGGACTGCTTAATGTTGCTTAGGAGTCCGTTAATGGACACCGGCACGACAAGGTAGAAGAACAAAATTAGTTTCAGTAAAGGATCTTTATTGGACCTCATTCAATGCACAGGCAATGCAAAATACAGATATGAGCACACAAACACAAATGCCAAAGGCTTTTATATCAGTCACCGTCATGTTTTATGGAAACAAGACATTAATTTAGCTTTGAATAAAATGTTTTGAGGAAAAGAACTGCTTTAAGATTTGTGTTGTTTAGAAGCAAGGTGTGGTGGAATAGTGGTAACATTCTTGGTTTTAAAACATTTAAGATTTTCTGTTAAAAAATTGACGCTCTACTGCAGTGGCCCCAATTGCTCCTGATTTTGGGTTACGGGGTCCCTGTGGGAGTGGAGATCCTATGTTTACTGCAGCCCTGCAGGTAGATGTAGGCGTGCAGGGCAGCTCGCATAAACCCTTCCTGACAGACAGAAAGCTGCGATCAGATCCCTGTAGTCTTCGCTCCCCTTATTTCATTCTGGAAAAGCTGAGAGACAGAGCAGGCAACAGTAACCTCAGCTTTCTGTGATGTGACATTCTGCACTTCTGTTGCTTCTTGCCGGTGTGTTCCTGTCACACGTGACCCCATTAGTTCTGAACATGACACGCTGGCGCATCATCGAAGTCGGGAGTGTTTTAGCCTTGAGTTAACTCCGAGCCGGGAAATAGGTAACAGGTAGCGTTTATGCCACTAAGCACATATAAGAAGCTTCAGGGCGATGTTTAGTCAGACCTCAGGTGCACACAGCCTGAACTAAGCTGATCTAATTTCCATTTAAAAAGCTGGAGGAATACACACGTTGGGGCATATTTGCTAAGATAGGCGCCATTCCGATAAGGGTTTTTTCAGCGCGGTGGTTTTCTTCCAGTTTTGATGATTATGTAAATGAGCCCACAGGAAGATTGTTAATTTGTGACTTCTGCATGTTCTCTGCAGGCTGTCGCAGCAGCAACCCCGGCCTCCGGGTGCCATGGACGATGGATCGGTCATGAGCTGAGGGACTCCTTTCAGTCTTTCATCAGCATGCTGCATTATGAACACATGGAGACTGTTGCTGCTTGTATTCGGCCTAAAGTAATATACATCATATACACTATTGTAGTGCATTTTCAATGTAGAAATTCTGAGTATCCCCAAATTGGTTTATGGTAGGGGTGACATCCATGGCTCCATGTGTGTGGAGTTTGCATGTTCTCCCTGTGTCATCACGGGGTTTCCTCCAGGTACTCCGGTTTCCCCCAATCCACAAACATGCAGGTTAATTAGAGTTACTAAATTAGTCCTAGGCTTTGAGTATACCCTGAGATGGGTTGCTCCCTGCATTGAACCCATAGGACTCCCACGACCCTGCATAGGACAAACAGTTACAGAAGATGGATGGATGGATGGATGGATAGTTTAAGATATATTAGATGCTAAATGAAAAGCTATGATTCCTTCATCCCTGATGGACTTGAATAATAACTTCAGAGATGTGTGTGGTTGGGGAAAAGGTAGAACTGCATTTGACAGCCAGGAACAGTATAAGTAGTTTTCTCCAAACTATTTGTGACATGATTTTTGTGACTCTGGGAGGGTTTCGTTTCTTGGGCCAGGCAGACATCTCCGGCCAGGAGTCTGCAGATTGCAGCGCAGGTGTGGGAAAGCGCCACTGTGACTGATGGTGTGTTTGTTTTGGAAAATCCCTTCAAGTGCAGGAAGACATATCCCCAAAGCAACAATCGCTGCCGGCACCTGCAGTTTCCATGCATTGATAAATCACGTCAGGTCAGTCGTTTGAAGCAAGGAGCATCATCTCCTCCCAATAGTTGCGTCAGGCATCAGGACCATGATAATTGTGATAAGCCAAGTATGCGAGCACAGCTACTTTTTCCTGTGATAGACTGCCATCCCAGTCAGGGTGCCCTGTCTTACATCCTACACTTTCCATGATTGGTTCAGATCTCCGTAACTCTACCTGGATCTGACTTAGATCTCAACCTTCCTCAAAATCTTAATGAGCTCTGTGGGCTGTTCAAGCTGGGATGAAAGTTTGCCTGCATCATGATCGCTTAAAAAAACATGAACCAGTCCTCCACTCAATGTTGCTATATCCGGCGATAATATTTATGGTCCTGCTCTGTTGTGTGGCTAAATCATCACTGTAAGCAACTTGCTGTAGTGACAAAACATACATAAAAGCAGAAGTATATTGCATAAATCAGGCAGAAAGTTAAATATAGACATTAATAAATCTCAGTGGTATTATGCACCATCTGTGCCTGCAAAGACACCTTGTGCTGGAAACTTTACGGTCAGAAATACATCTTCAGACACATCGTCAGATCTTCAGACTTTCTAGGCATTTGGAGAAAAACTTAATAGGTAACGCTTTACAGTATCTGCACATTCACAATACATTCATTATGCATTAATAGACCATTCATAAGCAGCATGTAATTTTACCTTAATGTGTCTTAAAGCATACTGCATAATACTGCATACTATGCATACTGCATAATACTGCATACTATGCATACTGCATAATACTGCATACTATGCATATTACATAATACTTTCAATAAACGAGATATGACAGCTGTAATGCACTTTAATGACAAACCTTATGATTGTATAATCATATAATGTTTGTTATAATGTTATGTAAAACTGTTAGATATCGTGCGTTAGGATTTTAAGGTGTAATTGCATGTTGTTTATGAATATTCTATGAATGCATCATGAATGCGTTTTGAAGGTGCAGTTAATGTAAAACGTTGTTACTTAATTTGTTTTTTTTTTAATCAATACCTAAATGACTGGACCCATAGCGTAACCGTCGTCAATAATGTGTCATAATCGAAACAGAAAGTTTGGGGTCTTATGTTCTTAGTGGTAATGTGTGCCGCAGGCCTGAAGCGGTGATTGTGGCTGTGTAAGAACTGTCAGTGTCGTGTTATTGATGAGAATGTAAAGATAGGAATTAATAACAGGCATGAGCTGTTTCAGTGTCACGCTCTGTCGCGATGGTCACATGACTTTCTGCACTGGTGCTTCCGTCACCCAACTTGCAAGAATTATTGGTTCCTAACAGTATTAGAAAGAAATACCGTTAAGGAAATTGGTGGTGGGGCGACAGACTGTGACAATTAAGATGTATGACTTTCTACCTGGGCATTGTGTCTAATATAGACGTTCCCCAGCTTGGATGATCATATCTGCAGGAGCAAGGAGCTACTGGAGGCTGGCCTTGTCCATCTTTATTATCTGACTTATTCTTCTCAATGTCAGACATGGCGTTCATTTGTGCCTCGTTTTTGTACCAGCTGTTAAGGTCAAACCAGCTGAATGTCAAGGATTGATCCTGCGACTGATATAACGACATTCCGATAATCCCGGATGCTCGTGTTTCCTTGCATGCAGTGCCCCGTAATTTATGGACCTTCCACTCAAGGTTTAATATGCTCACTAACATCCAGAGGAGCCATGGCGTCTAATTAAGGAATAGCACGTGCGGAGAAGGTGTTAGAGACGGGGGGTCGTCCCACTGAGCGGAAACAATAATGGCGTAGGTCATTGACGGGGATGCAGTCAAGGTTATGGCGAGAGTCTGACAGATGGCTCCGTGTGGGGCCACCGCGATGGCCTCGCATGATGGTGTCTCACAAACGATCATGGGCGGAAGAACACAGATGACATTTAATAATGACAAAACTCTCAGCCACCTCCCCCTCCGAAAGTAAGGCCCCCCTCTCCCTCACGGCGAGCCTCGGCATAGCGGAGGGCCTGCATGCCTGCTGTAGTGTGTCCAGGGAATCCGTGTTGACGCTTTACCTTCGGGGATTTTCAGTCTGCCTCCACTTTAATTTCAGCTCTGGGACGGAGGACAGGTTGCGGCTGACTGGACGCCATCATCGGAATAAGCGCTGTGGCAGCCATTGCAAGGTAGCAACCATCACTGGGTGGCAACCATCACGAGGGGGCAACCATCACTGGGTGGCAACCATCACGAGGGGGCAACCATCACGAGGGGGCATCCATCACTGGGTGGCAACCATCACGAGGGGGCAACCATCACTGGGTGGCAACCATCACGAGGGGGCAACCATCACTGGGTGGCAATCATTGCGGGGTGGCAGCCGTCATGAGGGGGCAACTATCACTGGGTGGCAACCATCACTGGGTGGCAATCATCGTGAGGTAGCAGCCATCATGAGGAGGGACCATCACTGGATGGTAACCATCACTGGGTGACAACTTTCACCAGGTAGCAACTATTGCCGGGTGGCAACCATCACTGGGTGGCAATCATCGCGGGGTGGCAGCCATCATGAGGGGGCAACCATCACTGGGTAGTAACCATTACTGGGTGACAACTATCACCAAGTAGCAACTATTGCCGGGTGGCAACCATCATGGGGTGGCAAACAACACTGCGTGGCTACCATCACTGGGTGGCAATCATCACTGGGTGGCAGCCATTGTGAGGGGCAACCATCACTGGGTGACAACTCTCACCAGGTAGCAACTATTGCCGGGTGGCAGCCATCACAGGGTGACTGTGTTTATGACCTTCTTTCCATTCCTGTCAAGACTTACCGAGAGACTGACATCCCACAGCCCTAGGATTACTGAAGCTGGACGAGATACTGATACTCAGATACCACCCCCGCCGCGCCCCCCCTTAAGCTCCGTGGTATTACTTTTCTTTGTGGCGGTTGCAGTGCAGCCTACTGAAAACGGTCCCACTGGCTGCAGTCGACTCCCCTTTCCGTTCCTTTCTGCCGCTCCAGACGCCTCCAGGACGGTCACATGACCTGAGAGCCGTGTGCCGCGTTGCTGCACTGGCTACATTTGCAGGTATTAAAAAAGCCAAATTGGATAAGCATCTAACTATGTGTCTGAAAGCAGCGTACAGGAACCCAGAGAGGCACGGGAATACAGAAGGGCTAAAGCACAACGCCCACTGACCTCCGCCTCTGTGTCGGACGGCTGTAGCTACAAAGCAAATATTTCTTCTTTTCATTATTATAAAACCTTAAAACCCCTCTAGCCCAGTCTTTCTGTTGATTTTTTAATGTTTTCAGTCACGGCTGGGCTGGAAATGAATGCTGCCACGAGTTTTTCCATTAATCTAAAACGTCTGTAGAAATAAAGCAGGGCCCGGGGCCCAGCACTGACTGACATTAGAGCGGGCGCCTGCCTGTCGCTCCCGTGTAACTCATTTTCATTCACGTGACTCCTAACCTTGTCCGCGGACAGAGATTTGTGTATTTTTAAACATCGTATTTTCATGAGTACAGTTAGGCAGAATAAGCTGCTTCCCAGTCTTAATAAACATATTTAAGTATTCGGCAGCTCTGTGGGAATGGTAAACATAGTTTTATAGGGAAATGAAAGGAAAATATAGGAAGGACATTTTATTCAGGATGTATATCAGAAGCCAAACATGCCGAAAATAAAGTTGTACACATTAAAAGCAGGATAATTCGGTATTGACTGGAGAGATGTGGTATTTTACACATAGAATCAAAAGGCGATTTGCATTTATAGGACTTCCTATAGCTTTTACCGGCGAAGTGACATAGCGAGTGACTAAAATAAAACGACAATCGCATAAAGCAGGATAATAAAAGTGTCCATCCTCCTGAATCGGATAATGGTCGCCGTATCCTGTAAATGTTCAGCTAGGCCATGAATCCTCCTATCGAACCTGGCTGCTGATTGGCTTAACAGCTACTCGCTATGCAAATCTGGCTGATGACAGCACGAGCCAAATGCTGGGACAAAATTGTTAGTGTTAATATCGAAAGATGTAAAACGCACAAATGAGATACGTCACAGTGGAGAAATCTAGCCAGTGGTATCTAACTATAGTGTGCAAAATTAGGATCAGCAAAGCAAATATTCACTGTCATGACCAGGTCTGGACTGGTAAATTTTGCTGAGTGTGTGTATATGAATGCGTGTGTGTCTGACCAATAGTCCCCACAATGTGATAAAAACCTGTTATTTTGGTGTTGCAGGGACCATTTTTTTCAGTCTCAACAAGGGGAAACTCAACTTTATAAAAATCTGCGGCTGCAATCAAAAAAACTAAAAATGGCAAAAGTATTGTATTTTGTTTAGTTACTTATGGTTAAGGTTAGGGCTGGGTAGGGGTTACAGTCATCATATTGGGATTAGAAATGAATGGAGAGTCCCCACAAAGATACCTGTGTGTGTGTGTGTTCGTGTGTGTGTGTGTGTGTGTGTGTGTGTGTGTGTGTGTGTGTGGCAGGTTGGGCTGCATGATAAATTTGGCTGTTCGGGGGAGACGTCGGTCCTCCATGATGAATCTTGCTGGGGGGAGTGGGGGTCTCCTCCATGATACTTTTGCTGTCCCGCATACCCAGAATCCAGTGGGAGATTGCCCAGTATTCCTGATGGCCAGTCCAGCCCAGACCATGGCTGTGTGTGTATATATGCTTTACTGAGGTCAATGTATGGTATAGCTGGACATCTCCCAATCACCCTTACAGTGACACTCAGTTCTCCTACACTGCCAAAGCCCCC
>JAODLC010000043.1:3175490-3190787 GCA_026781145.1 Hippopotamyrus pictus | reverse complement strand
CTTTTGACCTGGTTATTTTAAATATCCTGGCTATGGCCCTGGAAGGGGGGGGGGGCGGAAGAGCTATGTGTCGGGTGGGGGTGGGGGGGGGGGTGGATAATTTAATCCGATTTCAGAGGCTACCCGTAGCTCGCGGTCGATATGTTGCCAACCACTGCCTTGGTAGATGCATTTCCATGTTTGTCCAATTACATGGCATGAATAATCAAATCTGTTCACTGGATATAAGAATGAAGAGATTAGTTGGGTTCCACTGAAAGGGAGGCGACATATCAAGCAGCAGAAATGCGAGTGCATGTGTTTTCTGTTAAGAACTCTATGGATTTCACCTCCATCAAGGATATACACAGGCTGCATGCTATAAGCTAGGGGAGTTCATCCGCACTTAGCCTGAGCAAGAGTTAGAAAATGTCAATATCTGCAGTGCAGTTTACAGGTACTCCGCGGCTTACAATGGAGTTACGTCCCGATGACCGTAAGTCGAATATCAAGGTTCAAGGTTACTTTACTGCCATCAGCAATAAAAACGTTTCTCCATGGCCCCAGTGCGACATACAGTGACATATAGTACACTTACCATCACAGTAACAGGGCTGCAAAACAGGCAGTAAATAAAAAGCGCAGAGATTTTACAATAAGCAGGATTTTCCCCAGCATAAGACACCACAAAGTGCAGTAACAGAATTAAAAAACAATACAATACAAACAATAATAGACAGGATGATAAATAGACAGCATACAATTCCAATTTGTAACAGTGGAGGGACGTGAACCATAATGGCTGGTATTGCACATGATTATTATATTGCACGGGTCAGTTGTAGCACTAAATTCACAGTGACAGAATGTTGATATTTATAGTTGTGAAATTAACAGCGCTGAAATGGATGCATAATGCGGCCGTAACAGTGGACAGTAATTAAAGTGTAGTTGCAATTTAAAGATAGTTTTTGTATATGCAGTTTAGAGGTATTACAACAGGGGTCTCAAACTCCAGTCCTTGAGGGCCGGAGCCCTACACAGTTTTTGGTTCACCTTCATTTAACACACCTGATTCAACTCCTTGTGCTAATTACCACACAGCTCTTGAGCTGAATCATTTGTGGTGGAAGAGGGAAAGAACTAAGCTACACAGGGCTCCGGCCCCCCAGGACTGGAGTTTGAGACCCCTGTATTACAACCTTATCAACCTAACAAATAACTACCGTCACTGAATAAGTGATAAATAACTAAGTACCAGTAATTAAAAAGCAAATAAATGAATATGAGTTTATTCGGTTAAACACAGAAACAATATGATACGTCGTTACGTTGTTAACCACTGTATGAGATGTTTGCAGTTGCTAGAGACATCGGAAGCATGTCTGCTGTCTCTCCATCGTTCAGCATCAGCAGGAAGTATCGCAAGGCAGTTTGTTAGCCTGGGAAAAAAATCAAAATTCAGAGTTGACTACTAAATGTTCATCACTATGGCACCATTGTAAAGTTGAAATATAGCAAGTCAAACCATCGTAAAGCGAGGAGCTTCTCTATATGTGTCTATTGACGTGAGCACGGTTAATGTTTGCTAACCGCCCTTGCATGCCACCCTCCGTTCTGAATGCCACACCCTTCTGTTTTTTTTGATGGAAGGAAGAGGTGTGTAGAACTTAACGACCCCCCCCTTTGGCAACACGTGCTGTTGGGGGTAGTTCCTGAGCACAAACGCCGCCCAGACACCGTCCAAAATATTCTCACTTGATGAGAAGCCACACAGCAATCACTTAAAGTGCTAATAAACGTTCAAGGTATCGAGAGGTAATTTGTTGATGCTGCTTTTACGTAACAGATTTTATAGAAAATCTGCCCTGAATTTCAATCAGTTCCTAAGTGTCTTGATAGCAGCAGAAAAACATTTAAAAGCCGAAACGATAATCTGGATTCAAGTTGCAGATTAGTTTGGAACAACAAAGGCTGGGACAGCGAGGCCACATCATGATATACACGATCGTTATCGTTAGCTCGTTACGTTGACATGTAGCTGATTGGCGCATTGCAGAACTTCAGAGGGTAATGGGTGTTTTCTGCTGCACTGGCTGTTGTACAAGCTCTGAGGAGACTCTCAGCCCTCGCGTGACACATGTCCACTCAGCTGTGACACCGCCGGTTCAGGGAGACACAGCACCACTGCCTCCTACACCAAGCTCACAGAAGCTCCAGGGTGCTGTGTCACTCAGCTGGATGACCAGTGCATCAAAATGCAGCGTCACAAAGGTCTATCATCAGGATGCAGCTGAAGGCAATAGGGAATAAAACTGAATCTAAGTGACATTTATTCTCTGGGATGTACAGTACCAGATAAAAACCTGGACACACCTGTTTTTAATATATCTGTCTCCATTTTAGCTATGTTATTCATCTTATAGTGGAAGGCCTGATCATGTATAGCCAACATAAGTGGCTCAACATCTCAAAATTTTCCCACATTTTAGACTCTTCAAAATAACCCCCTTTGGTTTGATGACAGCATTACAGACTCTTGTCATTCCTTCAACCAGCTCCCAGATGTAGCCAGCTGTTTAGGGTTCGGGTGGGGGAGTTGTGGGGGCCAGGTCACCTGTCACAGCACTCCATCTCTGTCCTTCTTTCTTTGCATAACCTGGAGGATCATTGTCTTGGTGAAAAACAAATTATTTTCAGACTTTTGACTGAAATAACCCGCTGGTTTGAAATACTTCTGAGCCAGTTAGACCCCTCCAAACCAGTTGCTAAAATCCATAGTGTTTTCTGTGCTTATTTTGTCACTGGTTAGAGCAGTGTGGTTTAGGCGGCCTGTCACCTACACTGTGACCTATCTGACAGGTGGAACACCATGAACTTCTCTATTAGAATCCCTTTTGTATGATCTCACTGCTAGCACATCAGTCTGTTCCAGTATTTGCAGACATGGAGTTTCAAAGTTTGAGTTTAACGCTAACTCCTGTACCGGGGACTGTGTGGCCAAAGTGGAATCCTGACTACTCTGAAATGTGGCGACTGCCCACAATCCCATATGTCATCTTTTGGGACAGAAGACCAAAAGGCTTACAGTCATGCTGGAAACTTTAGATTAGATTGGCTTAAACTCTATTGATCCCAGGGGGAGATTCTTGTGCATATAGCAGGAAGGTATCTTAGAGCACAGATGATCATACATGTGGTGCAGAACAGACCCCGAGGCAGGATTTCTCAGTTAGCTGGATTAACTTTAGATAAAGGTTATGATTGTCCAGTAGGAATGCTCTTTACCTAAACTCTTATTGGATGCTCATGACTTCTAGCTAACTGAGAAATTCTGCTTTGTGGAACACCCCCACCCCACAGTTGTAAAGAGATCATGCAAACATGTAGTGTAAATAGATTATAAAGTACACAGTACACAAATACTATCCTGAAAAACTGATTATTAATGAATCAAATAATAATAATAATAATAATAATAATAATAATAATAATAATAATAATAATAATATGCAATAGAAAGTCAGCTAGCTTCTACTGTCATGAACCAGTTGCTTCCTGCTGTGTCATTAGTGTCATTAAGTGGCACTTAATGTGTGACATATAAGCACGGATCCATTTTCTGGGTGTCAGAGAGAGAGTGCATCCTGTCAGCAACCTTTGTTTGTCGAAGTTGGGCTAATTGATATTTAACTTTTTAACAAGGTTTTCCTAGATGATGGAAAAATTATCATAAATCTCATAAGAAACTTAAAGAAAAGCAACTTATCAAGCGGGTAATTATGTCAGACGTAGTGACTTTTTTTCAGAATTTACCAGGATCAATTTAATCCTATTTACATTTATTATGGAAATGAGGAATATCATTTCCTGATTTGGAAAAGACACTTTCTTTCTTTTTTTTTTTTAAAGCTGAACATCTATTTCCTTTCTTTTTAATGGTTCGCATCCTTTGTTTACACTGTTGCTCTGGTGAGGAATAATGAAGAAAGGAACAGGACTCAACTGTTGAGGGATCCAAAAGTTCTCATTGGGTTAATGGAAGCCCTCCTGCCTATTGTCACTGGAAATCCCTGTAACAGATGTTGCAGTGACCCACATGTCAGTCTGCACTCCCAGGCGACACTGACACGCCAGTAAATAACTGCCTGACACAACATTCTCTGGTACTCACTGTATCCAAGGAATCCAGACGGTCAGGGAGAGAATACAGATTATCTACGGCAAGCAAAACATGAAAAATACACTGTTTTCTCTCCCGTGTTCTGTTCTACATCTAGGGGTAATATCTTCTATTTAGTGAGAGACAGTTATTGAAGGTGTCGGCAGGAAATCGGCCTTCCACTTTCATGCAAATTGTCCTAAGTGTGTGAGCGTTTTTAACATATGAATCCCCTTATACTTGACGTGTAACTTAATCAATACCATTTACAAATGCATTCAAATATCTGTCAGCCATGTGCATTCAATGTGAGCAATAGAATATAAAGGGAAATTATAACAATGTAGGTATTTATTTGCCTAAATGATGAAGCATGTATGTTTGTCTTTTTAGGCTCTGGCAGAAACTGTTGAAGGTTGCAACAGACTTTATTGCGCTATCAACTTTGTTGCAGACAGAATTTTTCAATCTTTAAAAGAGAAAAGAGAGGGGAGACTTAAGTATTTGATCAAGACCAAGATTTTGTTTTAACCATCTGCAATATACTCTTTGTACTCAACTGATTGGTTAAAACAAAATCTTGGTCTGGATTTGTAATTTCTGAACCTGAACTTTCCACCTCAGTATTGAAGTGAAATTCATCGAAACCTCGAAACCTATTGAAACATCGAAACCTACTGTCTTGTCACCAGGATGACTAAGGAAAAGGAGCGTGTACAAGTAACACAGTCTAGGTCGCTTCTCTTCCTTCTGTTCCATCGCTAGGTTTGTTTTGACAAGAACTGCATTTGTGATGCTGCACCTTCTGTGAGAATATGAATTCATGGAAAGGACTGAGACAAAACACAGAAAATACACTTTGAAAAAGGCAGCCAGCCTCAACGGCCTTGTGTTATCGTGTTAACACGCTTGGCCGTGGTAGAGGTATGTGGATAAAGTCCTCGGGGGCGTCTTTACTGCCGAGAAGTACAGCCCTTCCACGACTGACCTGAATCCAATTTTCCCAGGACTTTTGAAACCTGTAAGACTGTTTGGATCAATTTTTCCTAGAAAAAACATTTCTGCAGAAAGTTGTGTTTTTCACAACCTCATTTTTATCTCAGTTAATATTTGAAATTTGATTCTAAAACTGTTATAGCTTAAATAAATTGCTTTAAAATATCGAATCTTAGCAGTAAGTCACGAGATAAGCAATTCTTGTTTTATAATAATTACAGTTTATTACAAGTACAATTTCTTACAATGGAGACCACAATAGGAAGAAAATCGTCTATCATTTTCATTTATAAAATTCTATTAAATAAATGGAACTATAGAAAAAGGGAGATTTGTCCACAACATAGAAAATTTGTTGGTTTTTTTTTGCATCTGACTGACACTCATCTGGGGCGATTTTCAAAGATTGCTTAACGAGACAAAAGCTCAAAGTCAAACCAGCAGCTGACATATTTGTGTCATATTGAATCAGGTGAACTGGTGAAATGAAACAGTAAAGTGATAGATCTTTGCACTATTGTGCTTCTCCCTACGGGTCGTAGGTTCCTGTGTGTCATAGTCTCATTTTAAAATCTCAGACGTAACGATTGTATATGCAAACATCTCAAACAGCTACAAGCTTTTAGTGTCAGCCGTTGAATGACACATTATTTAACCGATACTGTCAGCCTTGCCTGCCACTTAAATCCAGAAAAACTGCGAGAGAGATTAAAAATCCACCACATCGGGGTCAAAGATCGCGATGAATGTGAAAGTGAAAAAGAAGTATTCCCTTTTAGCCCGATCCAGGAAACTTCGCATAAAATCTGCTCTTGAGTGAATTACTGTAAAAGGACTTTTACAGATTTATGCTTAAAAAATATTATAAATGAAATAGGATGTGGTGCAATGGGCTGCCCACTTGGGCGTAGAGTTTTGCAGATTTGATGCAAAGTGCAATCCATTGATCAAAAGGTGTCCAAAAGAAATTCAACAATTGTTCATTTTCAGAAGTGTTGTACTAAAGTTTACTGAAGCTTACTAAATTGGAATGTTCCCCTGTTTTTGCTGTTATTTTAGCATACAGTATTAGTGCATTTCTTATTATCAAAGCAAGATAACAAAGTAACAAAGATGAACCAATGTGTCGATACTGATAAATGGTACTGACATGACAATGATTTCATATAAATCATTCTTCTTGGTATTTAGTTTATTTTGCTTGTAATCGTAAGCAAAGGGATCAATTTTGAACGATCCAGCGACCTTGCGATCAATGTTTTACATGCAGACATGTTTTACTAAGCTCTAAATTGCTTTTTAATGAAATAACTAAATAAAACATGAGGATCAAGGAAACATGATGCTTTAATATGCTTCAGAGGACCTGTGAATTAAGGCCTCTGTTTTTTTAATCTGGAAAAAAGGTCTCTGGTTCATTTGTTATACACAATTGCCTCTCCAGATTGTTATTTATAACTTGATTATTTTTCGTGGTGGGGTCTTGACCAATGTGACGTACGGGACCCTAATTTATTTTCTGGTGCAAATCTAATTCAAATTCAAAAATCATTTTCACGGTAACAGTAAAGAAAACAAGCTAGAAGCTTCAGCTGTAAAGCCATCACTCTCCATTTGTAAGCATGCTGAATATTTTTCTCTAAATGCAATGAACTCTGTAAAGACTGCAATAAAATCATTCTGCACCCCCCCGGAACTGTAGAAATATGGAGCTTGACGAAGTAACGGCAGCTCTCATCGAAAAGCAGCTCCGCCTTTAAAAATGTATCACCATAAACAACCCCTCCCTTCTATAAACAAACCCACAGACACACGCTGAAGATTTATTTCATGGTGATAAAATGAAGAGGAAAATAGGATCATTTGTATATCGCCCCATCCATGTTCCAGTGCACAGGACAAATTAAATGGGCCCCAGTTTGATTTACGCACAAGTGGGCTTTTCATTTTACTCTGGGAAAAAAAAAATTCTGGAGACAGGAAAAAAACTGTATACATATTTCTGCTCTCTTAGGATATGCGCCGAATGATGGATTGCTTCCATTTCAATAAAAGGTGGCATACATTAACATTTATTCAGTCTTTAAAAACATATAGCTTTATTTCCATAAATGTAATCATGCTAAGAACTACTGAGTCCTTTTTTTCCCAGGTTGCTGGTGTCAGCACCCTCTCTTCCCGGTACATATTTTGTCCGCATTTCTAACCCGGAGTCTTCCGCGCTGACCTTGATCGAGGTGCCGTACCCAACTGTTCCCCCATTTGCCATCTGGCGAGAGGCACGGGTGAACGTGCAGGCGGGAAAACAGCTATAAAATATAATGAAATGTCATCAGTAACAAACCTGTCACTCAGGCGCTGCGCACAGTCGGTCCCGAGTACACCGCCAAGGGTCCTGCCTCTACGTACGCAGACATCAGAAGACCTATTACATCCTCCTCTTTCTTGCAGTCAGTGACGCATCGACGTGCTCCTCCTGAAGTTCAGGGCATTCACTTGTGCTCGGAAGAACTATGACTATGTATTCATGCGTGTGCTAAATGTCTGCGGCCAGTTATGGGGGGGGGGAGGGACCTGGAACTAAAAACAGGCACAAGAACTAGGGCATGACCCTTTATTATAAAATAAAGGAAAATGTACACAGAGCCAGAACAGAACAAAGCAAACGTAGCTGAAGGCAGCCGCCCGTGGAGAGCAGCTCGTCTCTCCTGGATGACCTGTCTGCCAGGGTATCTCCTGCTCTCCCTTTAGTATACCTGACTCATTTTCACTCCAAGACTACAGTTGTGGCCAGCTGGGTGTTATTGATACTGTAGACTCCCTCTCAAGCATTCTTTGTCCAAAAAGCATTTTTCATTATTACCGTATGCCACTAGCCAGTAAATGACTTTGCTGTATAGTCCAGTTCAAAGAGGGAGCAGAGAGCGCGCGCAGGGCCCCTACAAGAGCCGGGCAAACATCGCCCTCGGGCTTCTGTCACAGCATCGGGCTCTCGGCCGCAAGGGCCGCAAGTGCAAATGAAAGATTAAATTGAACAGGGTGGTGTGAATGTAACAGGAGAACCGTAATCTATCCCTGGCAAAAGGTGAGACTGGGCCAAAAACGGTAGGAAAACAGATATAGAGAACTTGACATTTTTGATTTGGACTCCGGTCACTGGGACAGCGTAACTCTATAGAGCTACAGAGCTGTTATAAAGAAGAAAAGCTAAGATCACACTAAAGCATTAATAGATCCCATTCCTCTAGTCCTATGCAAGGCCAGGAATAGCTCGGGGGGGGCTGGCAACCCATCGCAGGGCACACTCGCCTGCAAGCAATTTGGTAACAGAGACTCAAACCCCAGTCTACAAAGTGTGAGGCAACAGTGCTATCCACTGCGTCATTGTACCAGCCCGTATTAGAAGAGTAAAGAACAATATATCAACCGGCGATATACAATAACCAATCAGTAACATTATAGGGATAAGAACTTAGAATTGCATGCATTTGCAGAAAAAAAAATAAGCTTTTTCAAGCTGATCAAACTTGCCGCACGTTTAAAATAGCTGTGTAATAACTTGTTTGGTGGAGGCTTGCCGGGGTCTCGAGCGACCCCCTCCAGGCGGCCCGGTCCGCTTAATTCCTCCACAGCCGAGAGACGTGCCCGCAAGCACCAGGTGGTTTTTGATGAGATGAGAATCACGTGCTTGTGTCAATATAAATGAGATTTCCCCTAAATGGGAAGTACCAATTCCAGCGACTGCCTCTCTTACCCCCTCCATCTGTTAACATATTAGGCCGGTAATTTGCAGAACATGTCCCCCTTTGGCTTATTGAATCGACCGACTGCAGCCGGCGCGGGGGGGGCCGGGACCCTCTCCCCCGCTCTTGTTTCCCTCCCTGGTTTCTGCGAACGTTCCCCTCCGCGTGGACCACACGCGCATTTGAGCGCCGCCCGACATTATCGAATGGACTGACGTTCCAGAGATTTGCGGCGCTCAGCAGGTCTGGATCCGGCAGAGGTGAAACGGCGGCCTTCGCGTCGAGGCGCTGGCCCATCCATGTGTTTCCATTTAATCACGAGCGGCTAAATGAGATCAAACAGCGGCCGCTCTCCTGGCCATTACGGCATGCGACGTGGCGTGCGAGAGAGGGAGGCCGGGGGAATTAGTGAAATGCACACCAAACAGGTACAAATCGCTTCCGTGAGCCCAGCAAAGGCCAAGTACGTGTTTTGCATTGCAGAAAATTTAAATGATTGCAATCAGAGTGTGAGTCAATAATGCAGGGGCTCAAGAAAGCCATCTTTGTACTTGCGCACGATTTTGTAACCTTTGAGTGTAAATGTGCCCCTTTTCGGGTTTTTAATGCCCCTATCGATGACCAATGGTCGCGCAAAATTTCCCCCCAGTTGACAAATTTTACCCTCCTCCCACTCCCCCCATTTGAGCACCCCTCAAAGAGGTGCTCGGCACTGCTCTGTAATATTTGTAATTGATTCATGCGTTAGGATTTAAGGATGTGGTGTGTGGCACAGTGGGTTAGGAAGCGCGGCTTGGGATTGGACGTTTACCGACTGTTGTCAGCAGAGTGATTGGGGCGCCCAGCAAGCCCCGTAACCCCCACTAGCTCCAGCGATTGTTTGACCCTGCTTTCTCTGAAGTGCACGTCGCTTTGAATAAAATGCGTATGACTTGTGTTTTATCAATGGCACCTATTTGGCTCGTCTCGGCTGAGCAGAAGTTAACATTCAGCAGCCGTGCAGAGAGACTGTTAAGCACCGTTACAGCTGACTGGAAGACGCCGGGGAGCCCTGCAAACCCACGGCCGTTTGGAATGAGGTCGCGGCGCGGCGGTGGAAGTGAGGATGACGGTCTGTCTCCTGAAGCTGGCTTGGGGGAACGGTGCTGTCGGAAGCGATGCCGGTGAAGCGTCTGTTTATGAAAAAGCGAAAGTGTGTCGCCGGCCTAATTTCCCATGTACCTCGCGGGAATAAACAGCTTCCAGGTACGTATCAGGAACATTCGAAAAGTGTCTTTATTGGAACAGCATGCACACTTTAACACACAGGATTTATGTGATGGACTGGCATCCCATGCAGGGTGTCCCCTGTCCTGTGATGGACTGGCATGCTGTCCAGGGTGTCCCTTCTGTCCCATGTTGCCCAGAACAGACTCCTGGTTCACTGTGACCCTCAGGGGCGGATTAAGGTGGCCCCTAGGCTACAGTAGTCTGTGGGCCCCCCAACCCCGCCCCCCTATATTTTTTACTGGCCAATGGGGGCCCCCTTGCAGGCTGGCACACGTGGGGCCCCTAGGCTTAAGCCATATCTAGCCTGTGCGTTAATCCGCCCCTGGTGACCCTGCACTGGAATGATGGATGGATTTATACTTTGCTATACTCAGGCTATACTCTTTGCTGTATACTTTGCTATAATCTCGGTATGTGCAGCATACAGTATACAAGTAAGCATGACATTAGCATTGATGATCTTCTTATAAGATGCACATCACAAGATGACCATGTGTGCCTCCCCACCAAAGCTACATATTATAAAAATAAATAAAAATTAAAATTAATAAATGTAATGTACAATTATAAATTGCTCAGTGATTTTGGCACCTGTCCCGATCATTTCAATGCATTCTGTACGCGTCATTGCACTGGTCATCTTGCACTGGTCGTCATGCGCTGGTGTCCATGCACTGGAGCCGAGCACCACACGCAACACTGATCATGCAGTGTCCATCTGAGCTCAGTTCATCGCATTCGCTTCAGTGTGCAGCGCACCACTGCTTGGTTTAATGCGACCCGGGGGGCCTGCAGGATTGGACTTGGAAAAGCTAGCAGATGAGGGAAATGCAATAGCCTTGGACTGGGGGGAGAAACCCCCCCCCCCCTACATTATACCACTACATCACAATGAATAAATCAGGTTCTGCCCCACTAGGGGCATGAATCTGCAGGGGGGAAATGCTTTTGAGTCTTCAGTATCACATCCCACCCGCAAACATCAACGTTAATATCGGTTTATATGAATCCCAATAAAATTAATTTGCTCAAAGGTACGGCCGGGCAAGGCCAGCCCCCGCTGGGCCCCCAGGACCTCACCAAACACCCACTCACTTCGCAGAGGCGCCGCCGAGCATGTGAACATCTCCACGCGGGGCTCCCGTACCCCGGCGACGCGGCCATTTCGCTCGAGGAAGTTGCTCCAACGCAGCTGCGCCACAAATATGGAGGACAAAGAAGAAACGCTTCCCGTCATATCAGCGGCCCTCGAGTGGCTCCGCACGCGACACGCAATCACAGCCCCGCAATTCTTATGCGAGCGCTGCACGGACGTGCGGCACCTGGGAATGATTAAATTAAAGTGCGATGCCTCCACTGCTATTGTTACCAAACGAACACGAGGGCTCCTGTGATTGTTTGATTTATTTCCTGCGGTTTCTCATCAAATATGAAAGAAGACCGGAGGCTCAGCAGCCCACAAACGCTGTTCTGCCTCTTTGCTCTCTAGAAACGTTGGATCAGCTTTTTTCTTCCGTAACATAGAAGTTCTGTACCAAACAATTCATCTTCACCCATGGGAGTTTTACTTACACAGAAATGTTCTGAGGGCAGAAGGAAAAAAAATATTGGATAAGGGCGATAACCAATCAGATTGTAGAAGAGGTGTGTCGGGGCAACTAGAGGAGCCAGGACCAACCAATCAGGTGTCTTGGTCCTGCCTCCTCTAGTTGCTTGGACCCAACTCTTCTACAATCTGATTGGTTATGTCTCTGAACCAATCATTTTCCCTTCTGTAATCATAACATTTTTGGGTATGAAGGAAGGGTATCAGCAAAGGACGGTCTTTGCTGAGAAGCCTGTCCGCCCAGCAAATTCAGCAGCAGCCATGGGCTTCATTTTTTAAGGGTTTCCTTATCGGAGGTATTTAGGTAACTGGGGGCTTCAAGGAAAAAGAATAAACAAACAAATGTCTGGTAGAAGATAGAAACTGCAAAAATCAGATGCTGTGACGTTTTGGTTCTTCAGGGACAGAGCTCAGGTTATGAGTTACAGCAGACAGAGCACCAAAATGTACAACATTCATCCATCCATCCATCCATCCATCACCTCCAAATCACATACGCAGTACAGGGTCATGGTGTAAATTAGGAACAGGTGATGAAAACCAAGACGAACAGAACTGTCACCGGACTTCACCCTGCAGGATGGACCGTGCCCTCACATAATCATTTCAGCCGCGTCCCAGATTGATTTAACGGCTTTGGTTAGAAACCATCGAATGCTGTCAGATTAAAACCAAACACCAGAAACAGATACAGCCTCCGTGGCCGTCGCAGAGCAGAGCTGAGCACAATGTCCCTTTCATATTTATTGCCCTAAAATAATAACAATTAAAATGTGCATCAGCTACCCTTTTAAAGGGGTCCTGGTTTCATCGGCCACATGAGTCGTTACCGATACCAGCGGGGCTTCATTCAGCCTGATGGGATATTCCCTCCGCGGCAAACTCCTCCCGGGGTGTGACTACACTCCAGGCTCTCAGGGTTAAGCCCGTCAGCAGAGCAGCAGCCCCCCCTGCTGCGTAAGACCCACCCGCTGCTGACACTGTAACCCCGGATCGGATCTGAGCTCAGCGGGGGCTTCAAAGGATGCCCAGGGGAAACGTCGAACACCAGGAGCATGTCACCCACCTCCGTCCGAAGTTGGCATGGTGCCATCTCGGGTGGCGTATAAATACTGCCACACAACCTGACGCTTAAAATGAGGGCTTTCAGCCCTTGCTGTGGCGCTCTCATCACTGAGCGTGCGATACAGGTCGGCGTGTCACAATGCTTTACGGAGAACCTGCTAATGTATTATGCATGGATTTAATTATTTCAGACCCATTTGGGAAATGAATGGTGCGGTAAACGTTGATCAGCAGCGACGGGCGGGAATGTGGTCAATAAGCCCTTTTTTTCAGTTGCATTTCTTTTTTTGCAGGTCCATGACCATCTCAGTGTCCGACTTCTGAGCATCTTCTCATAGACCTATTCTAACCCTCTAAAATGTCCATAACCTGTGCCACACCAGGACTAGACACAATCACTACACAATATAAGTGTTTTTTGGTCATACGGGGTCTTACCTGTTAGGTTTGTTCAGCTGTAGCAAGATGCAAAATTTGTTTCAATGCTACAATAAATATGATTTCATAGCTCCACTAAGTGGATTAATTAAATGATGAAATTTTGACAGATTAAAAACAATGTTATATTTTAGCCATCATTCAGCATTAGTCAATTAATCAGTTAGATATTTTAATATTAAGCAGTCAAGTCAAGTGATCTTTATTATCAGTCCATCAATATACATGCATATATCCAGGATGAAATATCGTCTCTCTGAGCCCAACGGTGCTACATTCTCACATTTACTTAACAATGAACTGTGACATCCTAACATACACTTCACACAGTACATTTACACAATACATTTACACAGTGGCTGTCAGGGTCAGCACCTGTTTTGTCCCAGTCTTGCGTCTTCTCCCCGTTTGGCCAGCAGGTGTCGCTGGCCATCCTGTCTTCCCCCGTTGTCCTAGTCTATAGTGTTTCCCTCATTCCCAGTCAGCCACATGGCTCAATGACCTGAGCATGCAGCTACCTGTTAACTCATCTGTTGTTTGAATCCTGTCTCTGGTTTTTGTATTTTATTCCCTAGTGTTTCATTTGTATGAGTTTTCTTGTTCCTGTGTCTTGTGATTTGTATTTGGTTTTGGTTCCATGCTATGTGCCTGTGCTTGTGTTTTTACCTGTTTGTTATTCCCCTAGTGTAGATTCTGTTTCTTCATTTCTTTGTTAGTTTGACTTTCCTGAGTTTAATTATTAGTTTCAGCTGTTGCCTGTTCTTGTGCCTGCCCTTGTGTCTTTACCTGATTGCTTGTTGCCTGCACCCTCCAGGATTGGTGAATTGTCTACAGTATGTCTCACTCCTGCTGTGTCGTTACCCGGTTTAGTTTTTGTTCCCGGTTCTGTTCTCTTTGTGTTGGAGTCGTTGGTGTTTGTTGGATGTTAGTGATGTTTGAATGTTCTGTTATTTGTGTCCCTTTTTGTAATTAGTCTCTGTTTATTCCCTTTTGGTTTTGACCCCTCACGGTCCATTTGTTTTTTAGTGTTTATTGTGTTTTCTGTTTAATAAACCCCTGTGTTCCTGTTAGCTGCCAGTGGGTCGTCCACATTCTCTTCCCCGTCTGCACGATGCCTCACCCTCGCGCCATACCCGCCCGAGTCCATGACAGTGGCTGGATGATGTGTATGAAATACATAGGATGCCTGGTAAAACAGGGAGACAAACACACAAAAGCTTATAGTTTATTATGTGGCATGCTGCAGTTTTTTGGAGCAAAGTGTAATCCACGCTAACAGAAAAACGTGCCTGATCGCCAATACGGTTTCTGATGTCTGTTGTTTAGCTACCTTGTTTTTGCTTCGGGCAAGAAAAGGCGGGTCACAAAACAGCTGAAATAATGCAGTACAAAGAGAACCTTCTCATATTAAACAGATGTGTACCAGTGCTCCTTTGGAAAGACACGGCTGAATTTAGCTATGTTACAGCTAGCGCACATTACGGCAAGCAAGGACAATAAATCATAAGCATTAATTACATCAGTGTTATTTAGTCATTAGACCACCTGGCTGGTGTTAACTGACACTAACAACCACGTCATCTTGGGCCTTTTTTCTGATGGTGTTGTTTACACGTGGCATATTCATCTGGGGCCCTCGGAGGGAGGTGGTGATGGATCACAGCCTTCAGTTAATAAAATCACGGTGCACAGGCGTACGATTACCATTGATTCATCACGAGGTGGCTGTAGATTCCTGCCACACTCCATCCATCTTACGCATGAAAGGCTTCAGCCTTAAAGACTTCGGGGAAATCGGCGAATATCAGTGACAGGGCTTTGAGATGCTGGAAACGCCAGCATCCGATGTACCTGCAAGGCGTGCGTGTGACATTTTTCACGACTTAATGTTTTAAATACGGCAAGCATTGGTGGAATTAGCAGAGTTTGGGGGCAACACCTGGCTCTTTTGTAGAGAGCCTAGTTGTCAATGTCCAAGACGGCCAAACAGACTGGAATCCAGCTGCTGCTCTGCCTTGGGGGGGGGGGGGGGGGGGGGG
>JAODLC010000043.1:3146918-3174591 GCA_026781145.1 Hippopotamyrus pictus | reverse complement strand
GTGTGGGGGGGGGTGGGGGGGGGGGGGTTGCATGTGCCACATCTGTGAGGGCCTAAAGCCCCAATATGAGGCCATCGCGCCATTATTATTCACATGAGGTGACCACAAGTGGCACTGCTGAAATGCTAGTTTTTTGAAAAGAAAAGAAAAAAAACAGTCACTGAGCACTTTGGGGAAAGTTTGGACATTAATTTTATCGGAAGGGGAAATTTGGATTTCTGTGTCGGCCTGTAGCGTGATGTATGTTCGCTTGAAGCCTGTCAGAGCTGTATGCAATATTAAATAATCTTATTGGACAGGTTTGTGGAGCTCAGTGTGACTAATTCATGCACAGCGAGGCTCTGTTTTGCTTTAAAACCTGAGCGAGATAAATGTCAAAGTGTATTATGAAGTACTTTACAGTTTAGGTCTAACTTTGCTTAGAAGATGGATGGCGTTATCTCTGACACGACTCGGGTGCCTGCTGTAGAGGGAGAGAGAAACGATTAGGTCATGTGGGTTTGAATTATTCTCCCTGCATGCCGGAAAGTAAAACTAATGATGGGCATGACTCATTTGTACGCATTTGGGCAGAAAAATGGCTCTAGTTGTTGGATTTGAAAACACAACATCTGTTTTGGGAATAAAGAGCGGAGCTTGAAGGGCATGTCAGTATTAGCGGAATAGCAGTGATATTAGCAGAGGGTTCAAGGCAGTGAAAGATTATATTCATTAGATTGTTGTGTCCATTTGTTTAGAAGTTGATGCTCCATTTCTAACTTTATAGGATTATCTTTCATGGCTCTTTGGTTCCATTTCAGAATATCACTCAATCAAACAACAATGAATAGCAAGGGGTGTAAAAACAAATATTGACTTCAAAATGTGTGATTTTTCACTGTAATATAATTAATATTTTGAGAGGTAAATATCGTACACTTAAAAACAATTACAAATACAGCTCAGCATCACCTTATTGTTTTACGTGTCACCGTGGACCCACTTTCATTTTCATCTTTTATTGCTTCCTTTGGGACTCGATGTCAAGCCTGGAAACATTGGCTGAAATATTGTTTTTTTGGCCACTTATAACATCTATGGCCCGGAACCACTAAAACTGACATGAAATCGTTACGTTTCTGCGGTGCCGTGCGAGCTGGCCAGCGACGGCTAAAGACAATTGACAGATTCGAGGGTTTTATTTGCCACATTCAAGATGTACAGGCAGATGATAGCCTGCGGAGAAATGAGAGGAGGTCAATAAAACCAGCGAAAGCAATAAAGACATAAAAGTAACAATATAATAAATATGTCATAAATAAAAAACAGGAAGTTATACTGGAAACAAAGACCAACAAAGTTCAAGGACAGCTGAGCCAGCTGCCAGGGAAGTTAGTTCAGGCCTCTGGTTGGGACAGCGAGCGCCTTAAGATGCCCGAGCAGGTGACAAACCCCCACACCGAAAAGCCGTGGCCGATGTTATTCCTGGGATGACATATTTACATCTTTTAAGGGGTACATTCACGTTTCTGTGTGCTTTTGGGCATTTTAAGTTTGTAGTTCAGACCCATTTAAGTTTTAAGTTCAGACACAAATAATGGTCTCGTTTCAGCTTTTATACTTTACTTGCTTATGCGACTTTTGACTCATTTATCTTGATATGAACATTTTAATGCCCAATTGATTTTCTCGACATCGACTCTGCAGAAAGCAGTATCTGATGTCTGGAGCTATAAAACGTATCTGCATCCCGTTGGTTTTTATTTTAAACATATTTTAGGGGACCAACGGGAATATATTTGGGATTCCTTGGTGATTTTTCACCATAATTAAGTTTGCGATCGGGCGTATTCAGTACTCAGACACTCTTGTGTGATTCACTTCAACGCAAACTTTTTACTTTATTATCAACTTGTCCTTGTGCCAAGGTGGCCTCACTACGAACAGGGGAGCTTAATTAATCTCTACCTCGGCACCAGGACATTATTAAACAATGGGTTTATTTTGAGAAGCTGCTCAGCTGATCCTCTGGGATATTATAAGGAAATGTGTGTGTGTGTCCGCCCCCCCACCATGCCTTTGACGTATTTCCCACGAATCAGTTTGACAGGGAATGTATACAAACCTTTGAAAACAGGAGAATTCAGACAAGTGACTCTCAAGTGCAATATATTTATGTCATGTGCAACATTACTCCTGTACGTTTACTCCGTGTACTGTTATCGTTATATCTTACTTATTTTATTATATATTTTTTAAGTTGTACGGTCTTTAACGACACTTCTTTAGAAGGATCCAAACATCATCTCATTGTATTCCTGCAGTGAGAATAAACATATTCTACCTTACCTTACCTCACCTTGCATCCTATTTTGTAGGTGGGGTAAAAAAAGAGCTACTCATGGTGTCCTATTCTCCGTGTAAGAGTCCAAACGGTGACACAGCGTAGAAGGAGAGTAAGTGGGTTATGTTCCCTCAGCAAAGACGTCACGCTCGTGGATAACGCCTTTACTTCCCTGAAATTTACACGCCCGGCATTTCTCGCTATCAGTAAAGGTCATGGATCGGGCCCCAGACTCGGGCCCCGCGGCCCCGGACCCGGCCCCGCATGCCTGCTCAGTGGGAGACGACTTTGGCGCGCAGATCTCTTTGAAAGCCAGCTGAATAAAGCCCGGCTTAAGTTCCCTGATGTGTTTATCAGTCTACGGCAGAGAGGCCGCTGTTCATCTGGCAGAGCTCTGGGAGCCTCTCGACTGGTGCCATTATGGAGGGAAATTAGGGGGGGACATAAATAAATTAAAGGGGGCATTTGTTTGGGGGGGGGGGGGAGACTTGGCTGCAATCGCACTTTGAGCTTCATTACTCTAAGTGTCGCCACCTCCGAAGGTCTGACTGAATCCCCCCTCCCATTTCAAAATGCCGAATGGATGTTAATTTAAATTAAATAGAAGTTCGCTTCCCAAATGGGTTTCGTGTTGCTTTAAAGCTGCATCAAAATCTTAATAATTAATTTTTTTATTTCCTGTTGTCACATGACACCAGAACTCCTGCCGCCCTCTGCTGACGTCTTGAATATTCATGCGTGGCGTTGGGGTGTCAGGGAAAGAAAAATCGCGCAACACTCGCCTATGGGGGAAAATGCAGACTCCGAGATCGCTGCTACACATCAATACTGAAAAGGCGAATGAATGGGTTTTCAACAAAATTGTTACTGTTTTAGGCTCAGTAATGAGCAGGCCGGTGTAATTCAAGGTGCTGAAGACTGAAATATGCCTTCAGAATGTAATGCGGGAATAATTCAATCTCACATCAGACTGTCCAGAGATTTCACTCCACATTGTTCGAAACATCTTAAAGACGTATTAATCTTCGCGCCAAAGGGGAGTCGTATCATTCATCTCGGATGCCTCCGATGGATTCGTCATTTACTGCTACAGTCATATTTCATGTCCTCGTAATGTTAGCATTATTTTGAAATTCATTTTGATGACGTGTAGATGGTGCTTAGCCTGGAATAGCACAGTCTGGCTCTCACGTTCCTGTAGGAGCACACCCAGCTGAAATATAAAATATGACCTGAATGGTCTCCCCTCCATTAATAATGAAATAACACGTTTAAACAGACATTTTTGATGTTTGGGCTTATAGTAGGTTAAGGAGGAATAGGAAGAAAACCTCAAACCTATGGACCTGAATGTTAGATTTGCTACTGTAATAAAACCTTAAAAATTAACATAGTTACATAGTTGCAACACTGGTGTTAATAAATTCTAGGGTATTTAAAAATATATAAAAAGAAGTAACAATTTATCTTTTAAGTTACCTAAGATTTATGGAGCAAAAAATATGGAATATTATCATTGTTTCACTTGAATATACTTTTGAAAACACAATATTCTTGCAGTCAATCAGTTGAATTTGATTTAGAATGTAATACATTTTTACAACTTTGACATTAAACTTTTACAGTAAATTCTGGTACTTTTTCCAGAGGGAGTTGAAACAAAGACGTACCCAAAATACCAATATTTGGGAATATTTTAACTAAAACTGATTACCTGACCCTTTCAAACAGAGCAGCTGGGAATGACGCCTGGAAAATTGCGTCAGAAAGGTTGAGATGAGAAATATGGTTGCAAACGGCATAGGAAAGTGGGTTAATCGTGGCTGGGGGATAAGCACTCATGTGCAGGTGATCCAGCTGGTAGGGGGAGGGGACTGAGAGAGGATTGGGGTTCTGAGCACTGGATCGTACCAATGTGTGGAGAAGGGGTAAGGGCATAAGTTTGGTTTCCACATTCGTGGGGACCAAATTAGCCCCGAAGCCCCCGCACCCCTGAACACACAATCTATTGCCCCCACGATATTCACTGGGACACGCCCCCACCATCCATGCCCAGATCTGCACCCTAGAAGGTGCTTCTACGAGACAAACAATCATATTGCACATTAAAAAAAAAGAACCGTCCATACCATATGATTCCCTCTGGTCGTAACCTGGGTAACCGGCCTGGCTGAATTATAAGACTGCCCCCCCCCCCCCTCCACCCCGGGTGCTGATTTTAATGAGAAGGGGGACGGGGTGTATTGATTTTTTTTCATTGCTGGACCTTCTATTAGAGTCGGGTCTTAGATTCCCCTATGCGCTGTTATGATACAGCGTGTCGGATGAGACAGGTATTGGATAGCTGTCTCCTGGCGAGTGCAGTTAGCATTCCAGCCAAGGAGCGCCACCCCACATGCCTCTGGTGTCCTCCACGCGTGTGTTCCTGTGTAAGCCTCGAGTGAATGCCTTGTGTCAGGAAGATGGTGGGTGCTCTACTCTCCAGACCGTAGCTTCATGCAGTTCACTTTTTTTTATACATTCACAGTGTTCAACTCTTTATGGGCAGCTGTGGTTTGTGGGGAAATTAATGTAGCTTCCAGTTCAGAAAATTCAAAACTGAAAAGAAGACCTTGATACTGGCTTCAGCACAAATTGCCTGCCACACCCCCCCCCCCCAAAGGCTGGAGGTTACTTTTCATCCTTAAACTCACTTAAATGCTCTTTCAGAGGCCGCCGTCTCTCCAGCACCCTTAAGAAGTCCGTCTCGTGCCTCGCTGTAATTCTGTCTTTTGTGGGAGCAGCAGGGATGTGCTGGTTGAGGCTCTGGGAGGAAAATGGGTCAGATGCCCTTCGCGGGGCGGCTTTAGAAGAGACCCGGCCGGCTGCATCGCTCCAGCGAAGGAGGGTGTTTCTGACTTGTGGAAGGTCTTTTCCTTGAGGGCAGAATCTGTGCTTCCTGATGAAAAAGGCAGGTCCCGAAGGTGATACCCTGAAGAATTATCCTCAGCCCAAGCAGCGTTGGCAAATAACTTACAGTACAGGTGGAAAGCGTTATACAATTCTTTGGGGGAAAGCTTCTGCCCATAATAAATAGTAATCTTGCGTTTACCTTAGCTGTAGCCCAATGACGTCTGCTCCTCTTAGCTGGAACACTCCCTCCATCCTCCCAGTATCCACTCCCCCCCCCTGCTGGATGTTGATCCCCCCTATAGCCCAGGCCCAATCTCTCCCGCTCCTGCCCGCGGGGTCTTAGCGTAATTCGCAGCATGCTGAAGCTAATTATCTTCAAGTGCTCGCTAGCCATGTGCCAAAGTCCCTGCGGCCCCCCCCCCCCTACACGCGGGGCAGCACCGAGAGCCTGTAGCTCTCAGCAATACCAAGCTATTTCTCTTCCCGGGGTAAATTAAAGCTGCCAGCTGCCCTGCTAGCATGACCCGCAGGTGTGTAACATCTTCCTCCGTGATGTATAATAATGTTAAGAAAATGTGTGGAATGCAAAAACAATGATTAGACAGCGACGTGACACAGGTCAGACTTAAATGAAAATGGAGTGTCTGGATGGCCAGCTGATCTGGACCCAGCCAATGACGCGCCGTTTCAGTCTGTATGGTTAATGTAAGAAGGCTTAATGTAGTTTGACGTACAAAAACAGTCACTGAGCATTAGAAGGTTCCCATTGTCGTTATATATTGATGTCTATGAGGAAAGGTGGCGCCTCATTCGAGGTTGTTCCCTGCCTTTTGCCTGTAACCCCCGGGAGAGATTCCGCACCCCCCGTGACCTGAATTAAATAAGGGGTTACAGAAGATGGATTAATGGACGGATGGATGTATGGATGGATGGAAAGTTATTGTTAATTCATTAAAGATCGTGAAATGCTGTTTTGTTTTTGAAGGATGTTACAGACCTCTGACAAAAACTTGATGCGGACCTTTAATCAAAATTCGGAGAACCCCTGGTCTATGCCAGTGATGTTAATATTTTCCCTTGCTAGCTAACTTGGTTTATTGTGAGCAAGTTCTCATAAATGACTTTCCAGTATAGCAGAACGGAGCAACAACATACCAGAGTTATTCCCAGACCAGTAATACTCCGGGAAAATGATCACATATCGCACGTACAATTGTAAAGGATGACAGAGAGCCTGATCACAGATGGTAATGACTAGGGGTTCCATAGTCTTGCTCGAATGATCTGGCTAATGGAAGTACAGCAGTGAGAGAGAAGCTGATTTAAGCAACTGTATCAGTAGACACCATCTGACGAGTGATCCTTCCTCTGGACACTATGGTGGTGCGTTTTGGGGACGAGGTAGCTATAGTACAATAATGGATGTATATTTTAATAAATAGTACATGATGTGACAAAGAAGGGCTGATTAGGTGTCATTCAGATTGAACCCAGAGGGCTTAGCTATGGCAGCTTAGTGAACACACTCCATCTTTTATTTCTTCACCGAGTGGCACAAGAAGGGAAAGATATTGGTTTGGAAATTACAAAAGGAAACCTTCCGAAGACAAACAAACAGACAGCCTGCAGATGGAGATCCCCAGTAGAGTATAGGCAAGACAGAAAAACACATTTTAGGGGATGCTATCAAAAACGTTATTATTTTTATTTTTCATCAAAGTAATAAACAAAAACACTTGTGAAGAGAATCTGCAGGACGCCTGAGAGGCAGCCAAAATGCCGTGGATACCATGAAAGAATTTCAAGCTGAAATTCACTATCAGCCAAGGGAATTGGGGAATCGCGGATTACCCTCCGGGGATCGCGCCGCTCAGATCTGTCCTCCTCACTGGACATATCACTGCACCTTGGCTGCAGACAGTTTTTGGCCCTGTTTAAATTGGGGGTGTGAGTTGAAGAGAAGATTCAGGGCTTTTTAATAATATCACATGCATGGGGATGGGTACTAGGGAACTTCCTGTTTTAGTACTAAATGGCTCACTTCCCAGAAACCGTATTTTATAGAAAAAAGTAGTGTTATGATTTGAGTAAAACGTTTTTGTATGGTGTTTTTATGGTGTTTTTGTATGGTGTTTTTATGGTGTTTTTCTATGGTGTTTTTATGGTGTTTTTCTATGGTATCTTTTTTTGTCAATACACACTTCAGGATTGCTGTGGTAATTTTAAATTCACTTATTAATCACATTATTGCTACGTTTTTAAATGTCTGTACTGGATACTGGTAACGTACCCACATTTTTTTATATTCCAATGACATATTTAGTATAAAACAGACTGTTGTTACAAATCATTGCACTGAGCCCGAATTTTTTACATATTACACTTTATGGCAGTCTGCTGGCAAGTACGAGCTGTATAGAACTTGGGCATTCTTATTGTTACGTCGGGTGCAAGGAAGCAGGTGAAGGAAGCCGTAAATACTAGAAAACGGGGTTTATTCGGGGTAAACATGCAACGTTAATGACAGACCTGGGGAAACAGACTTGAACGCGGACTGAAATACACAAGACAAGCCGAAATAACAGGAAACAGGTGATCACAATCGGGGTAGCACACGTGGGTAATGAGGGGACGTGGCACACACGAGGATCGTACGAGCAGGTCATGACACTTATCTTGGAGACAGCCTGTGTGCTATAAAAGACAAAATCGAACAACAACAATAATAATAATAATAATGATAATAATAATAATAATAATAATAATAACTGGACCTTAGTGGCCTCCTTTAGGACTTTTGCTTCAGTATCTAAATCTTCATTTATAAAAGAATCAGATCTGATCTTCCGGTGCCTGTTGATGCTGACGTTGACCCTGCATTGTGTGCCTAGCGCGGACTGTACTTTCAGTTGTACAGTAAGGGCAGAGTTTGTGAGGACATGTCATGATTCATAAATCAATGTGATGTTATTATTTCGGGGAATGATCTGAATACTACACCCGCAGAGATAAAGATTTTTTTGGCATCACAGTGTATCAAGGCTGCTTCGGATACCCAAGGCTTAGAATATAAACTATCCATTATACATTAGGCATTGGCTAGACAAACTGAAAAAAAATCGATGATTTCATTGTTTCTGAGGTACCAAAGGATGGAGGATTGGCTTTGTAAGGTTAGACTCACTGAAAGAGTCATACAAAGCAACCCAAATCTGACAAGAGCAAATAAGCTTTGCATTGATGAGCAGATGATGGCATCCACCGGCTTCTGTGAATGTATTAGATAAGGGTTAGGAAGCTAACAGGGCTGAAGGTATCTGTCTCTGCCGCTCACAGAGGCCTGTAACATTTTTGCTCCCTCCCAGTTCCCTGAGGACCAGATTGGGAAACACTGCCTTCCAGCCACCTTTCATGAAGTTCTCGATGTCAGCAGAGCCTCCTGCGGGCTGGGGAAGGCGGACCTCCGAGACTCACGCGCTCGAGGCTGTGATGGGCAGATCCACGGTGGGGGGGCTGGCAGAGGCAGAGCCGTGCCCGCCGGCGGCGGTCGAGCTGGCGTAAGGAGTTTCCCCGGCCCCGTCTAGCCTGCCCGCCTCAGCAGCGACTCCTCGAGTCTCCCTAAGCGGGAGCGTGAGGTTCCCAAAAGCCGCCGCACCTTCCAGAATGCCGGGATGGCGTCCGGAGGATTAAAAACCACTAATCGGCCAAGGAGGTTACTGGGAATAACGGTTTCCTGTTCTGAGGCATGACTCCGGTCTGAAAGAACCTTTACACTGTTGTCAAAGGGTAATAAACACTGTCTTTCAGTGCTTAAAGGTAATGACTCGTCATATCTCTGTCTGCGGACCACAGTGCAGAGTTTATGAATGTATTCTTCTCTGGTCAGAATTTTATTAATGTGTGATTCAGTCTGAAGCAATACACTTATATTAGTCTGATTTTTGTCCAACAAAATCTGGTTATGCATAAATGTCAGTATCTTTGTGCACGTTAACGTGTAATGTGAAGAGAACGCAATCCACATTGGCTCGGCTGTTGTCAAGTGAGATGAGGATGTTTACATTACATTTTCCATTTTATGCTGGTTCTTTTGTCCAAAGTGACGTACAGATGATGCAAACAGCACATCATGAACAAACGGCTGCTGAGGAGGCGACACGGCCTAAGTGCAGCCAGGCTGAGCTTCCAGGGAAGGACCAGGTACGAGTGTAAGCAGGACCGGAGCAGGAGATACACCAAATCCAGAACCATCTGGAGGGGCACTTGGAGGGAGCGATTTCTGTAATTCCTTGTGTAATGACATTTTTGACCTGATTTTTAGTATGATGTCATTGCTGAAATAGGTGAGTCAGTAAATGTATTTATGTTTTGTTATAACGTTACTTGTTAAGATTCCTAATTTTTATTAACTGCCAACCAGACAGGAAGACACCTGTACTTTTGCCTTAAATAAGCACAGCCACCATCCTAATTTGTGAAAAATGTGTTTTTTTTTTTTATTACACTTTTTGGATAGTTTCTGGTTTCCAAAATACTTCAGGTCATCTGAGACAAGTATGCATGTTATTTATCCAGAGATTGGGTTAAGAGGGGAGAGCTTGGGGGGGGGGGGTAGTGATTTAACTTCAGTGGAGAGACAGAGCTGGCAAGAGCTGTAATTAGACGGTGGGAAAATTTATCTCCTGGCGGTGGCTGCTGTCCCCGTGAGGGTCTTGGGGGACCAGGGCTCAGCGGCGTGACTCTCCTTCCGTCGCACGGGGACCTCAGGAGCCGACAGTGATTTACAGGCCAAGAACTTTGTCAGAAGCAACTAGTTTCACTCGCTAGATTAGGTTAGGATGAGAGGCTAGTGGAACACACCTGGTTACCACGGTCTCACACGGTGATGCCTTAGCATCTACCGAAGGTGTATTGCTAATGAGCAAGTCCTCGAGTGAGGTGTGAGGCTCAGAAAGCCAGCATGGCTGTGGAGGCGGGGCAGCATGGCTGTGGAGGCGAGACAGCATAGCTGTGGAGGCGGGACAGCATGACTGTAGAGGCGGGGCAGCATGGCTGTGGAGACAGGGCAGCATGGCTGTGGAGGCGGGGCAGCATGACTGTGGAGGCGGGGCAGCATGGCTGTGGAGGCGGGACAGCAGGACTGTGGAGGCGGGGCAGCATGGCTGTGGAGGCGGGACAGCATGGCTGTGGAGGCGGGACAGCCCGGAAGTTAGCAATTAGCATTAGGGCAAAATGTCAGCAGACATTCTCAAGCACACAAGCATAATTCCTGCTTGGGACGGTGAGAGCAAGAAAGAAAGGGGGCATTGTACGTGTTGGCCCCTCCCTATATGGGCGTTGGTCTGGGGTTTGTGGTAAAACAAAATAAGTACACAGCGACGTATTAAAATCATGAGGCAACGAGAGAATAAAAGGACCAATCAATGGAAATAAACGTGGTCACATGACTGGTCTTCCGGCAGCCACGCCCCCCCCATCCCTTTCTTACAGAGAGAAGTAGCACATGGGTCATGAGGTCTAGTAGCAGACACAAGCTGCACAGAGGAAGGTGGCCAAAGAGTTATATCTCACAATTACTGTTCCATTAAACAACTGATAATTCAATTTGGTGGGGGGGAGAGGGAATGGCGGTGTGGGTGATAGTGTTGATAAAGTTGGATATTTTATTAGTTGCTTATTCAAACAGGCAAATCACTGTGGCCTCTGTGTCTCCCAGTTAATTGTAATCCATCAGTGAGCCAGACTTCTCTGCAGGCCGAGTCAGGGCTGGGGTCTCGCCACTCACCCCTACGCCTCCTTAAAGCGCAAGAATGATGTGTCGCTGTGCGCTTGCAACTTTGGCCGCCTTCCAAAGCAATATGACCAGCGCAAACTGCATTGAAACGGAGTGCAGACTTTCCAAGGACAGAGACCCCTGGAATCTCTCGCCTGGCAGAGTGACGTGTCATTGGCTCCAGCAGGTGTCGGGATGCAGCAAAAGCTGATTCCTGAACGAAGCCATTTGTTAAGTGTCACAAAGACTTCTGGCTTCCAGAACATTCTTGGTCAATCAATTGCAACAAGCAAGCAGCTTCCCCACGATGAGCCCTAACAAAGGAAATTGTGTCATATCCGGTGTTATCAATGTGTTCGACCTGGCGTTTTTATATATAAATATAAAATGATGTTGGTGGAAAAAATAAGCATGCATTTTACAAACAAGGCTTTTATTCTGAGTCTTTCTGCTCTGTGCAGATCGGACCGAGTCGCCTGCTGTTCCGAGCTGCACATCAGCAACTGGATGGCAGTTTCGATCTCCTCAGAGTGCTGCGGACATGTCAGCGCCAACGGAGAAGAAAAATGAAACGAGGCATTGCTTAAAATTCGCCAGGACCTTCTGGACCACTTAGTGGTGATGGACACAGTCCCTACGGGGACCTTGACCTTTTCCGATGACATACTCTAATTTTGCCGGAAAGGTAATTGAGGTGATGATGGATGCTTTGGTCTTTTATTGTGTCGATTCATCCGCTGAATTTTAACTTGGCCTGTCAATGTATCTTTTCATAACGGCAGATCGCAAAACACCGCCCTTAAATGGCTTTAATTGATGCTTAAAGACAGAATGAATTATTGGACGAAAGACTCCTGAGGTTTTGCGAAACGATTTGTTTTTACTTGCACAGTGCTCTATTGCACCAGATAAGCTGAATATTACATCGACTTAGGAATACAGTTACTCTATTCCAGTTTAGGTTCAGTAATGTGGCCCACAATGAGTTCAGAGCTACAATAAAGCAATCCTGCAGTTAACAAAGATGAAGATGGATCCAGACATTAAATATATTGTTACTATTTTGAAAACTGGGTTTCTTTATTTTATTTTTTTTATTTTTTAAGCAACTAAAACCATCAGGCTCTGAGCAGAGCTGTTTGCTCCAGTTTTCTTTCTGCCTTTTTAAGTTGTCTTTTTCTTCAGGGATACAGGGAGTGCATTTCTTTTAACCACTGAAAGGGTCTCGTTCCCAGGAGTGTGGAGAATGGAAATTGCCTGTGGAAGTGCGGAAAGCTCTAGATGCATCCCTGGAGTGTGCCGAACTGAAGGATGTCACCGTCAGCTGATAACCGGGGTTCTGTTAGCACAGTTCCGAGCCGCTGCAGGCCTGCCCCTGCCCATATCTCTGCCCGTAGAGGAACCTGATTCGGGGGTTGGATGGGGGGGGGTATCATGTCCAAATTCCTGGGGAAAGACAAAGCTCATGGTAGTTTTACTTACAAAAAAATGTTCTGAGGGCAGAAGAAAAAAAAAAGATTTGTTAAGGGAGATAACCAATCAGATTGTAGAGGACGTGGGTCCAAGTAACTAAAGGAGGTGGGACCAACCAATCAGATGTCTTGGTCCCGTCTACGCTAGTTGCTTGGATCCACCTCCTCTACAATCTGATCTGGTTATCTCCCTGAACCAATCGTTTTTTCCTTCTGCCCTCAGAAATTCTTTCGGTAAGGAAAAAATCCCATGAGCAAAGAATTGTTATCAGGCAAGAAGTGCTATCAGGTATCGCCTGTGACAGGGAACACTAGAGAGAAGGGCAGGGTCCCAGACACAAATTAAATTTGCAGAGAAGTCTGCGAGACCTTCGTCAACCACTGTGCCCCGTCCGCTGGGGACCATGGGGAGAAGTGAACCACTTAGTAGTGGCCTGTATGAGGTGTACAGCTTCTGCCAACTCCTCAAATTCATTCCTCTATCTGTCTATAGATTCCCTGAGTTAGGTATATCACAGCATGACTGATGTTTACTCTGCCTGTATATGGATATCATGCTCTGCCTGTATATGGATATCATGCTCTGCCGGTATATGGATATTATGGTCTGCCTGTATATGGATATCATGCTCTGCCTGTATATGGATATCATGCTCTGCCTGTATATGGGTATCATGCTCTGCCTGTATATGGATATCATCCTCCATGTCTACACAGGTAATAGTGTGGAAACTCACAGTGCCCGAGTAGCTGCTCTGACCCTTTTGATTCCCTCTGTTCAGTTCTGTTCCGTTTTGACATAAACATGAAATGCAGCTGCAAAAGAGGCATTTAATTGCGCATAGAAATTTTCTATCATTACGTTTGCATAACTAATTATATTCCACCTCATCAGCATGGCTGGCAGACAGGAGAAATCCCAGAGTCATAAAGAAAGCGGAATGCTGTGTCACGCCTTAACCATAAACCGGAAAAATGACCAGGCCATACCGCTTCAAAGTTGTTTGCCGTCTTAGTGCTAACCTCTTAATGACAGCAGCTTTTAAGTTTCTAAGAGAACTCCTCTGGAATTTGGAAAATCATTTCGGTTTTGAAATTGTTTAGAGCAAGACTACTTTGTGTTTACCTTTTGGCATCGACTGTATAAATGTTGACCATCTTGTCAGTGTCATCCCTCTGTGTCAATGTGAGTGAAGTCGTCGTCATTTAAGTTGGTTAGTACTACAGAGCTCTCTAGTTGACTGAATTCATGAGATTAGCAGAATTTTTGTGTGTCATTCTCTATGACTGTGTCGTAGTTGACAGTTGTTGGTGAAATATCTCCTGATTTTTCTCTATGATGTATTGCGCTGCCTTAAAGAATGTGCACGAAGGGTGTTATCTCCTGCTGTACATGTCAATGGGCTTCGCCCACGGACAGCGTGTGTCCTGAAGCCAGCAATACAAACGCAAGGAGAACATTCAATCTCTACTAGGGCTGGACACGTCCTTAGGTCTGCCTCCTGACTCTTGGTGCCATGCATTTAAACTATGCTAATACGTCCTAATATGTCTTGGTGTAAGATGTAGGCTACCTGTAAAAGAACCAAGGAGTCTAAGACAAAAGAGATACTGAAAGTTTCAGGTAACCTTCTGATAATTTGGTGCTTTTCCAATACCATTCATAAATCAAACAGTGCATTTTACATACAAACATACGTAAGAATATGAAGATACTTCTATGCATGTCATGTCCAAGGAAAGAGAAAAACTGCCTTGTTTTCCATCAGTTTGGATGAAGGTTTGAATGACATACGACTGTTTTAAATTCGATAGGATGTAATACTGCTGAAATACAGTGTCATTTCTCTGTGGCTGTGAGACTGTGTTACGAATGTCGATGTAAAACGGCGTTCTTTTTCCCCAAGAATGCTTGACATAAGTAATCCACACGCATCTCAGTCTGCAGAAATGTATGTAAATCCGACGGCTGGATTATTCTAATGTACTTGGCAAGTGTAAAAACGTTTGTGTATGTCCACCACTCAATGGCATGCAAATCCCCTTACGGGCAGAGTGTACACATGCAAAGGGAGAACTCTGTCCTCAGTCCGTAGAAGTTCTCAGTAAAACTTCTGAGTATAAGTTCTTCAGCTTGCTAACTGGAGCTATTCCGGATTTGCACATGAGAGCACTGGCCCTGGCTGCCTGTTGATGGTCCAGTATGTCATCAGTATCGCCCTCAGATAATAGAGGGCTGGCTCATCACATGTGTTACTCAAAGCAGTCGTGGCAACCCCCTGGCGTCCGCAGCAGACATCAGAGGTGCTGGTTCACGGGGGAAGGGCGTTCTCAGGGCATAGCAGTGAGACAGCGCCAGGCACGACTGGCATCTTTACCATGGTGTGCAGCTGCACTGGCAGTGTGTACTGGGCAGGGAGGGCGCCCCCTTCTTGACTACGAGGGGGAATTCGCTCACCGTGAACATGCTGCGTATGGTCTCACCGATTTCCCAAACAGCGCCCTCACCTAAAACACCACCCGTCAGTCAGCACATCGTTTTCGTAAATATTGATTATCATTTCTGTCACACGAGGTGTGCAGCGGTATTCTGCCAGAAAAAGGCTCAGCGCGATAGCTAAGCTGACACTGAAACTGAGGAAAAAGGGAGAAAAAAGTTTTTTGACTGTCTGCCCGCATGTGTAGTTTCTTCAAAACCAAGCATAGTTCAACTAAGATATTTTGTCATGAGATAAGTCCATCCATCCCTTCATCCATCCATCCATCCATCCATCCATCCATCCATTTTCTGTAACTGCTTGTCCCATTCAGCGTTTCTGGGGGTCCAGAGCCGAATATCCATTTACATTATATTGTCTTTGTATGGCAGTATTCTGCTATTTCAGCTACTGTACTGTATTTTCCCATATTTTTTCGTGTCAAGGAAAAGGAGTTTTTTTTTTTTTTTTTTTTAAATGATCAGAAAATCTAATTTGTCTGCCGTACTGGCATCTTGGGTGCCACCTAAAACGTGGTCCTAGCTTTTAGCATTAGATTATGAAATACTGAAGTCAGCATGCTTAGCGGACCGTGCTGCTCAGTGCCAAATAGAACATCATCAGTAATGGCAGCCCTCTTAAATATACTGCCTTCTGCTACTCCTATAAGGCTCCTGTCATAAATATTGCCCACATCATCTTCCTTTTGCTTGAGGAAGCACTTTCCCTTTCCATGCGACGGCTCCATTCCAGTGTTTAAGGCTATTTTAAGGTGCTAACGTTAACCTCGCCAACAAAGGCCTTTTCACAGTGACCTCCCATCCAAAGCAAACAATAAGTGATTTGGCTCTCCATTCGGCGCTCTCTCCGGGGAAAAATTTGGCCTGGCAGCAGAACTACAGCGTAATAACGGCTGTCTGTCCCCACAGTCAGTGCCAAAATGCTAGGGTAGCCGGCTTAGTTACGCTCAGCGCCGATGTCATGTGACTCCGAGCCCAAGCAATCACATCCTTCAGACAATAAACTTCAAAGCAGATGGCTATGAACAGCGCAAGCTTCATTTCAGCCCTCAAATTCAGTGCATAATCATCCATAGCTAAGTTGCTCCAATTAACGCATTCACCTTGAAATGACATTTCGTCCAATTACCCATTTGTAGCGCTTATGCTACAGGGTCTGTTACAGTACATGGATCCTTTAGGTATCACAGTACATACATCTTCACCTTTTAAAATGTATATCATAGTTGCATTAAAACAAGGCATCACACACACACACACACACACACACACACAGACCTGTACTCATATCTTTATGGGGACCATCCATTAATTTCTATGGGAAAATCCCTAATCCCAACAAGCTAAAGCATAGCCCAGCAGTCACAGATTTTTATAAAACTGAGTTTCCTCTTGTGGGGACCAAAACATGTCAGAATAACAAGTTTTTATCACATTATAGAGAAATTTGGTTTCCACAGTGTAATATATACATAATCCACACACACCCAGACACACCAGGAGAGTTTTAATCTTTATTTCTCTATAATAAAAATAGAAGAAAATAGAATATCTGGATGAATGACAACCCATCCCTAAAAATGTCTCTTTATTGTTTAGTAAATATTACTATGGGATCTGAGGTACTTATTTATGCCTTACGTACTCTCAGTGTTTACTTGTCTCCTGATTTGTGGTTGAATACGGCTTGTAAGAAAGGCTTTCTTGAGCAGAACAAAGACCTGCATTAATCATTCTGAAATGGCTTTTCCCTCGTCGGAGACTCAACTTGAGCTATGAAAAATCTGTTTAAGAAATGTTTCAGAAACTCTTCCAAAAGGTCAATCAGATGGAAAAAGGCAGGCTGATACAATAAAAGAGTATGAGACAAAGCATTATAAAGTCTGCATTTCTCTGACCTTTTTGATATATATATATTTTTGTCATCGAATGTATGCGGAGTGTAGCAAAGGCCAGTGTCTGCTGACCTGCAGAATGCGGTCATCTACATGAACCTGGTCTATTATGACCCAGAAAAGGGCACAGGTATCAGGTATGGGCTTCCATCTGCTGATGATACTGTATATACTGGTGTGACTTTTACACGTATGTGAAGGAGCAGCAGATGATATCAAGATCACAGAAACATCAGTACAGGGGAACGTTTCCCAAAAGCGTAGTTGCTAACTATGCTTAACCGTGTTAGCAGCTTAAATAGTTGCCCCCATGCAACTGAAAGGGTCCGACTATATTAGTTGCCCACGGGAGCTTTTGGGTAACACAGCTCAGCTTGAAATGCTCTAGAGCTGCACTGGAGAAGGTGGGACATATGAAACTGCAGTGATTAAATGCTCTCAAGGCTAATTTTCCTGGTGATTAATAGCCTTTCCTTTCTTCGAATTGAGAGCAGACTTCTCTCACGAAGCGATTTCCCAGGGTCGCTCCGCATTTCCCTGTGAAGGGGCTTCACTGACACATTCGCTGTCAAGGGCCCTTTAAGCAAAAGTCCTTGATGAGCATTTCAGATCTGGCAGTTAAGGCTGTTGTGAGTTTAAGTGAAAACCTTAATGTTTGAGTGGTTCAGACAACGTCAATTTAGACATCCTTATTACTAATGAAACATATTGCTTCTTACTTTGAAATATATGGGCACTTGAGCTCATCCATATGTGGGAAATATGTTTAAAAAGGACTCTTGTGAAGGATTTGACTGAGAAATCCATCCGTCCATCCATCTGCCAACTGTTTATGCTAATTTTCCAAGGTGGGAAAATGAAATATACGAGCAGAAAACTGTATTTTATTGTTCGGTAGCCTTGAATATAAACGGTTGTGTAATTTGTTTGTATGGCTGATGCTTTTTCCAAACATGACGTACAGGTGAGCCAGATCATACCTAATAAGCAGGCGGCATGTAACATCGCCGACTTGGGTACCAGAGTTGCTCATCAAAGCTGCCAGTGCGTGCAGGATGGTTATGGGAAACAGAGCTATACTGTACAAACAGCGTAAAACCGCACGCGGTCTTTCTGTTTTCTGTTAACGTTAAGCAAAGTCTAAATTGCTTGGTAGCTTATTTGTCTGGTGCATAGTCATGCCTGACCGACGATCACAGAGACGCTGGATGAATTAATTAAGTACATCTGCGCTTAAATGGAGCTTGAATTTACAACGAAAGGGAGAGTTCGGTGTGTTGCGCCACTGGGACACTCTGAAAGGGAGCAGAAGTAATAGATCTGTACGAGTATCTATCACTGTCTGCCGGAGCTGCGGTTAGTAAAAAATATTCCTTAGATAATTAATGGGCAGCTGCTGTTTGAGCTTGATTCTTTCAGCAAAACATGGCTTGAAGATTTAATTGTTGTTGGGAAAGTTGGAAATGTTGTTATGCGTTGATTACTTAAGGGATTAGTCAGGTAATTGGTGTAGATGTTCCGTATGTCGTGTGCCTCTACTCAGTGATATGTGTGTTAAAATATATATGTGGAAAATCATGATAACACATCATGTTTCAACAAGAAATTTGATATTTATATTGATATATTTTTATATTTTATCAGTTCAGGTGCCAAGGCTCGGGTTCCTTGTGCAGAGTTATGATACTCAGAGTGCTTCCTGTTTAATGTCAATGTGCTACAACGTGAGCTGTAGAAGCTCCTTCATTACTGATTCTACATTTACATTCAAACCTACAGTACTGGCATCTCATGTTTAGCAGGACAACGTGCTGTGGACTTTTGCGTTTAATTCAATCTAAGATGGCTTGTGGCTACAGTACACAATCCTGTGTTGGCTTTTCTCTGCGTCGGTGTAATCCTCAGATTCTGGACGGCTGTTGCTGCTCCTTATGGTCTTCTTGGCCTGAATTATTGACGTGGTGAGGCTGCTTGTCTCGTCTCGCCTGGGCCGCGCGCGACAGAACCGTCTCCTTGGCCTCGCAGTTGCGGCTCGGATGCTGGTTCTGAGGAGCGCCGGCAGCTTGCGGCCACGTTTCGCGACGAGTCATCCTGCCTTTGACCATCTGCCCGATGTTCTGAAAAGCCCGACCCTTGCTATACCGGTATGAAGCCTTTCAGAAAGGCGCCGTGCGCCACATATCTAAGATTCAATGCGGGAGGCTGGCTTTGCGCTGTGTAATAGCTAGATAATGGCACATCAACAGGAGACTCCCAGACAATCTCTTATGTCGTGAAATTAATGTGTATGTGGGTGGATAGGGGAGCAGTGCTGCTGGGTTCCTTGGAATTCCTCATTTTCTACTCTAGCAGGTTAATTAACATGTTATGAAATGGAGAGCGCTAATGGAATTATAGTTTAATGGCGTTTCACGTTCTATATTATAGCGATTAATCGAATCGGTGTCGTCATTGGATTCCGAGCCTTCCCACGTAGCCGTGTGACAGTGACGGCGCCCCAACATCTGCTCACCATCGCGGGTGACGGATGTCCCCTCCGGCGCCGCGTTTCTAAATGCCCCCCAAGCGGGCGAGGAAACGTACTCGCTGCTCTCCTAGCCACTTGCAAAGTTTCCGAACTTAGCGGCCGTTTGCGTGCGTGCGCTCCACAGCAAGCAGATGGAGTTTAATGAGGAGTCTTCTCTGACACTGGTACTCACACGGTGGTGTCATGTCGTGCTCAATAACTCCATACCTTCACATCACGTGTCACTTGAAGCGGTGAAAGGTCACACTGGGGAGTTACATCACAGATATTATTGATCTAATACACTTTCCACTTGCCTTCTGATTCTTGCACAGCTGACTTCATAAAAGGCTTTTACAGTGTTGATGTTTGTTTTCTCACAGATACACCGATTACTGCATTTATTATTATTGACCATGACCCTGCACTGGACGGATATGATAATATGCCAGTGATAAATCTGGCTGTAGATTTGCTTCCCAGGCCTGGTTTTCTGTGTGTTGAGCTTCCATGTTCTCCCCGTGTTCTTCAGGGTTTCCTCCTATGGTACAAATGCATGTGCTTTGTTGAATTGGTATCTCTAACTTGCTCTTAGTGTGTGATTGTTTGAGGGGCCTGGTGATGTGCATCTTACCTGGAATGGTGCCCCTGCTTTGAGCCACATGCTACTTGAGATTGGCTCCAGGCTCAGGGTGACTGTGTATCAGTGCTTATGGAAAAGTGGACACTTAAGAGCCATTCAACTACCATGGCTGACATGATATACATAGAAACAAATTACATAGGCTTTGATGGAAAAAATCGGAACAATACTTGTAGATGAATGATTTCCGTGTAAAAAATTGATCTTCTTCATTTGATCTTCTTCAGCACACTCTAATACAGTTGATGGTCACCTCTCCAAGTGTAATCTTTTAAAAATTGACATGCTACGCACCACACCAGGGCAACTGGAAATAAACATTGCAAATGAGTCACTTGCATGGCTGGAGTGTCCTTGCTTTACAGCTTAAGTGCTTCCTCCTTCACTCGTTTGGGCTGCCAGTTCTATCTATCACTCTAATGATGTGGCAAAAGGCCAGCCCAATCAGGCTCAATTACTTTCAGTCTCATTAGTGACTGACAACATAACAGCTATTCCTCTGATTGGACAAGGTCATGTCACATGTTTGACACCAATATACTGTCTGAACTATAGGAGACCGTGTGCCAAGACTAAAGTTGTAAAGATGATGGTGTAGCGTTTTCATGTATGACTACCGATAATGTTTCTGCCTCAGTGTGTAAAAATTCAGTTGACTGCTTGGAATATATGCACGCGGGGGCAAGTCTTAAATTCTTGTTTTGGCTCTGTCAATGACGGACAGATTGCAGAAAATGAAATGATACATCAGACTGTGCTTCACTACAGCTATCGAATCAACACAGATAGAAATCAGGCCTTGAAGCATCATGTAGAAAATCCTCACAGGCATCAACACTGATAAAGACTTGTTATCCCAGTGTTGCCCTGGAATGTCGTAGAGAGAGTCATGTCTCACGCCAGAGCAAGTCTCCCTACTGAGATAGTATAAATATCTCTATAAAAGCTTACGAACACTATTCCAGCATCCGGCGCTATGTGTTTACTTTCTGCCACACTCTGGTACCCACTAAGACCTTCTGTATTTCTCGGTCCAGCCAAGTGTGGCGGTCTGAGCGGGCTTCTCCGCGGGCGTGCCGGCGAGTAAATGAAAAACATTTCCATTGCCCTTTGCATGCAGGGGTTCTCCCACGCCGAAGATGGCGCCCTGACGACGGCGGCTTCCCCCGGCTGTCGTCATGCACGACGATCCACGGGCGGCGACCACCGTACTCCACAGAGCGGCCACCAGCCTGTAGGCAGAGCCCCACCCCCCCAGCCCCCATCTCCAGCAGTTATAGCAGAATGCCGTAAGCAGCCTTGCCTTCACTATTTAACCAGAGTGACTTTAGGTTTGGTTTTTTTAAAGACTTATTAGAATCCAATCCCCCACCTTCTCTGCTGTCCAGTATGGGGTCCCGTCCCGGTTGAGTCCCCGCTGTGGGTAACGGCTGGATGAGGGATGGTTTGGAAATTTGGAAAGACGCAGCCCGGCGTTTTGGGGGGCTCGGTCGAAGATGTGCCTGCGTGTGGAAATCCACTTAGCCTCTTCCGCTCACTCGGCCCGCTGCAGGGAGACGAAGCGCGTTGTCGCGAACATGCCGGCTTTGCTCTTCTCACGGGCAGCGGCCGGTCAAATTCACGGGGAGAAATATAATACAAAAGGCAGTTATGTTTCTGGAAAATCACGTTTGTTGAGGCAGGAGCAGCACGAGCAGACTAGAGCGGAAATGTCGACGTGCTTTTCCAAACAAAAGTGTGGTAATTGATATATCGTGTTTAAATACATTTAAGGCATTTAACTTGCAGCGTGCGCAGTGTTTCCGTGTGAGGGAATCCTTAGAATTTCTTTATTGACTGTGCTATTGGGCTGCTGTCTGTGCTCCCTAATAAATGGGTTTACTGACACTCATATACACAGGGGACAGCTGTAAGTGCTAAATCTGAACGGCATCCAGAGCTGATTCTCATGGAATAGATATCAGATACTGAGATGAAAAGAGTGGCTGGAACAAAGTCAATGCTTTTAAGAACCGACTCATTAATATTAATATGATTGTTCAATCGTATCCCTGATCAGAATAAGCAGCTGGAATATGGATGGATAGATGGATGGATGAATGGATGGATGGATGGAGGGATGGATGGAGACAAATAATTGTATAATTATAATTACTGAAGAATTCAAAATACATTCAGTGTCACTGGCATAACAGGAAGTGCCTAATGTTCAGTTACAGTGACAGCTGTCAAAATAAACTTTTGCACAAACTTCTATAAAAAGATCATTTCAGAACCACCCACATCTTCCAAGCAGAACATTCCAGATACCCCAGCCATGTCCTATTTTATTTGGGAGTCATACATCACTTAGTTCACGTTTATTATACATCCAAATATCATCTTATTATACAGGAAACGTCTGCATGGTATGATGCATGGTAACAGATTGCAGAGCGATGTCTGAACCCTGTGATCAGTGCTGTCCGGCCGTCTGGCAGCCCGGGTAGTTCTTACACACCCCTGAAGGCCCTGCAGGCTGCAGGTGGCCAGCAGCCAGTGAACCGCATTCCCTGTCACACCGGGTGACTTGTGCGGACCGAAGAAGGAACAGGCCCAGTGGGAGGGTACTGACAGCGTACACGTCGCTCCTGCCTGTGCGTTTGTCCATAATACCGCTCCCCAAATTAAATCGAAGCGTCTCCCAGTGTATTCTCGCATTTAGGAGAGCGTCGTTGCTGTGTGAGTATGGGAGTCGGTGTGCCAGGTCTATAACTTATTTTGAAGATTTGCACAGGCTGCAATGAGGATCGCAGCTCTACAATGCAGCTGTGCTCCGACAACGAGGATCTACCTCCTTCACGTGACTTCTCGAAGACGCCCTGAGCTTTGTCTGAGATGGTGTTTATAGTTTACTTCACTCCCCTGAGACACAGTGACAGTTTCTGCTGTCCCCCCCCCACCCCCAACTTCAGATGTGTCTGAATTCTTATCGTGGATCTATAGTGAAAAAAATGTGTCATTTTATTGATATATGACTATACATGGTCCATTGGCACATACCTCATGTCTTCAAGATGATTCTTGTTTAGAGATTTATTCCCTCTAGCTGCACAGAAATACTAATGAATCCAGATTTCACAGATATTTTCACTTGGTAACAGCATGTATAGACAGAAGGGCAGACACCTCTACAGTGATGCTGATTGCACTTGACCCTTGATAGGTTAACTGGATAAGTCAGGTACAAATCAGTACAACCCAAACAGGACAACAGACAGTACTCTCAGGTTAAAGGCACCATCAGGTTTGAGTTAAAATGGTCTGGTGATCTGGTACTGAAGATAATAGTCAAATAGATTACAAAATGTCATAAAACCTCTATAAGCGGACTGATGCATCTCAAAATATTCTTTGACTGTAGATCAATAATGACAATAATTATAAGATATCATTTGGCACTTAAGTACAACGATTAATCATCATAAATTTGCTGTGTGTACATAAAACACATTAAAATTTAACAGACACGCCATTTTCACTGGGTGACAAGGTGAGGGTAGCCATTTTTGTGCCTCTTTCCTGCCCATTGTGCTTCCTGGTTACAGAGAACCTCATCACCACGCTCTGCAGTGATCGTTAGCACTGGCTGTTTGCACACGCCTCGCACTGTGTACAGACGTAGCTTTGCACCAAAGCGATTTAATCTGAGCTCTTCCTGAGGGACTTTATCTGGTCACCCTTTGGTCACAGTTCCAGCTACTTATCTGCAATGCTGCATGCCGGCCTTGCTCACTAATGCGTGCCAAAAGAAAACAGATGCGAGTGTCACGGGTTTTTCTCAGGAGCGAGAGGCCACTCGACTGTGAGGAAACAGATACGATTTTGAGAAATTCAAATGATTCATCCCCTTCCTGCAGAGCCATTTGTCTGAGTCGCTGTTACGCGATGCACCCAAACGGCGGGACTCGCCCTCTAACTTTCCTGTCTCCCAGCCTTTAAAACCAAATCAATCAAAGTTGCCGATGCAGGAAAGTGCAGAAATAAAGAGACAATGAAGTGGAATGAGGAGAAGCAGGATTGATAGGGTTAGGGGGACTTGGGACGGGTTGTGAACAATTTCATGAGCGACTGTTCGTACGACGAATAAAATATATCAGCTAGATGTTAACCGAAAAGCGTCTTTCAGCAGATCCCTTGGCATTATCAAAAATAATCGCCGCATGCTTTCGGATTAATTTTTTGTTCGGCTTTTATATCTATCCTTCGGGGAAGATAGACGTGTGTTGTCACCAGGACCGCACGCACAATGACGCTTCCGACACTTTCCGTTGTTGAATGTGTTGAGAAAAGTGTTGGAGACACTGAAAATGAAAAGACTAGCGTTTAACACTTTGCAGAGAATCCTCAGCATTTAGTGATGTCATAAAGGGCGTTCCTCACGCGGCAGAGAATCCTCAGCATTTAGTGATGTCATTAAGGGCGTTCCTCACAGCACAGCTATGGTTTCTGGTTTCTCAGCGAGTGTGTGAATAGCCTGCAGGTGATGGATGTGACTCATCGCCGCGTTTTCTGATCTGACAGTTTGATATGTACGCAGGCTGACATCACCAAAGTTGAGAAAGGAGGGGAAAAGGCTTATAAGGTTCTTGAACATTCTAGTTTTCAACGAAAGAAGGGAGATTATTCAACAAGAATGTCATGACCAAGTATTAATTCTGTAGCTGCTGCTCTCAGCAAGGTATAATTTTACAATATCCTTTCACACAGAAAAGTGGTCCATTTTTTCAGTGTGGTAAAATTTCTGTTTCTGGTGTTTAATAAAATAGCACATTGTTCCTGGACTCCTACTCTGTTCAGTCAAAGCTGAGATGGGCTTCCAAGGCAAAGGGCACTACGCTAATTCAGCCTGAGAACAGCCTTAGCTTGCTTCAGATGGCCAAGTGCTTTCTTGGCCAGCTTCACTGGTAGGCACCAGTCACCATTTGATGTTCTCATACATCTGCAGCTCTATCGGAAAGCACCTGGCAGGGAGGCGGGGTTTATTGTCCAGTGGCGCAACGCATTATTTCTGGCTTTTGTTCAAGATGCGCATCGGTGGTGGGAAACACTTACCGTTGATTAACATTCGTATTTGCATTTTCCCAAATGGTCAAAAGTTGATTACGTGGGGCCATTCTCTGCCTGATATTGGTGGAGTGCCCGGTCTCTTCAGGAAAAGCAGTGTTTCCCAATCCGGTCCTTGGGGACCTGCAGCCAGTCCACATTTTTGCTCCTACCGGGATCAGGGAGGGAGCAAAAAAGTGGAGCGTCCATGGGTCCCTGAGGACTGGGTCGGGAAACATGAAAATAAAACCAACACGCTAACTTTTCATCCAGTCTCATTTATGTGAAATGCAAAGATATTTAAACTGTCCCACAGATACTACAGATAACTCTGAGGTCATTTTGCGACCGTGAGTATTATGGGAAGCACTGCGTTGTGCTGCTTACTGGAAACTGTAATGTATACTGGTCTCAAAAAAAAAGCATGTTTCAAATATTAAAAGGCACCATAACTAGTTCACAGCCATCTGTCTAGTAGAACTGATACAGTCAAGGTCTTATTTTTAAGAATATCAGCAGTAATATAAAATGATTAAGTTGATATGAATAGTGATCATAAAGACACTGTTTGAAATTCTACATTTTAACCATAGTATAAAATTGTACATTGAATGTTCCAACTGCTATGTCAGAATGCAGCTGAAAAAAATAATATATATATTTTGTTTTACAAATGATGGGTAATTTTTATGCAGCCTGTTTGTTTTATAGACTGAATGTATTTACAGGACAAAATATAAGATACTCAGAACTTTGATCTGGGCTAAATCAGTTTAGTCAGGTTACTTATTTGAATACTTTTTTTGCCGAAATGTTCTAATGATTGTTACAATTTCACAGTGCTGACTGCAAGTACATGTAAAAATCGTCACTGATGCCTGCACATATATTGCTCGACTAACATGTCCGCATTAGATGTGTATGCTGCGCCAGTCATTTTAATATGGGGTCCTTCCCGTGTATCCTCATTTACAGTAGTGGTAATTGGTGCTTCACATCAATTTCTGCAATTTAATTACAAATCCATTTCAGCGTTATGCAGCTTAAACTGGTCAACTAGAACCAGAGCAAAACAAATAAACAAATAATGACAAATGCATAATAAGACAGAAAAAAAAAACTGCATATTTTTTACAGATAATTCAAGCAGTTCATTTACGCATCGTCTTTGTAATATCTGTTTCTGCAGCGGTACCGGTCGATGTGATTACACATTTTAACATTTATCTGCTGGCAGTCGCCATGCAGTCAGCTGCGAAAGTGCCTTAGCGGCCAAACGTTTTTTATCGGAGAGGCTTAACGTTGCCAGGGGCTAAATGAATTTCAGTTTGCCGTCAATCTACAGCCTTAACTCCTGTCCAGTTAGCAGCAGTTTGCATATTTAATAAGCAGCTTTACTAGCATGGCTAAGCCATATGGTGCGTCGGTGGGAATCTGCGTAATTTAGCCCCTTGTTGCTGCTCATGCAAAGGGCCCGGTTCTGCAGCCCCGGGCCAGCGAGCGGGGGCCCGTCCCCCTCCCCCCGCCCCGGCGGTCGGCCCGCTCGCTGCCTGGGTGGCGCACTCTCCACACCTCTGCCTGACGGCTGCTCGTGACATCTGCTCCTTCATGCAGCTTGGTCCACTTCAGCGGCCGCTCTGGAATATCGTCCAGCCATTCGCATGACGGATCTGTGACAATGGGCCGCCAGCAGCGGGGGGATCCTGCCAACTGAGAACAGCCGCTTTGCACGGACTTTATCCCAAGATGGATTTTAAAAGGAATCGGCCACTTTCACCGCGTTTCTAGCCGCTGAAAAGATTAGGGGATGAGTCAAGCTTACCTGGGGCTTGACATTTTTTTATCTGAAGGAAAATTGGCATCGGGGCTAAAATAATCAGGGCTCGACTTAAAATACTCGAGGCTACAGCCCCGGGTGATCGGACCTAACAGCACCCATGCAGCTGACAAAGGTTGCGGGCAACAATTATGCATCTTGTCTCTTTTTTATTCCACACGTAACCACTGTTATCCGCTAATCTGATTGCTCATCTATGCCATGTAACTGTCTGCAATCTTAAAATAATATTTATGACGCTTATAATACTGTGAAACCGAAGAAAGTGTGTGTTCTATAGTTGGCATACAATAACATTGTTTAGTTGAAAGATGGGTTTAGAAATGATAAAGTTGGACAAATGCAGCCTTGCTTGTACTCCAGGCGATTGTGCTCTTATTTACTGTAAAAAAGTTTGACTGATGGATGTTTGAAAAAGTGACAAAGAGCCACCCTCTCTTACTAATGGGTTACTCCCACCTCGTCAGATATATTTATATTTGAATATGTCGCTGGATGAGCTACATGGTGTCACTTTTTAACAAACAATAAGCTACAAAACTGCTGAAAAGTGTATTAGGCACCAGTATAAGTGAAGAATCATGTATCACTTTGTTGGGGATTTGAAAAAAAATATAATCCACATGACACAGAAGACCGCGGTGATGTAATATGCACACTGAGTTAGAGCCTGGATCAGTGTTTCTTAACCCAGTCCTCAGGGAACCCCAGACAGTCCATGTTTTAGCTTCCTCTCAGCTCCCAGCGCAC
>JAODLC010000043.1:3110369-3137670 GCA_026781145.1 Hippopotamyrus pictus | reverse complement strand
TATATAATAATAATTACTGTTACTGTCTATCATTGTCTAAATGTATTTTTACTGTCTAAATATATGTATTCAGCTAGAGTAAACATGCACGATGCAATCACAGCGAATGCGAGGCTGAGACTGAAGCTTTACCCTTTGTTTCCACTGAGAGATGTGCCGCGTGACTCATTTCCCCACGCATACAAGTTATCTTAGGTCGGCGGTCACGGTTTGACTTCTGAGATTCAGATCAAGTTCTAGGAAATTTTTTTTCGAACTGGTTGGTTCGATTTTTAAGAAATTTGAGTTCTAATGAGTTCGAGAACTGAGGTGCCACTGTATTCCCTTTACAGTCAAGAGGAAATGACAGCATTTCAAAAGAAAGTGCAAAGAGGGTGTGATCGCCTGCTGTGGCTTGGCGCTGCACTGGATGCTCAGCGGGCTCTTACTCTGTAAATATTCCAGCAGGCTCCCGTTCTTCATCAGCTCAGTGATGATGTAAATAGGCTCCTCCAGCGTACAGACAGCATAGAGCTGGATCAGTTTGGGATGCCGCAGTTTCTTCATTATGGCGGCCTCTCTGAGGAAGTCCTTGGGGTCCATGGTACCTACATCAACGGGAGAAATGGCTGGTAAATGCAAATTAAAAAGTACACGCACTCATGTCTAACGCAAACGTATAATTGGCTTATATGAAGATCAAAAACATGATACATCCCTGGTACAGTTAGGTACCAAAAACAATAATGTATGCTGAGTGATACAAAAACGTTTCTCAGAGTCCATTTCTGTGCCTTAAAAAGGTACATTTACTGACAGCTAGGGTACAATTGGCAGACCCTTGAGGGTACAGCCCCAGTGACAAGTAATTGTACGTTTAAAGCTACAAATTGATACTTTTGTTCTGACAGTGTGAGCACCCTATCACTTTAAATTTCTAGTATTGGAGTTAAATCAAAGGCAGTCAATAAACCGAACTGGTAGAGAGCCACAGATTTCAAGAATGACGTCTACCTGGTTTGGGGGTTTTTACTGCCACTGGGGTAGTATTGTTCCAGAGACCTTCGTGGACATCACCATACTGACCATTTCCCAGCTTCCTTATGAGCTTGATCATTTTGCGGTCGATCTCCCACTTATCCGCTGTGTTGTATGAGAGGCCGTGAGTCTGCGGGGCCTGCAGCTGCGTGGAAACATACATAGCATCTAACATAACAAGCAGATGCTCTGGGGGTGGGACCAGGCTCGGAGTGGCCAATCGGGAGACTCAGGAGAATTCCTATGGGCTGTTTAGCTGTAGTGCTGGTCAACCAAATAATTTGACAAGTTTAAAACTGAGGCAGACACACACACACACACTCACACACACACACACACACACACTCACACACACACACACATACACACACACACACAGACTAGACCATGACCAAAGAAACACAAATATGCAGCACATGCGTCAGTGTGATCGCATGTCATCTAGAGCGGGGTGAGCGCAGTGCGCTGCTGTGGAGGTGCCGCAATTAATCGCATGCTATTGCCAGTAACTGGAAGTTTTTTAAACAATGGATGTTAGACAGAAACCAGGCCAGACTGAAAATGTCAGGTAAAATGGGTTGGTCTTGACGCTAAAACTCCCAGGTTGAAAATCAGTCCCACTCTGTGCCTGGCTGTCACATGCATCTGGCGTGATGCTTTCAGACTCTCACACTCTTACGGCAAATCTGTTATGTCATTATAAACATAAAATTAGCAAAATCAAAAATGTTGGGGTAGTTTGCAAACCCTTCAAACTATTTACAAGATAATAAAACTGTTATGCTTATGTAAATGCGTGTGCATGTGTGTGCAGAATTGTCTCGCACTGAAAATCTCACGCCAGTCAGCTGACCAAAGTTGGCAGTTTTCTGTCACCCCACTAAAAGGACCCCCATCTACTGCCCTTGAACCACATGGTAACATGTATATTTGGGACCAAAGGGAACAATCAAAATCATTCAGGGAAAATCACAAGACTAATTTTTCATGCCCTCATAGCTTGGGGCAGAGAAGCATAGAAGCGGCTGTCTCCATACCTTCTTACATGGCGCGGTGAGACGCACACAAAGGCCACCAGCGTCTCTGGAGTAGTGCCTTACGAGATCCTTAAGAGTTCTGAAGGTGTGGGTCTTCGCTATGCAGTATTCCCCATCAATGGTTCTTAGCACTTTGTAGTGTTTCACTTTCCCATCATCTAGCACTGCAACAGAAAGAAAATGAGCACTGGCTTCTGTTCAGGTCTGCCTTCTGCTTGCTACTGATGAGGTGATACCCACAGAGTTAACTGGACGTAAAATATACAGAAAAGAAAGCGTACAGAGGAAGTCTGTAGCTGGCTCAGGCAGTAGCACCCCTGCTGTAGGGGATTCCCCCAGGATCTCTCCTAAAGTGCACAAAGAATATTCTGCTTGTGTGTCTCCTTTGATGGTATTTCGTCTGGGGGGTCTCCCTGCCCTGAGCTTCCTGGAACAGGCCACTGAAACCTTGTACCAGACAAGACGATACTGAAGACGGATGGATAAAGGGTCCAGACACTTCAGCTGAAATTACGACATGCATCTCTCCCCTCTCCCACGTTCTCTTCAGCAGAAAAAGAAAATGGGAAAACCCATTATGTTCTGACCCAGATACTATCAACAGATGAGTTTTTGGCTGAGAGGAGGAAGTTCAAAAAGCCACATGCCACTCGCCCCGAGCTGTTCTTTATAAAGACGAGGGTCAGTTTCACCCGCTGGGGTTTTATATCATCTGAGTCTATGGCTGTTTAAAAAATATCGTGACTCATAAATCCATTCTCACTGTCCGTGTCGGGCTCCATCCACCTCAGCCACACGCAGGTGTTCACTGACACCACAAAGGGCTATTTACTCACTGAACTCTATGGCTTATCCTAAGATTGGGTTATCCTAAGATTAGGTTATCCTAAGAACAAGAAGCCCTAATAGACAGCGCTCCAAGTGTCGATTTACCGCTAACGGGAGCTATGATTGGGTTTTCCATTTATATGGAAATGAAAATTAACATAAATCTGATAATAACAATATTAAAATAACAATGTTTAAGTGGTATGTAGAGCAATCAGACGAGTGCAGCATTAACCACCATCCATCTTCTATGTTGGCTTGTTCTATGCAGGATCTCAGGGGTCTGAAGTCTATCCTGGAAGCTACGGGCACAAGGCAGGGAATAACCCAGGATGGGGCAACAAGCCATCACAAAGCAGACACACCTGGGGAAAATCCGGCAACTGCAATTCACCCTGGCGTGGTTTTGGACTATGGGAGGGGGCAATCCAAAGAACTTGGAGGAAAAGCCCACGACGACACGGGGAGAGCATGTAAACGCCACACACACGGAGCCATGGGGGGGACTCGAACGCTGGTCCTTGAGGTGTGCGGCGAGAAGGCTAGTCATCAGACCACTGGGGCAGTAACCCTTAATACCCCAGGGTAAGCCGTAGCCTGGAGCTGAAGGGCAGATTAATTACTAATGATGTAAGTGTTGTGTTGGAGTGGGCCGACTACAGCCCTTCTTCACTCGCCTCCCCTGTTCCCTCCCGTTTACCTGAAAGTGACAGCTCTCCTTTATGACTTTCACTTTCTCTGATAAGGAAGGCGCCATGATCATTCCCGTCATACAGCAGCAGCTTCTCTGCATCTGCCCTCTTGGTATCCGGAAAATACCACCTAGAATCACAGGCAGGTTAGCGTGAACCGCCCTGGGCATGTCAGTGCAGTCCAGCTTTCAGAGCATTCTTGTTTTACTTCGGCACTGTACTGGAATAGACCAAATAACTGAAGTTATTCTGATGGGTAAAACAGTTTCTAAAACGGCGTGTAACAGAAATCGGAGTTTAAAAAATCCCCCCAAAAAGTGTTGAATATTTATGCCGAAAGACTTGGGGTGTTCGACTGACGCCATAGCACGAAAACTTAGAAAACTTAATGAAAACATTTAAAATGTTACATTTTACTGTATATGAATGTACCATTCGAATCACAGAACCACAAAACAGCCAATTTGACAAAATATCTGCTAAATGTTTACGGCTGTATTCCTTTTTACAGTACCTTCCTTGTATTTTGATTGTGATCATTTAAATAGAATCTCAAATGTCAGCGGTACGTGAGGATTTGCTTTGATTTTACCTCTAACTTCTGACTGCGCCCATCATAAAGCAATTCCGTCAGAAGCGACCTTTAAACCGAAGCAAAGCGATTGCCCGAAACTGATAACCAATAACCAGAGCTGAGCCAAAAATAGCCAGAATATGACTGTAAACATGTGTCAGTGCTCTTTATATTTGTATCAATAATAAAAACCACAGACAGAGCATTGCTTTCACTTAATTTCATTACCAGCAGGAAGCTGTATCAGAATCTATAAAAGTTTATGCGTGAGGCAACGCATTAATTTCCTTCACTTTGTGAATGAATCAGCCACAAACATTTATAAACACTTTTTCCGAAATCACAGATACTACGTACAGTACGTGCCACTTAATTTTTTTTTTTTTTTTTTTTTTTAAATCCCAATGACTGTTCTAGTGCTTGTGGTTACACCAGTTTAGCTGGAGTTGATGTTGTGAACTGTGTTCGCTGAAAGGAGGTGAACAGGCCGTTTATTGCTACAGTAGAGATTATACTTCATTTTAAAATTTTAGTACGGTATGTTAATTATAGAATAGGTTTTCGATAAAAGATGTACAGCAGTTGCACGTTTCCACGCGACGTTTGTATGTTTTATCTAATAATTATACAGCTTCCCATTGTATATATACTTCATACTACAAAATATACTACAAAATTTTCGTAGTTTTCGTATATGTCCCATATGCCAGTGTTTTACACATATTAGCTGAATATGAAACTTAAAGACCAAATGGTTTCCCCACATTTTCACAGAAATAAAGAAATATAATTATATTATACATGCGTATAAATAACGAATCATGTGTCATTTAAACATCTCGTTGCGTTACATGTAATTGGGATGTACATAGCGCATTCCTGGATTTATCAGTGAGAAATAAACAGTATGTGGATAACAGGTATGAAAAACGGGACAGCGCGCTGCACTTACGGCTCCGCATCCAGACTTTCTTGGGGCGCCACGTAATTTGACGGCACGTATCCCTGCTTATTGGCCGATATGCCGGTCAGCGCCCTGACGATCCACCACTCCTCCGTGTATTTATGCAGCATTTCCAGCTTGTCGCCGGCCCTGACGCTCAGGTCGTCGTCCGTGCGGGCTGTATAGTCGTACAGGGCGACATAGAAGCGGTGATCCTCCGGCAAGGGGGGCAGCGGCCGGGTAAGGACCGGCGCAGACGGTTCGATCTTCAGCGCAGGCGGTTCGGCGTCTGGCGGAGGTTTGATCAGACACGGGCAAACTCTACGGATGCAGATCAAGCAGCACTGGGGCATTTCCATCATTAACTAATAAAGCTGGATTTTCTCATCTGAACACGAGAATTCGGGTCACATGATGTGACCCCGAAGGTGCGCACCGACTGCCCTAAGTCTCACTAAAGCTTAAGTTTTCATCCATCCTCTCCCAGCTGCAGTGACTATGTGATACTAGTGTTTCGAAAGCAATTTAGTACCTTAACCCTGGCCTGTGCTCAGTGAACTGATTGCCCGTATATATGCCCAGCATTTAACTTTGACTGTTTCCTGGTTTTCCTGAATTCATTCACCTGCAGAACAACCCGCTGCAAGTACAACCAGCCGAGCGACTGCCTGTTAACTGTTACGATACCTCCTGCGGAAAACCAGTCTGCCCACTTCATTTTAAAAGGTCCCATTCCATTTAGCGACGGGGTTGTATGGCTTTTTCTATGCGCTGTTTATTGTATTTCATGAAGCAGAATCATTAAAGAGACACATCCCGTACCTAGATTGACATTTACGGCAAGTCTGATTTATTGAACCAGTAAATTGGCGACGGCAGATTGATCATTTGCCTTTAAGCTACTTGGATGTATTTGTATTACAGCGTTCCGTTGGAGATATCTTACGTATTATAGATAAATAATATTTCGAAAGCAGATCTTCAGTGTGCCGGTAAGCAAAACACATACATTGTTGGTGGTAGTTTATCAAAAATTTAGATTTTCTTAGTTTTATTTTTTTTATCAGTAAGCATTGCAAGTAAAATGAGGTTTGGGGGGTGTATTTCACTTCTGTCGTGTGTTTGTCTGTGACGTTTGCATGTTCCCCCATGTTCTCCTCAAACCGTCATGATTTGCTGCTTTGTGATGAGTGCGTGTTCTGTGCGTCCCATCTGGAGTGTCCCTGTCCCCTGTGTGTCCCATCTGGGGTGTCCCTGTCCCCTGTGTGTCCCATCTGGAGTGTCCCTGTCCCCTGTGTGTCCCATCTGGGGACCCTGTCCCCTGTCAGAGTGCCACAGACACCCAGGCAGATTCAGGGGGCCCAGTGCTTCATATAGCTCAAGGTGACATTCTGTGGTGGTGGGGGGGGGGGGCAGAACTTCAGGCTATGCACCCGGTGACTGTTAGCCATTACATACCCCCTGGGTGCCTCAGTGGTTAGCTTCATCTTCTTTGCCGCACCAACAAAAGATCCCACCCACTTGGTACACAAACACACACACCCACTCGCAGACGCACGCACACACACACATACACACACACACACACACACACACACACACACACACATACACACACACACACACACACACACACACATGCTGTCGGGTAAACATATCTTTATGGGGACCGCTCATTCATTTCTATTGGAAAAATGCTAATGTTAACTATGACACCTTAACCCCTATCCAGCCCTAACCATAACCATAAGTAACCAAGCAGAATACAAGAGTTTTTGCATTTTTTGTTTTTTCATTGCAGTCACTGAAACCAGGAAACTGGTCCCCATAAGAAAAAAACAGGTATTCATCACGTTCTGAGGACATTGTGTAAGGGTTAGGTATACCTGCTCGTGCACACACACACATGCACACACACACACACAGATTAGGTATCTATATTTTTGTGGGGACTTTCCATTCATTTCTAGGGGCATCACCCTAATCCCAAATATGGCAACCTTAACCCATACCCAGAACTTAGCCATAACTAACAAAACAAAATGCAAGACTTTTGGCATTTTTAAGTTTTTTGATTGCATTCATAGAATTTTACAAAAATGAATTTCCCCTTGTGGAGAAAAATGGTCCCCATGACATCAAAACAGCAGGTTTTTGTATCACATTGTGGGGACATTTGGATGGATGATGGACATATCGGTTTGACTGATTTAATAATAGAGTACCCTGGTATGCGGTTCAAGTTGTATCATTCAGCATGTACTAGATAAGTGGATATACAATAAAATGCTGAAGCCATAAATATGGTACTTTGTTTCCATCCAGTAAAAAATATTGTGACACCTTCCTTCATTTGATAATCTGGTGATTAATCCTGGTATGCGTGATCTGAGCCAGTGGTAATTAGCTCTGTGTCTTATCCAAGCTGAGTAGTGAGAATTGCTCACTGTTTAATCATCGTTAAGTGTCGAGCTCAGACCTGTATTATAGTCTAGTGTCTATTTTGTTGGACTTTGGTTATGGTTACGCATGGTCCTTATTAGACAGCGTTCTACAGCTGGTGTGCTGGGCAAATGGTGTTTTCATCTTAAGTTTTCCGTGATTACTCTGGATTGTGTTTCAGCTCTGCTTCCCATTTTCTGGCTCTTGGTTCCTGTTCCAGGTATTCCAGCCTTTTGTGTACCGTGTCCTGAAGCTGCCACTACAGAATCAGTTATAAAGCCTTATTTGTGTTGAAATCTGGTGTCTGGTCCAGTCATATGGCTTATATTTTTCCATGCACATAAAATCATTCAGTAACCATTTGTACCTTGTTAAATGGAACCAATGTTATCTCATCAACCTTGAAATGCTTCACTATGAGATGAATGTCTTATACTGTAACAAAGGTGCCAGAAGTCTTTACTCCAGTCTCCTATTGACAGTGGCAGTGTTTACCACACTCAACCCACGCATTTGCATGGGTCCCCCTGTTGGCCACATATGGTCACTACATTGTGGGCAGGGGGAGTAACTTTTTGAGTGGACCCAGAAATACCCCCCTCCCCATTGCCTATTGATATGCACCATACATATGCTTCTCTACTTCTGAAGGTTGTAGAGATGAGCCATCTGACTTCTTTCCCCTGCTTTGTAGATTATTGGTAAAAATCTATATGAAATAATCAAAAATAAATAATTTCCGATAAATTCCGATATATAAATGATAATGAAAAAACGTTATGTATAATGGCAGCTCGGGGCCACAACCAGATTAAGATGCAAGATGATTTATAGATGGACAAATACAGTAAAGGCGCCTATGTAATTAATTATTATCATAATATGCTGGATAAGGAAATGTTCCGCCTTCGAAACACATTCTTTTGTACTTATGCCGTATAACGTTCATGTAATCTCAGCACGGAAGCAGGTGAGAGTTTATGTGCGCGTTTGAGTTATGTATTACGGTACCGTCACCCGGAAGTTCCCCATACTTTAGCTTCTAATATTCTGTCGTCATTCTGGCTATTGTCCCGAAAACCTTTAACGGTATTAATCGAAAGGTGTCCGCTAATCATTCATATTGGTCTTACTGCAAGGCCCGGTCTGCCAGTGTGCTTGAGAGCTGTCGGTTTGTTAATTTGGGGCCAAGCTTAAGGACGCCCGTTGAATGTAGCGCTGGCAGGCAGGTTTTGTGTAGAGCCACCCCACGTGTTGCTATTGGGACGAATGTATTGGAGGCTTTGGATAGATACTGAATATTACCGTCTCAGTGACATTGCCAGATACAAGCCTTCCTGTCGCTCAAATTGAAACGCATAATAAGCTGTTTTCACTGTTATTTTGGCTTCATACCCTACACGATGAGCGAATATTTCTGCCTGTCAGAGTGTGATGTTATTGGTTTTGATTTGGACCACACTCTCTGCCGCTACCATCTAAAGGAAACCTCTAAGGTGAGTTGTATTAATAAATGCAGTTCATTAATTTTTAATGCATTGAATCGATACTAAAAAACAGAAGACTGGTTAAACATGTGTAGTCGTTATTCTAGTAAACAAGATACCTGCAGTCTACCATCCAGGGTCATTCTGCGCTTGTACTGTACGCGTTACCGGTAGTACATACAGATAAGTCTCCTATGCACTCCATTCATTAATAACACCTTTTATCTCCTGACGGTATTTTGTTGGAGAGCCGACGACCAAGCGATTACAGTGCCGTCTTCCCGGTGTAATGATAATAACGTGCTTTGCTTGTGTTATTCTGGGCAAGTAGTTACATAAACCGCTGGAGTATAAAGCGCGCGACTTAACGTGCTCGTTCATACGCACGAGCTCCGAAGCGACGTGATGCGCCTTCGCTCTTATCTTGATATTTAGCATCTCCACAGTGGGAAATACGTTTGCTCATCTTCTTTAAAAGGACCTTAAAGCCATTATATTGTGTCATTGCTGAACACCTAAAAACGTATGTTGCATAACACCTACTTAATACTAAACGAATGGTAGGGAAATGGCATTCGCGAGATACTATGTGCGAAATGTTTCTTGACTGAGACGACTGCTCACAAGTTACTGAAGTCAAAAGCACCATTGCACTAGCCGTCTATTCATGCTGATCACCTGGACTCCGATGACCAGCTGTTTTGTAATGTGGCACCCGTGTAAAACGGCAGCTTTTAACAAAAACTCAACTCCGCATTGATCCGGTCCTGACACGATGACCTGGTCACCCGCAGCTCATCTACGACAGTTTCGCCAGGTACCTGGTGGAGCATAAGGGCTACGACAGGGACCTGCTGACCGTGACCCCTGCAACATGGGATTTCTGGTGAGTTTGTCCGGAATACTGAGAGAAATGGATCTTGGCTTATTTGAACTGAGATAGTTCTCAAAGCAGAACAAGCCTGTGTTCTGGATTGCTTTCATTAATACAGATGCTACACGGGAAGTAATCAAAAAAATATTAGGAATTATTAGCTAGAACTAAACTTTGCTGGACGGTAAGTAATTTGATATTACGGTATTCTCTGACTCATGTTTGCACACTTGTCATGAAGCAGCAGATTATAACTGTAATGCTGCAGTATCCTTAAGTAAACTGTTTACCAGATTGTACCAGTATAAGGAGCAGAACTCCAAATGACTGACACTGCAGAGAAGCATCTGCTTGGTGACAAAGCGTAATATTTGCGTAGCAGCAAGTAGCACTGCTGGTAATTAAAAATAAAGCTGTTAGTGTATGAAGTGAGTCAAGTGAAATATTTATAATATTTGATATATTTTTAAAACCGCATGAAGTATAAAATGTAGGCCACCCTGTGTCTGATGAGCATATGTGCTTTTATAATTGCCTGGGTGGAAAGGCAGTGTGTCACAGGGTGGGGGCCATTCTGGAATGCATTCATCAATTCCAATCCAAATCAGGAAATGGAACTGGAGTTAGAATTTATATCTCCCTAAAAATTGAATTCAGTTCCAATTCTGCACCTCATAGTTTCTTTTTTTTACCATCCCAACTCCAGTTCCATTTCCTGATTTGGACTGGAATTGATGAATGCATTCTGGAATGGTCCCAACCCTGGTGTGTCACATCCTGACCTGGGGTGAAGGAATTTGTCTTGGTTAAATGGATTTAAGACTAGTCTGGCCGGTATCATTTTGCATAAGCATAATTGTTGGTTATTAAAAAAAATATTTTTACTTTGCTCAGTTTCAAGGGTTTGGTAGTGGACCTGGAAGACGGAAATTTGATTAAGCTGGCTGAAGATGGAACCGTTTTAAGGTACTTCCAGAAAACAATTAAAAAATATTTTACAGTGTCTTGTTTGAACTAACAAACATTTTGCTTTCAGGAACTAAGCCAGATGTATATAGTAATGAAAGTGAGTCATGTCACTGCCCTAGCTGTTTGGAGAGGGATTCAGTGCTTATCAGCATGTTTCCTACTTCTGAGGAATGTATAGTTATTTCAAACAGGGGTCCTGAATCAGGGAGCAAGATTTCTTGCTTAGCCAGATAACTTGTTGGATTTAAGGTAGTCGGGGCTAAATGTACATGAACAAACGAGTCCATTTAAAATGGGGTACCTTAAATCCGACAACGTATCCAGTTAAGCTAGAAATCCGGCTTTGTGGTAGAGGCCCCACATCGGTGCTAAATAAGAAAATCCTATATAGTAGGAAAGCTGCGTTTCTTTTTGTCTCTGTGGTTTTGCAGCAAAATTGGAACATTTGAGTGGAAATAATAAAGATGAAATAAAATGAATGAGTGCCTTTTTATTACACCCTGGTAAACATGTTGTAACCTCTGCAGCTCTTGATTGGTTTCAAAGCGGCGCTGACTTATTATCACTGGGGAAAATCAGCGTCATGGGTAGCAATAGTGAATTCCATGCAACCCGCGTGCTAATTACTGTAACAAAGACGCTGTCTTCCAGGTTACAGTGAAACCAGCCAGACCAGTTTTTGATGTAGCGATAGACCAAAGGCTGACGATGCTATTGAAGGTTGGAGAGGATGACTTTAATACTTCCTTCTCTCGAATGGTATCCCAGCAGGAATCCGCTTCTCCTATTGCCGCTGCCTGATGCATATCTTGCTTAGGCCTTATGTGTGTACGTCTTGCTGATATCGATCAGCCGATTATCGCTGGAACTTAAGATCACGCACCTTTATTTCTGCCCATTTAGCCACATCCCAGCTTTTCCTACCGATTCCCGACATTTATGCATGATCAGTAGAAGAGACAGAGTCATAGCTTTAAAGCTAAATACTGGCTGCAGCTTAATTATTCAAGATAAGGTTCTAGTCCACCTCTTCGATGTGCCAGATCAGGGTCACTTGTTAGACATCTTCTCTCCAAAAGGGGACTGGGGTTGAGGGTTTAAGACTTATTTGTGTATAATTAACTGCTGGTACATTTTCTGAACAGCCCAAAGCTCATGCATGTTTCACTAAAAAAGAATGTATAAATGGATTATATGACCAAAATAACATGTCTGTGTTTGTACTGTGTTTCACGTGTCTAGAACATGTTAATTGCTCATTGATGTGCTTTTTTTTTTTTTTCCTGAATGATCGCTGGAATTTTGCTAATTATCCATTTCAGCTTTCATGAGATCAATTATGACTTTTCATTCTTTAAAGAAATCAGTACAAATCTGCGAAAAAATGTCCATCTATAGTATGTCTATTAGTATGACAAAGAATTGTAATAGAGATTTAATTCTGTTCTCCTGTCTGACGTCATCCTATCACTGCTCCCCGGGCACTGAATTAGCTGCCCCCTGCTGTGTCACGATGTCACATATGGGTTAAATGCAGAGGACACATTTTGCTGTTGTGCGCTGTGTGCTGTGCTGTGGTGTGTCAACAATGACCACTGATCTCCTAGTTATGCAAAAATGGTATAAATTCTAATACATATAATCCCTTGAGTATAGAAGAGGGATGAATAAAAACATATTAGTATGCATTTGTTTCAGTATAGCAGTAAAGCTATATTGTGGTAAGCTCTCTTCTGCTCTAAAATATTACCTAGTGTTTCCCCTGAACTTTTAAGTGGACCCGGTACCGGATAGATACTGTTCACTTACCCTTTTATGCTGCAGGTAATTCAGGCTTGAGCGCAGGTTTGGGATTCTGCATTGGTAGGGACCAAATCAGCCTGAGCTGTGGTACTCCCAGAATACTCCCAGATGGTACTCCCAGAATACTCCCAGATGGTACTTCCAGAATATTGCCAGGGACACATCCCTCAGGGCTACCCTAGGCTTGGACTACCCTAGACTTTTTCCGTCATACCATCCAAACATTATACCACGATATACAATATTTTTAATGGAATTTTCAAAAGCAGCGCTATTCAGGTTACAGCCTTGCGTCGACTTGCGTTCGCATCCAGGACCACTGGATGCAAGTCAGCTTGGATGAATCTTGGTATTGTAGCTGTCCATCTTGTAGACATTACTGCAGTGTTTCCCAAACCGGTCCTCAGGGCACACTGGACCGATCCACATTTTTTGTTTTATCCCAGTTCCCTGCACACCTGTAAGGTATTTAGAGTTCCTGATTGCTTGGATCAGGTGTTCTGGGAACTGGGATAAAACAAGAATGTGGGTCTGTCCAGTGTGCCCCGAGGACCGGTTTGGGAGACACTGCACTATTATATGCATGCTGTATTACGGGTTCGATATGGACAGTGCGACATTATACGGCTGGCAGCTCTGCCCATTCTGCACCTGTTACACTAAACCAGCCTTATGGAAGGTGTGTCTTAGCTGCTAGAAAAAAGGTTAGGAAACTCTGCAGTTTCCGGTGTCTCTCAATTTGGTGAATATTATGTACTATGGTCATCGGACATAATTGGGATCTGACGTGACTCAATCAGGTGTAACCTGATGTAAGACTGTATTTTGAAATCTCAGCAGTAAAATATACCTACTGGGGGGGGCGGGTTTCTATGATTAATTTTGCCGGATGATTTAAATGTACAATGGTTTACCTAAAATATCGCGGTATACTCAATATAACATGATATACCGTATTACCACCCGATCCGCACATGAAACCATTGCGAACCTAAAATGCAAAATATTCACGACTTCACAAGAAATGAGAGCTGTTAAGGTGGATCATATCATGGCGGGAGAGCAGCTGTTGCTCTGGTTTTGGTTGTGCCCGTTTATGTACCCAATTAAAGGAGCGAGGTAGATGCTGACTGCCTTTAAGTATCCTGTTGCTAGTGTGGCTGACCTGAGACATTGAGCGGCTCAGTGGGCTCAGTCTCTCTGCCGGTCTGTAATCAGAAGGTTGCCAGATTGAGCCCTGTCCTCAGTGGAACAGTCGTATGTCTGTGGGCCCTTGAGCAAGGCCCTTAACCCCCAGCTCCAGGGGCACCGCACATTAGCTGACCCTGTGCTGTGACCCCCCCCCCCAAGCTATGGAAAGCAAGATGGGGTCAATGGAAAGAAGAATTTCGATGTATCTGTACTTGTGCAAATGGCAAATAAAGGATTCATTAAAAATATATATATTACTTGAATGAACACAAATTGTAGACTTTGCAGTCAAGTCACCAGAGATTATTAAAATGAGGTGTGTGCCAGCCTCTTCGTGTGTGGTCAGGTGAATGTTTGATGCCGGCGTAGACAGCCTGGATTGTTAGCTTGGGTGCATGTCAAGTGTTAAAGTATAGTTATGGACGAATAGTTTATGATAGAGTAATCTATCACTCGATTTACATTTAGTGACATTCTGTACACTTTTTTTTTTGTTGTAATCGGTAGACAGTTATGTTTTCTATTCCCTTGTAGGGCATCACATGGCACAACTTGCTTAAGCACTGAAGAGATTCTAAGGCATTATGGTCCAAAGAGGGAGTGGAAGCATTTTGACAGCCTCAATACCTCGTACACCAGATCAGGTATGTGTGTGACCACCTCACTGCTCCCTTTTATGCTATTGGTCCCTGTGGACAGCACCTAATCAGATATGACATCATACGCCATTCATGCTTTTGAAGGTTTCTTTCCTGGTTAACATTTTAAATGTTTAGATTTACTATTTTGGTCACACTTGATGGGACACAAATACTTAGAAGTAATTCCGCTACTACTGAAGTACAAATCATGAACAAATATAGTCTCTACGTAAAATGAAAAATGCGTCATGATTTATTTATGATGAACAAACATGATATCAGTATTTCACTTGTGTTATTCATTACTTCTTCCTTTAGTACCTCCTTCAGTAGTTCACTACGATTTACAGAATTAACAGATACAGTAACAAAAATAGTAACTACTAAATGATGCATCACAATTCATTAATGATGAATGATCATGAGATCAGTATATCACGTGTGATATTCATTATTTGTTCCTTCAGTAGTTCACAAACATTTGCAGAATTAACTGATTAATTATATTTGTTAACTGATATATTAACAAACATAGTACTTGCTTGAGATAAAAGATGTGTGACAATTCATTAATGATGAACAAACATGACATCAGTTTGTAACTGACGTTTAGTTTGTGGTTAATTAACAAGTAATAGCTTAATACTACATTTGTGTTCATAAAACGTCATTCATAAGAACAAGAAGACTCATTATTCAAATAAGGATGATACGATTATCCTATAATATACTTCTACAACATACTACTGTATATTTGTTATATGATGTTTGTAATTATATGTTTAATTTTAAGGTCATTGAAAATAGTCATTTTGTTTTTTGTAAGGAAAACTGGGATGATCAGTAACATTCTATACAATTACAGGAAACACCAGAGTGATGTTTTATGGTCATGTTTGTTTGATTTATGTTTTTTTTTTTATTTGTACAATTCCACAGCAAAATACTATTTTTATGACAACTACTTTGATCTTCCTGGGGCACTTCTCTGTGCAAGGGTGGTAGATATGTTACACAAGGTAAGGCGGCTGGATGCTGATAAAGTTTGCAAATGTTACAAATCAAACCCCTGTCTTTGCTTATGTTAACCAGACAAATACCCACATACCTATAAATACCTGTTCTTCTGTACATTTGCGTAGCACATAACATAACTCTGAAGTTTTATGGTTAATCGTGTATTCCGTTTCTTGCTCAACTGTTAACAGCGTGGGAATGAGGTCACAGCAGATTTCTGGAAAGACATTGTCGCTGCCATAGATCATAATTATAATACTTCAGCTTTTAAAGGTAAGTCTGTGTGCCTGTGTGTGTGTATTTTTTGCGTATAGCAGCAAGTTTTGATTGACTGATAAAATAATTTTGTCATAAAAAATTATGTTAATTTGGACAATGTATCAGACATTAAAATGGATGGATATACTGCAGTTATCTTCTATATTGATTGTTACCTATTATGGTATTTTATCAGAAGGAAAAAAATATGTATTTTCTGTTGCCATTATATGTTTGCTAAATATAGCCACAGTGCCAATCATTTAATTTAATGGTATTTGTTTTGCTATAAAAAAGATACCGTACACTAGTGCCATCAAGAGAAAAAGACAATTAGTTGGGAGTAAGATTTTTTTATTATTTTGGTCAATAAGATGTACATAGCATTACGCATCTTGAGCAATATAACAAAGTTACTGACAAAACATCTATTGGACTTTTCCTGACCGGATTATCTATTTCTATATTTCATATATAAATGTGACAAATCCAATACAATATTGTTTTCTTTTTCAAGAATTATTCAATGTATATGACAAACATATTACACTATTCAGACAGACACTGAAAAACAAGAATCAACCGCTGTTTTTTTATAAGCAAGCACTGTGTGTTTATTCTTTGAATTACTCTTAACTCAGTATTAATGCAGGTACAGCAAGAAGTGAAACAATACATAAAAAAAAAAAATAATAAAACGTAATGTAAAAAAATCAAAAAATTTCTCGGTCCGATCAGTTGTCGCTTTTCCCTTATAAATTTTGCTACTTTATCTACTGATCTCTTGTCAGATTTCTAAGGGAATTCATTTTCTTTCTATCACCATCCATTTCTGAAATATTCAGAAAGTAAAACTTGCTTTAATTATTACTTATGTTTTGTTTCGGAAAGAAGGCTGAGAGATAAACGGGGGACGATGTTTCTTTCAGTCGTTCTGGAGTTTACGTTGTGCGCTCGTTTCAACGCTCCGAATCACGTAGAAGCTATCAGGAAGCCGGAGAAAGAGCAGTGGACGTTTTCGGCACCAAAGATTCCATTAGCCTCCTCGTCAGGTGCCTGAACAAAAACGGTGTCGTGCTCATGCAACTGAAGGACAGCGCTGCCGGTCATCTGGTCCAGAAAGCCGTTGTTATATTCATCGTAAGTGAATGTGACGGGCTGGCTGTTTTGGTAGAGTGCCACTAGTGCATTGGCCCCATTAACATGCAAGTGATAGGTGAAGTAGTAAATGCCGGGGATGTGGCAGGTGAAAATTCCGCTGTGGGGGTCGTAGTGGTGCTCAGCGTTATATATGACTTGGTCAAAGCGAATAGGTTCTCCAGCTGGAGGGTACGCCTTAGTCAACACTGCAGTGAAGGCGGACACTGGGATCTTGACTAGGGCAGGCCCCATCATCTCATGCGATTTAATGGGCATGCCTTTGTCATATACAATCTCACCAGGGGGACCAGGTGGGCCAGGAGGTCCCACTGGGCCCGGAAGACCGTCATGTCCCTTGGCCCCGGGAAGACCAGGGGGCCCCTGAGGACCAGCTATTCCCTTAGTTGTCATTCCTGCAGGGCCAGGGGACCCAGGGGGACCTGGGTGACCTTTAAGGCCAGGCACACCTGGAGGACCTGCGGGTCCGATTGGCCCTCTGGCTCCCGGAATTCCATTTTCCCCTATTGGTCCCGGTTCTCCTGGTCGCCCTGGAATTCCCTTTGCCCCTGCTGGCCCTGGTCCACCCGGGCTTCCAGATGAGCCTGGAATACCTATTTCGCCCTTGTAACCTGGTATTCCAGGGGGTCCCTTTGGACCCATTAGGCCTGGTGCCCCTGGGATTCCTGATTTTCCGTCTAAGCCTCGAAGTCCCTTCTCACCCTTATATCCCTGTGGTCCGGCTGGTCCCATTGGACCGATGTCTCCTTTCAGGCCCGGGAGCCCGGGCTCTCCCAGTAATCCTCTTGCTCCCTGAGGACCAGCTGGCCCCATAGAGCCAGTAGCTCCAGGTGAACCAGTGTGCCCCATTGGCCCTGGCTCACCTTTTTGGCCAGTGGTACCAGAGGTGCCTGAAACCCCCCTCTGTCCTGGCTGTCCAGGAATTCCAGGTTTTCCTATTCCTGGTAAACCAGGAGCTCCGGGTATTCCGGGGGGTCCCTGAGAGCCTTTAACCCCTCCAGGGCCAGGCATACCTGGAGCACCGTTCTGACCTGGCTTTCCTGGACTCCCTACGCCAGGGACCCCATCAAGACCCTTTATCCCTGGCTTTCCCATTTGTCCTGGAGTCCCATCTCTCCCTGGAAGGCCTGACTTCCCAGGCTCCCCGGGTATTCCAGCTGGACCTGGTTTCCCTACCCCAGGAATTCCTGGTGGACCAGAAGGACCCCTAGGACCCACTGGACCTGACTGACCTGGACTTCCAGGAATCCCATATCCCTTCTCTCCTTTTGGGCCTGGTAGACCAGGAATTCCAGGGTGTCCCTTCAGGCCTGGCTCACCTTTAAGCCCCGCTGGCCCGGGAAACCCTTGTGGCCCGGGTTTGCCGACAGAAGACAGCCCTGCAGGTCCGGGACTCCCAGGAGGGCCAGGTGCGCCTCTAGGACCCTGTGCTCCAGGTGTGCCCGGTGTACCCCTCTCCCCAGGCATGCCGTTGCTTCCGGGTTTCCCGGGGGCACCTGGTGTGCCTGGTTTGCCAGCCGCGGAGAATCCTGCAGGCCCTGGTGGTCCAGGGGGGCCCTGAGAGCCTGGCTTTCCGTATCCGCTCTGGCCTGGAGGCCCAGCTGGCCCAGGTGGCCCGGGTTCGCCTGGTGCCCCCGGGGGTCCGGGAGCACCTGGTGCCTGCACTGCACAAAAAGAAGACATTTATTAGCATGCAGATCATAACAACCATTACCTTTCCTATAATAACACCGTGAAAGATATTTATTATGAGTTATATACTAAAGATTACGGCAAGATTTGTCACACATTACGAAGGGGCATGGATACGGCTGTTGTAAATCACCGTGCCGCTAGCGTGTCCGGGGCATGAGGATGCTGACTGACTTTTTTAAAGTGGCAGCAGTTTAGGCAAAGGCATCAGTACGCCAAGAGGAGGGGGAAGGAGGCCACGGAACCTGCGGGTGCTTCTTTTCCAAGGTGCGCCTACAGCTTTAGCGTCGAATGTAGTTTATGTTTGCCTACTTTCATTTGTATCACCAACTGAAAATGCGTCGCATATATTTATATAACTAGAAATTCAACTCAAAAAAGCATGCATTTGTGGTTAAAACAGATACACACAGAGACACACACAAATTTCGCAAGCCAGATAAAATGTTTAGATATTATAACCCAATGTACATATTTACTTGCATGTTGTTACCTCTGACAATTTGGCTTTGATGTCTTATCATTTGACTTGAATGATTTAGTGTCATTCTCTGTGTTAGAATGGGGTGCAAGCAGGTGTACTATGAAGAAAAGATTTTATTTTTTTTTTCCAATCAAGAAACGATTGTAATTGAGTTTGTTGATGATGCTGGACTCTAAATCACAAATTAGAGATTTGAGAAAATCTGTAGACAGAGCAAAGCATGCAGAGAGAAATGATAGGAAAACCCAGACCATTAGAATATCATGTTAAACACATTTTATATGAAAGACTGTTGGTAATAGACAATCGACTGACGACAGTGATGGAGACCTGTGATGGTGTTGAACGAGGTCTTGTAATATTAATAGTTTCTCACTATTACCCACTTTTTCAGTTTTGATGGACGTTTGCTGGAGAATTTCAGACCCATTCGTCAGATTGTTTAGCCCTTAATTATTACCCCGATTATTTTCTTAGCTGTTTTTGGGTAAGATATATAAGGGCATGCAATCATTGATTTCTTTTTTTTTTTTTTGTAAAATTTTCATTTGAGGTGTTTCAAGGAGACCGCATTTGCCGGGGCATACAGAGGTGGGCACATTTTCAGCTACGTTGAATGCTATTTACCATTTGGTTTCATCGCTGTCAATCAGGACCCCCCCCCCTCTGAAATAATGTCACTATTTAGATCAACTTTATCATCTTTTATGACTTAAACTAGTCGAGGACTTACGTTGACTCCAGTTAATGGGTTAGCATTGACAGATAAGTCACAAAACTGCCCAGAGCCTTACAGACCAGCTGGAATGTGCAAAGCGATCTGTCACTCAACACATTTTTGTTTAAATTTTAGTTCCTTCACCAGTGTGAGACAACAAAATTTCTTATTTTCTATCAATGACATATTTACAAGTGGTTTAAACTACAAATTGAACAAGTGGTAAGATGTGCTTTAACATTAATAATTTAATTGATTTAAAGTAAGTAGCTCATTACACCACATTTAATTGTTTCATTCTCAGTTGCTTAAACTATTCGTTCCAGTTCTCCACAGGACCTCAAGTATTGAAAATGTCAAATTAAGACGGAAGGAATCGAAGTGCTTGACTGATGTTTGCTATGGTGATGGAATGAGGTGATATTGTGGATGAGTCATGGGTTTGGCGTGTCTATGAGAGAAAAACAAATACAAATAGCAAACTAGTTATCTGGAGCTAAGAGGGAATTTGCAAGGATAGAGCAAGGAAGTCTCAGAGCACTAAGACACTTCTGCCGGTCTTTTATATCTAAGAAAAGTTCCTGAGCAGTGGTATCGTCTAAGGCAGGGGTCTCCAACTCCGGTCCTGGAGAACTACTATCTAGTAAGTTTTTTATCCTACCTGGCTTCTGATAAGCCACACCTGTTCCTGGTATTTACCTGAGAACAGGTGTGGCTCATCAGAAGCAAGGTAGGATTGAAAACCGACTGGATTGTAGCTCTCCAGGACCGGAGTTGGAGACCCCTGGTCTAAGGCAGTGATTCCCAATCCGTCTCTGTGACTCCGGCGTTGGGAGGGAGGAAAAACGTGGACTGTCTGTGGGTCCCCGAGCTCCGGGTTGGGAAACACTGGTCTAAGTGAATAAGACGTCATGAGCACTGTCAGGAAGATGAGGTGGCTTGACGAAGTCAGCTTCCTGAGTTTTAATTCTTTGATGGGCTTAATATCTATTTACCAGTCCTCAAAAACTTATGAGGGTCAATATTTAACTGAATATGGAATTGCTGGAATATACGTATAATATTTTCTTTAAAAGAGTATATATATCTACATGTGATCCTTAAATAAATTATTTGACTCTAGAGCAGGCTTTAAAGTTTTGGAAGAGAGACTTCCAAGAGTTGGGCTTCTTGGTTTACAAGCATCAGTATTTTTTTGTAGGACCTTTTGTAGGAGAACAAACTGGAAGTCATTGTTTTTACTTTCCCCAGTTGCTAATAAGATGGTCCCAGACTGTCCGTTTGTAAGCTACAGGTCAGGTTTTACATTGTAACCCAGAGCGGAGTAAGCATTAGAGTTACCTTACTGGCTATAGGGAGACTCTGTGGATCATTAGTGAGGCTGCTGTGGTTGTCAGCAGTGGATCAGCTGCCTAGTTTCACCTTCTACCCTGTAACAGAACCAGTCATCTGGAAAATTTAAATTATGTCATCCGTAAGTTTTTTTATTTTATTATTTTTTTTTTTATTAAAAACTACACTTCTGCCTGCTCTGTCCAAGTGCTAACCCTTTAAAGGCGTAATGTAACTATCACTAATATTAACCATTTTTAGAAAATTTGCAATTCTGGATTAGGTTTAAGTTTAAGAATTCAGGATAGTTTCCGTTATATAAAACAAGAGGAGAGTGGCCTGTTTAGCCAAGTCTGCTAACATTTGTTCTGGAAGTATGGATGAACATATAAAAAAAGCCTGTTTACTTCCTGGCATTTTTTTCCCCTGTCTGTATCACCACTTACATCATGCATAAAGGAGTACGGGGGGGGTTTGCGGCCGGGACGAAGCGTCTTGGCGGTGAGGACGAGGTTACGGGCGCAGCGTGGCGGGGAGGAAGCGATGGCCGCCTGCGAAAGTGGTCATTACGCGGTGTGAGCGGTCGCCGCGCTGCCTTAACCTTTCAGAACGTCCGCAGCCTTCAGAGGATGAGCGAGCCGGCTGGCTGACACCCACATTGCGACAGACCACGACAGTAGACTTGCCGGGCTTTAGACTTGCCGGGCTTTAGACTTGCCGGGCTTTAGACTTGCCGGGCCTGCCTTGTTTGCCACGCTACACTTGGTGGACTCGGCTAATGACTATTTGAAGTTGCGGTGTTTGTTTTAACGTGTGTGTGTGTGTGTGTGTGTTTGTGTGTGTGTCTGTGCGCTGTGTTCTTGCCGCTGTCGACGACTCTTATTTGTCATTGAACAGAACAACGGAGTACTTCATTATGTACTTCAGGATACTGAAGTGAGTAAAGTTCAGTTGATAGGAAGGTCTTGCTGGAACTTAAGGCTGGTCAAAAAACTAGGCTAAACGCGACTGAACAGGCTGGATGTGGTACACGGTAGCTTTATGGACATGTGTTTCAGACTTGGATTTCCCCTTTTATTTTTTTTCCCCACTAAAATAATATACTAAAATATGCAGTACTGCAATTCATCCTTCCACTTAGGATTTCTTTTGCCTGCCTAAGAGCAGCTTAGAATTAAGTGTGCAGTTTTTCAGATTCACCTCCAGTATGGAGACAGATAACGTTCAGTTGTTTTTTTTGTGGCAAGTTTCCATATTCTTGTTGTTTTTTGACTAGAAGAACCTGAAGCGAAAGCCATTAAAATATAATTGGGGAGGAAATCCGCTGCCATGTTAAGGCGACTACGAGCACACACTGCGAAAACAGCTCAACCGGAGATTGTTGTGTGAGCACTTGACTTGTATCAGCCAATCATTTCAGTTGGATTTCATTTAATATCTGAGACTTTTTTTTCCGAATCATTGCTTGAACGGAGAATCTGCTGTAAAGTCTGGGATGGAGTACAGCTGTAGATCCCTGTCCTGGTCAGTGGCCTCCAAAGAGCCGCCATGCCTTTAACTTACCATGACCCTTCTTCGGGTAGGGCGCCTTGACGATTTGCCTGGCATGGTATCTATCCGGAGTTGCCTCCAGCAAAGTCAGCGACAGAAGAACGACGCTGATCACCCGAAGGTCCATCCTCTCAGGCCAAACCTGTAAGGGAGAGTTGTGTAGAAGATGCACGTTAGCAAACCATTAGGCATCCATCGCATTTCAACAGCCCTGCTGGTGAGAGTTCACTGGAAAAGTCTCATTGTTCTTCAGACATCTGCCACCACATTTCTTCAGGAACAGTATGAAAACCCCATTTCAGAGCCACTGAAATGCTCGGGTATCCTAGCTCTCTAAGTGGTAGTCCAAACCTAGATTTTAACAACCTTAAACCCACCACTCAGTCTGTTTACCCGCTGCAGAGCCAGGGCCCTTGAGTCTGTGCCACTGGCTTGCTGGACAGTGTGGTACTTTGGCCTAGCATTAAGCAGGTTCTAGTGAACTGGGCCACCGTGTGCATCCCTCAGTCTCGGTCCCGAGAACCTTACAGGTGACACATACCAGTGCTGGCTGTTCAGCTCCAAATTTAAAGAAAAAAAAAAAAAAAAATCAGGGATCCAGATTCTGTTCTTGCTGCTGCTGTATATCCTTAGGAAGGGAAATGTATTGGAAGAACTGCTGGGGTTCGATACGTTTTTTCGGATTTTTATACCCAGCCTGCCCATGGCACTGCTGAAAGTCCGCCCCCTATATAAGCACCTCCCTCCTGCAAGAGAGGTTTTAATTAGAGGCTCGCGTTGAAGTCACGATGCTCAGTGAAGTCGGGAGAGCGGTTTTCTGTAAGCATTTAGACCTGCGATTACCTCGCCTTTAGTGTCACAAGGACCAAGAGGGCTTTCGGTATAGAGCTGAAAAAATAGCTGAACCTCTCTGCTGCTAAGTTAAAGGTTAATGACCCATTTAGTGTTGAGGTGACTTTTACGGTCTCCATCCAAATCGATCCCGTACGATAAACATGTCCTTGATATTCTTTACAGTGTGTTTTTCGCAGATCTGTATAGAATTTCTGTATTTAGTCTTGCAGTACTTTGTGATAATGTTTTAATTATGAATTTCTAATGGCATGTCAGTCACAGAAAAACACCAGTATTGTAGCATAAGAGACACTAGAGGGCAGTATTTAAAGTTTTTTTTTTAGAGACTAAATCTCCCATTTGCTGGCAACATCGCTATTTTTATCCCCATTGTTGTTTATTGCTCTATTTTTAGATGTTTAAACTAAACACAGTACTTCAGTAATTTATGTCCACAATAGCAGCTTCACTACACATTTCCTCACTTGTTAGATTATATAGGCCTAATTATTTTATACTGTCTCATTTCCGTTACACCAAGTTCCTTTGTTTTTTGGGAGTTACACACAGTGTAGCGTTCGGATCCATGTGGTGACGCATGCGAACGCTGAATGAGTGATGCTTTTGAGAGAGAAGCTGACAGGCTGACTGTGATGCCTTGCTGACAGCGGTAGGAATCAGTGCGCAGAACTCAACATTTCCTGACATTCTTGGATTTATGGTACATCAGGTATCCACCCCTTTCTGCCAACTGGTACAGATATTTTTGGAATGAAGTGCATCTTTCTTTCTTTACCATTATTTCTGGACAATGAAGGTTCTTGAAATGGTTTCCGTTCATAGAACCGTGTATGATATAAGCAGTTCTTAATCAAGTCTTGAGTTTTTGTTTCTGTTGACAAGTATGGTTTTTGCTACCAGTCACTGTCCTGCTTTCCTCATGAGAAAATATAGCAAACATGAATATATCCATCCATCTTCTCTAACCGCTTATCCTATTCAGGGTCATTGGGGGGTGTGGAACCTACAGGTGCAAGACAGTACCCAGAGGAAACCCCATGACAAAATTAGGAGAACATGCAAACTCCACACACATGGAGCCATAGTGGAGACTCAGACCCTGGTCCCAGATCAGTGCTCACCACTGGGGCACCGTGTCGCCCCCAAACATGAATACGAGAGTTAAGTCAAAACCAATAAAAATGAGTCAAAGAATATAAATGGGCACGTTCTAAGGAAAAAGTCATAAAGTGTTGGTGTCAGTAGGCATTGGCCTACTGAGCTTGCAGCTTTGTTTGCACTAAGACAATAAGACTATTGATCCCACACTGGGGAAATTTACATGTTGCAACAGCTTAAAGACAAATAGCAACAGAGAACAAACCAAAAAATACTATAACAGTAAAAACTGGCGTGTTCATCCACCTACAGTATTGTCTATAAATACTTACCGTATGTAGGGTTGGGGTCATGGGCTGTATGCAGGGTAGCTTACAGGACTGTGACTCTCTTGTTTGTGACCTGGTCTTCTGTCGATCTTCATCCTCCTCCTTCAAGGTCTGTGTAGCTCACCTCCAACAAGTGACCAGTTACAATCAATGCAGGACACTGCCAAGCCTGACTGCGATCCTGGCCGTATGATGTATCAGTTTGCGCCCAGTGTCTCATGGTTTTGTTTTTTCCAGGAAAGAATAATAAGATCCATTTTTGTGTTTTTTCAGGCTTCAGTGATTTCTCCAGATTTGTTTCATTTCAGTTAAAAAAAAGATTTTATTTGACAGTATTATCAGTTCCCTAGATGATCTGAATAAGGTGTAATATTTTACTCCCGGTTTTTCATTTGCTCTTTCTTTTCAGCCAGCGTTTTGTCACATAGAGGGCTTGTTTATAAACTTTTATGTCTCCATTTGTGTGGGAAGTGAACAGGATTCTGATTTCACATCTCAATATCCATTTGCTTATGTGTTTGTTTTTTTATTCCAGTTTTATGAATGAAGGGATCAATAGCAGTTCTTTAGGTTAAATGTGGACAAAATTATGTAGTAAAAACAGGTTGACTGCTTGAAATCACTGAGGCGCAATTTGCTTGGACCTTTAAATGAACCCTCTACAGATCTTATTTCGACTTGCTGAAAAGTTTTTGGGAAGTAAATCCTGAATGGAGCTAAACATTATGGCAAGTTTGTTTTCTCTTATTTACTTTCTAGCTCACACGGAGGATGTTTGTGTTCGTTTTAGTGTTCTTGAGGTTTGCCTAATTGCCTAAGTTCACTTACCTCAGTCCTTTCAGTAAAGTCCTTTGGAACTGAGCTGATGACTTGACTAGACAAGCCTCTGGTCACTGGTCCAGCTTCAGATCCTGTTTCCTCGTTGAGAGGATGTTTTGATTTGTGGAACTTGGTGCTGAGGAGACTAAAGGAGAAACCTCCTGCCATCCGGCTACATTACCCTCTACTCACTACCTTCCTTTTCTGAAGGTCCTGTAATTATTCACATGGGCCCTTTCGAACAAACGTGAAGTATCAGAATGCTGTTGTATGCAGATTGTCTGGTCGTATATGTGTGATATAGATATGTATGACAGGTTTTCACGTAGTAGCTTAATAGGGTCAGCTTTGACATTTTATAACTTGTAAATAACCTGTTAAAAAGAAAAAAGATTGAATTGCCCGTGAGAGTTGGGCAAGAAGTTCATGCTTTACAGTCATTTATTCTAATGACAATAAGTCATAACTGTGTTCGTATCCATATAATGTAAAAATGGAACTGGGGGGGCGGGGGGTTGCTGACCAGATACTTTATATAGACACGGTAATTAGATGTTGGCTGCCTGTGAAATTGTAGGTCTTACATTGTGCATAGAATTATTGTCATCATATCATAGCAGTTTCTAGCTAGCTGTGAAATTTGACTTAGAGCGAAGGGCTTATGTACTCATGCGTGTGGTTTTGGGTTCACTCTCCTCTCATTTTCTATTTAATTTGTTGCAAAATATATTGGAGTCTCTGTCCGGCATGAGCAGCGTCTGTGTCGTTAAGGTGCTGTGGCCCAGATCCCACACGGCAAAGGTGTGTCGTCACGGAGGCAGTTCCAGTTTGTGCAGTCGGGTGAGAGGTCGCAATGCATCTAACCGTAATGCATTGCGTCAGGATCAGAATGCGTTGCTTTAAGCCAGCGCTGTAAGCAAGTCGAACGCACCCAATGACCGAACTGGGGAAACAAACTGAAACGCGGACATAATACAGAGGACTAATGACAACAACCAGAAACATCTGATCACATGGGGATCCCACACGAGGTTAACGAGGGGGCGTGGCACACGGAAGGAGTGGACTATCGGGGCAGGACAGGGGTAATGTTGGAATAAGATCTTTATCGTTTTGGAAGCCATTAAGAAAAAGATACTCTTCTTGTTTTATCCTGTTCATTTTGTTTTTAAATGCTTTTAAAAAAAAAAAAAAAAAAAAAAAAAAACATATTTAGGTGTAATTAATTAATTGGTTTTCCATTATTTTCTTAAGGGAAAAATTCGATCAGAACTTTTTAAGATTTTTTTAAGTTCGAGAACCGAGGTACCACTGTATTTTTATTGCTTTTCGTGTTTTTCTTATGCAAAACATCCTCCTTTGCTATTTCCCTCCACAGCCGAAAGTTTGAAACTATTCGATGCTTCTGATTGGTCATCCTGTCGCGTCTATATTTGCAGCGCCAATTCTGCTAATTAACTTGCCTGTTGTGTTTCCGTTTTACTGCTCTTAA
>JAODLC010000043.1:3083943-3095304 GCA_026781145.1 Hippopotamyrus pictus | reverse complement strand
CAGAGCCGGCCTTCTTAGTCAGTCTCCCAGAGCGGTCCCCAGCACAGAGCCGGCCTTCTTAGTCAGTCTCCCAGAGCGGTCCCCAGCACAGAGCCGGCCTTCTTAGTCAGTCTCCCAGAGCAGTCCCCAGCACAGAGCCATTCCTTCTGTGTCTTGTGGGAGTCCTGTGGTGGAGCCTCTTCCTGTGGCCATTTCCTGTGAGGTCTGCCTTTGTATTTCTGCCTCCTACCAAAACACTGCAAACTTTAGCATCTCAGAACCACTGTCTTTAATTAACATCTTTCTGATGCGCGCAAGGTTATTGGGAACCTCTAGTCCCATTGGTCTGGGTAGGCAGTCTTGGTTTTGTGTGTTGAGCTAGGCTCCCCAGTGCTTAGAGTGCAGCTTCCTCCCTAGTGCTGCTCCTCAGGTCGGTTCCTGGAGGAAACATGTGGAGTGGTGTGGGCAGGCGTGTCGTCTGTGTGGTGACGGCCTAATACCAGGGACTCATCGAGCAAAGAGTCCACACCGCTTCTGTGGTTTTCACTCAAAACCATCTGGGAAGGAGCGTAGTTTTTCACGTTTGCCGAAGACCCACAAAAGCCCAAGCTTCTCGCGACTCAGTGGACATGCACGGCTGGGAATGAGCCAGGAAATGAACTCTGAGGTTGAACCAGTAGACCAGTGTGCAGACCAGAACTACATCTGCTGTCTCGACACTGTATGTAGAGTTATGTTCTTAGTGAGGCTTGGCTTTCCATTCCTGGCTTGCTCTATTCCTTTCATGGTCTTATTCACCATTAACGCTTGTTCATTGGAAGCTGTTGACGCTATTGAAAAATGCTGAATATTGTGACAGTGTAGAGCTACACCTCTACTGTATAAAAATGAATGCTACAAAATGATTAGAAGTTACAGTCAAAGTCACAATTGTTTCCACAGAGAAATGATAAAAAATGGTTTAATATATAATAATCTGGACTTTATTAGTTCCAGTCTGGTTCAATGAGAGCAAATACAATCATTGGAGAAATGAGCTTTGTTCTGAGGTTCAACACAAATTTACTACTGTCATTTTGATAAGAATTTTTTTTGCCTTTTAAGTTGAGGAAGTTGTGTTATTTTTTGCTGCAGTTTTAACTAAACTGTTTAGTGTTTTTGCGTTTCTGCTGTGAGCAAAGCTTGCCAACTCAAAATATTTGTCTCTCTGTGTCATCCGAATCGCCGGGCTGTTCAAGTCCCTCTTAAGTCTGTGACCTCTCACTCGGTTTGTGCTGGGATGATCAACCGAAGTGGCTGTTTCAGGAAGGACTTTGAGGAGCTTTTTGACGTCGTCATCACCAACGCCCTGAAGCCCGGCTTCTTCTCGCTGGTCCCTCAGCAGAGACCCTTCCGGACTCTAGGTGAGTGTCTGTCATGCATAGGTAGCGCGTCTTGCCTTGAGAGACACTAATCATTCTCAGGATGATACGGTGAAAGGAAGACGTCTTCTGCATGATAACGAAGTAGCGTATATTATTTAATCAGCCAGAGCAGGGTTCCACAGGTCCGGTCCTGGGGCCTGTACTATGAAGCAGGGTTACTGGCTTATCTTAACTTGTCGTATTTAAGGTAGTCTGGGCAAAATGTAAGTGAACAAATATGAAGTCCATTTGAACTGTGGTACCTTAAATCCGACAAGTTACCCTGATAAGCCAGTAACCCCACTTCATATTACAGGCCGCTGGAGGGCCAATTTGCAACACAGTTTGTATATTTCTCTGCTCAGACACATGTACAAAACCTGGTAATTAGCTGCTTAGCTGATGTCATTGAGCAGGGAAATCTGCAAACTCGGTTGGATTCTGGCTCTCCAGGGCTGGAATTGGATGACCCTAAACTAGAGGTAGTAAATTGTACTCTAGTTTGAGCATTTTTTAATATTATCTCTAATGGTAGAATGTCAGGTTCCACAATGATGGATTAGCACTGAAATACTTTGCTGCAGATACATTCTGGAAAAGAAAATAAATGGTAAGCAGAAAGAAAAACTACTACCCATTAAGAGACATTAAAAAGTGAATAGGTATTTTTACAGCTATGGTATGCATGGAGAAAGGTCATTTCTACTGATGTATTGCATGCAGTAGAGAGCAGTGCTGTTAAATCTTTTCGAAAAGTGTATGTGCAGTTACTGTCGTTTCAGACTCTTCCTCCATCTGGATTCATTTCCCTCCAGAAATAACACCAAAGGGATGTTGTAAAGAGAAAAAACAAAAGACCAAATCTGGGAAGCATGTATATACTTCCAAATTCTGCCGAGCTAACAGGCCGACTGTGATAGCCGCCCCTTTGCCAGGCCGACTGTGATAGCCGCCCCTTTGCCAGGCCGACTGTAATAGCCACCCCTTTGCCAGGCCGACTGTGATAGCCGCCCCTTTGCCAGGCCGACTGTGATAGCCGCCTCTTTGCCAGGCCGATTATCTGCCCTCCCCATGTTTTCTTCCACTTATTTTCTACCTGAGATAAGAGGCTTTACAGCAGGGAGACTCAGTAAGGAGGGGCTGCAGTGTTTGGGGGCATCCCCAACCTCAGAAATACATTGTTAATAACTCAGTTACTACTGATGTACAAATCATGAACAAATATAGTGGCAAGATACGTCACAATTCATTAATGAACAAACATGAGATCAGTATTTCACGTGTTATTCATTATTTGTCCCTTCAGTAGTTCACAAAGGTTTACAGAATTAAAAATATAGTAACAAGCACAGTAGCTACTTGAGATTAAACATGCGTCACAATTCATTAATGATGAATTAACATGAAGTCAGTATGTAACTAAGTCTTTAATCTGTGGTTAATTAACACATAGATAAAAGCAGAATACTACACTATTTGCACCCCCCTTCACTGCAGAATTGGTTAGGTGTGCTCTTAGTGATTCACTTCCCTTGTTTCTTTGTTCTTTGTACACAATTCCTGTGAATTTAGCTGGAGCACAGATCAAACTCCTCGAGTGGACCCCCCCTCCACCCCGGGGCTGCTTTCGACTTTATGTCCGTCTGGCCTTTCAGCGCTGCATTCCGAGCATTCCTCTTTCCGCAGAGGGTCCCGCAGCCCCTGCAGACTTGGCCACGTGTGTCGTTTCGGTCCACGCAGCGTAGCGCCCTCGGAATGAGCTCCTGTCCGTCCATCCCGTTAAGCAGCCATTAGAGTGAGACTGAAACTCATGCTGTTTTCTTTACCTTTGCTTGTAAAGTGTGGCTGGTTGGGCGTCACAGAGACCTCGGCCTCCCACCCCCCATTTTGTTTTTATTTACCCCCCCTATATATCAGGTCCAGACCAAGCAGATTATGTCTAGACAGAGCCGTGCATTCTGGGAGCCCGCATTCTTCAGTTTATGCTATTTCAGGGACATTTATAGGTGACTCTGGAAGGGGATGTGGCAACTAGTATTGATTACTCAGTACTCAGTACACAGTGCATCCTTTGGTTTACTTATCTGAATCCCTCTGCTTCTATAATGTTTCTTAACCGCTGCAGCTGGCAATGTCCAAAGCAATATAGCCAGTTATAAAATTAGGAAATTGAGCCAGATGTCTTAAACTTTGATTCATCTGACGTAAACTGTATTAAGCACAGGCTGTTTTATATAAAGACTCTGTAACGAAAGATTTCTGGAATTTCCTGCAATTATATATTTCAAATTAAATCTTCTGGGTCCTCCCTGATAGCGTTGCATACGATGACAGCTGGGAGACATTTCAGTGTCTCCGTGTCTTATTTTGACCTCGCCGTCCTCCAGGAACCAAGACCTCAGTTTTCTTAAATGCTGGCTGAGGTTCACCCTCGATTATGGTCTGGTTCCAAAGAAACGAAACTCCCTACAGTCAGCAGGAACTGGTGTCAGCTGCTCACAGGAAGGACATTTTTTTAGGAAGGAAGCTTCCCAGAAAGGAAGCTGATATGTAATTTATTACGCGTCTTTATTTGATGCTTGACTCCATGTCTGTACTTTTTTGTTTGCACTGCAGTGCGCTTATATCCTGTTGTGCTCATTTCATTTGATTCATTTGAGTCACCTGAGACTATGAAAGCATTTGAGATTATTTTTATTTTTGTACCACACAGTGTGAGGGACAGATAGGAGCATTCATGAATGAGCTGGAATGCAGATCTGGGTCCATAGTAGCTACAGGGAATGGAGACTGGGGAAGCAGCGGCAAATGCCCTGACAGGGTTAGTAGGAAGTATCCCACACGTGTAACAGGATCTGTATCCGCAGGGCGAGGAGAATTCCCGACGTTATGCGCATCTTTTACCAGTGGGCCTCATGGTCGTCTTCCAGCTACCCAATCTAATGAGAACTGCTTCGCGATAAGTCCAAAGTAAATTTGTTCAAGAGACTTCCCACAGTATTAAATTGTATATCGCATTTTAAATGAGTTTTATTAATGTTTCTAACATTGTCCTCTGTCTTTCCTTGTAGCCAAATACTCCATTAAGCCGTTTTGACTTTTTTAAATTTCATTGTTCATTATTTTATTTGGTTTTTCCAAGTTCGTTCAGAATCCTAGAATCCCTTTTGCCGTCTTACGTAGCTGCATTTGCCACTGCAGTAGAGAAAGTCGGCACCTTCATCTCTTAAGCTACGTGCTGCAGAAAGTAGAGCAGGTCTGTGCTGCCTTGCTGAACGGCTCTTCAGGTAGCGAGATGTTATTTCAGCTGCAGTCTCCTCCAGGGCCTTCCACAGAGGCACCCTCTGTCATGCAGCTCTGCGGCGGGTTCCGCCTTGCTGGCCTCGCCTCACGGCACGTCACTCTTCCTCACAGTGAATGACGTGGAAGAAAGCGAGGGGCTGCCGTCACTGGACAAGCCGGGCTGGTACTCCCAGGGCAACTGGCCCCATCTCCACGAGCTACTGAAGAGGATGAGTGGGAAACCCAACCCAAAGGTAGGGCGGGACTGAGTCGCAAAGCGGCAGCATGTCGTCTCCTCTTACTGACTAATGGTGAGGAAAGCGGCCTCATCACTGATCGTGCCACTCCTTAATGAACTCTTAACAAAGTATTTTTGTGGAAAAATCAGAATAAAAATCAGTGTGACTGGAGAATCTAGTGGATATTTTACAATAACAGTACAGTAACCACTGGACAAACGCATACATGGGAATGGGCAGTATAGCATATGTAGTATAGCATGGACAGCATACCATGGGTAGTATAGCACTGACAGTATAGCATGGACAGTAAACCATGGCTTGTATAGCATGAGTAGTATAGCACTGACAGTATAGCATGGATGGTATAGCCTGAGTAGTATAGCACTGACAGTATAGCATGGATAGTAAACCATGGATAGTATAACATGAGTAGTATAGCACTGACAGTATAGCATGGGTAGTGTAGCACTGACAGTATAGCATGGACAGTAAACCATGGACAGTATAGCATAGGTAGTATAGCACTGACAGTATAGCAGGGACAGTATAACATGGACAGTATAGCATAGGTAGTATAGCACTGACAGTATAGCAGGGACAGTATAACAGGGACAGTATAGCATAGGTAGTATAGCACTGACAGTATAGCAGGGACAGTATAACATGGCCCCTAACTGGCCCTTAACCTCAGTTTCTGCGGGCAGATTAAGAGAGATATATACCTGGAGACCTTTGCGCTAAAGTGAGGAAGAGCATATTTAAACCCAGCACGAGTAAAGAAGGCCAGCTGCTGAATTGGAGGCTGTAAAACGGGCTGGGTGCCACAAGAGTCTCAGAGTAAGGACGTCCATGTCCCCCGTCCATGTCGGTCCGCAACCACAAGCCCCTGCCCTCAGTGTCCCTCAGAGCTGGCTGCTGAATGGCCCCAGTGTTCAAGGGTGTTTGGGAGGGTCGACCTTGATGCTGTGGCCTTTTCAGCCCTGTCCACTTACACCCATCAGTAACCTGCAGGCATGCAGAATGGCCGTCCCTGTGCTGGGCCTCGGCCTACGGCTCTGCCCTAGACACGGCTCTCCGGAGGGAAAAAAACAACAACATTTTTTTGAGTCAGAACTACGCTTGGAAGCACCGCTGTTACTCATAAAATGTGAGCCAAACATTCCCGAATGCAGGCCTCTATTAAGGAGAAGTTCTCTGGAAACCCTGGAATAGTTCTCAGGGCTGAAAAAGTGGCATTTTTAAGATTCATCTGATGCGTCTGAATAAATAATGTTTTATAAATAACATCCAATAGCAAAAAAAAATTATGAAGCCTATTACCTGTTTTTATGACCTTACTTTTTCATATCTTTACTCTTTACCTGTCAGTTTCATTGAAAATTTACATAAAATCTGTTATATGTAATTTATATGTATATAGCTATATGTTACTGTATTAAGAGCTGATCAGTAAAATTACATCATATGGTTCACGCCTTATTCTACTCTAATGACAAAGGGAAGTGAGAATAGGGTTTGTGTAGTTGTGTAGTTTTAAATTTGTTTGCACTATAGGCGCTTTCACTGGAATTTTTCAGAAATTTTTCTCTGGAACCAGAACTTTTTTCCAGAACCAGGGACTTCTGTTGTGTTCATACTGCAGGAACTCAGCCTGATTGTCTAGTTTCTCAGAGACAGTTCCAGAATCCTCCGGTGTTTTGGTGTGAAAGCGTAGTTTTGTTTGAAATTACGTACGAGTTTAACCTATGAACTTTTGTATCTCCCATGCTTATTTAGCATAATGGTCATAGTTTCCATAGTTTTCGTTGTGTGCTGTGAAAGCGACATACATGAAAGTGTCCAGGAGCTACAAAAGTTCCCGGTCGAGACAGCCCCGGAACTTGTAAACCGGGACCAGGTTCTGGAGCTCCGGTGTGAAAGCGCCTTACGCGTGCTGCCTTTGCACCTTGTCACTTTTGCGTACCTTGCTGCCGTAGACACAGGAATTTCCCTTTGGGATCAATAAAGGTCATCTAGTCTGAATGAGGGATTAGGGGGGCATCCTGTCAGATATCACACAGACAGGTGTCACATTACTCCGGCCCCATATCTCCTGTTTACCGCCCATCCCTGCGGCATTCAGAAAATAACTGTGAGAGGGGAAAAGACCCAGAAGAAAGACCCAAGCAGGCCCTCTGCAGAGACTCACCTCTGGTGTTTATTTTCGCACTCCCCTTAACCCTGCACATGGAACTGCCTGGTCACCCCCCACGACAAGGCCTGAGACATTCCAGGGCAGCTCAGCAGCCAATGGGAGCACAGGAACCCATCCAGCTAATTTACTGCCTTTGCCAAGCCCCACCTTACATTCCTCAGGAAAGTGCAGTCAATGACTCTTTAAAACAGCCCTTTTAGACCTGAAATGTTCTCATTATCTGGTCGAGCCAAGCCCCCTGTAATGACTTCTGCTTTTTCACGAAAGGCACCTCAAAACGACCCCTGGAGAAGAGTTACTCACTGTGAGAGGTTTAACAGCCACTGCTGTTGTGGAGAAGCTAACATGTCACCTCTGTTTGCGGACCCCCGGCCTGCTGGCCTAAGGGACACTCCATTGGTTTTTCCCATAACCCGGTATCCATCGTGGAGCTGTAGCCTCGATTCCCCTTATGCAATCCCCTTGAAGTAAAATGTTCCGTCGCTCTCTGCTTGCCAGGAATAACTCCCATCGACTCTCCATGTTGAACGTTTGCCTTTTTTTTATATATATAATTGGGAAACTGTGCTGTTAGTCAGCCCCTCTTGCACTGTTTTGGATGACCCGTCTGAACATGTTCATTCTTGCCAGCTACGAACGCAAGAACAAAAAAACGCACGGTCGATGACTCTCTTCTCACTGTGAGTGTTTCTATCCACATTCGCCTGGTCAGGAACGCAAGACGTGGCAAGGGGAGAGAATGTAGACCTGGTACATGGATATTGCTCTTAATTGCACTTCACATCACTGACTTATTTTTTTCAGTAATGTCCCCATTAAACTCTAAAGTAAAGATTAATTGTGTATACACTGCAACATTCCCTTCCTTTGCGGGTGGAGTGTGACTCAGTGGGTTAGAACACTGTGATCTGAAGATCATGGGTTCGAATCCTAGCATTGGCAGAGTGATTTTGCTCCAGGGCCTGGATGACCCTGCTTTGGATGAGTGTCCCCCACATAGATAAATGTCAGCGTCTCATGTCCCTGCAGGTGGTGTACTTTGGGGACAGCATGCGCTCGGACATGTTCCCGGCCAGCAGCTACGGGAAGTGGGAGACGGTGATGATCGTGGAGGAGATGGAAGGGGAGGGGGTCCCACGCAGCAGTGGGGGCACCAAGCCGGGCGACGTGCAGCTGGAACCGCTGGAAAAGAAGGGGAAGTATGATGTAAGGGAGCACCGCCTGCCCCGCACAGGGTCACCTGCCCCCCAGCTGGTAGTCACAGAGCTTCTACCGCAGACTTCCCCAATCCCGCTCCTGGAGAGGCAGTCTGCACCACAGTTTGCAGATTTCCCTGCTCAAACACACCTTCTAAACCTGGTAATCAGCTGGTAAGCTGAATGAGGTTTTTTTTGAGCAGGGAAATCTATAAACTGTGGAGCATACTGGTCCTGCAGGCCTGGACTGGGACTGGGACTGGGACTGGGCCTCCAGGAGCAAAACTGGGGAACCCTGATCTACCGGAGACTTTGTGTGTACGTCGTCAGACCCGACATCTGACGATGACCATGATATTACAGCCGCTGTAAACATCTCCCTCGAAGCAGGGGTGTAGGAAAGGAGTACATGATGGAGCTTGTCATGGATGAAGCTTCATAAGATGGGTGGAGGGGGGAGAGAGAATGAGAGAAGGACAGACAGACAGACAGACATATAGACAGGCAGGCAGGCAGACAGATAGGCAGACAGACAGATAGGCAGGCAGACAGACAGACAGATAGACAGACATATAGACAGGCAGGCAGGCAGTAAGACAGACAGATAGGCAGGCAGGCAGTAAGACAGGCAGGCAGATAGACAGACAAGCAGGCTGACAGACAGACAGATAGGCAGACAGACAGATAGGCAGGCAGATAGGCAGGCAGGCAGTAAGACAGGCAGGCAGATAGACAGACAGGCAGATAGACAGACAAGCAGGCAGACAGACAGACAGATAGGCAGGCAGACAGACAGACAGATAGACAGACATATAGACAGGCAGGCAGGCAGTAAGACAGACAGATAGGCAGGCAGGCAGTAAGACAGGCAGGCAGATAGACAGACAGGCAGGCAGGCAGATAGACAGACAAGCAGGCAGATAGGCAGGCAGGCAGACAGACAGATAGGCAGGCAGGTAGTAAGACAGGCAGGCAGGCAGATAGACAGACAAGCAGACTGACAGACAGACAGATAGGCAGGCAGACAGACAGACAGACAGATAGGCAGGCAGACAGACAGATAGGCAGGCAGGCAGTAAGACAGGCAGGCAGATAGACAGACAAGCAGGCAGACAGACAGACAGATAGGCAGGCAGACAGACAGACAGACAGATAGATAGACTAGGTGTGTCAAGAGTATTTCACAGGAAAATAAACAGTGCCACCTCACTGACCCGACCTTGAGTGTATCAGACTGGACGGCAGGACGTCCCCAGGATGAGCAGAAAGGAATGTGTCATATCTGCTGTGATACGGCTTCCTGTCTCACGGAATCCGGAGTGGTAAGACTGTAGAGGAATCACTCCGCGGAGCCTGTCACTGTGCGGAAACTGGCATGACGACTGTGAGCCCAGCACAGCTTCTCCCCCTTCCATCCGCTGCTAGTGAGGGGACACTCAGACCCCCCCCAAGACACGGCAGTCGCTGCTCAGAGTCATTCTCTTTTGTGGCTGTTGACAACGGTCCTTGTATCTGGATAGCTGTGGTTGCACTCGTCAGCTGTTACCCCGGACCTCCATTTAACTCCCATGCATTCTGGCCCGACAGCCTTGGCTGTTTCCATAAGTTTATGTGATGTTTTGGTGGAGGTCCTGGCTTTGATGTCATGAGATTTTTGCCAAGACCGGAAACACAAAAAGATTATTTTGCAGAGATGGGATGCTGAGTGACCCCAGACCTTGCTGTGGTCTCACTTATTTCTCAGGGTTTCTGACAAAGGCTTGATTTTGTGGGATATGACTCAAGTAGCTCGACCAGATCTAATGCTTTGATGGCTATGATTGGCATGCAAATAAAAAAAAAAACTACACAACCTCTTATATAATCAGAAAGAGAAATGCATGAAAATACATGAAAATTTCATGACCTTCAAGGGTAATTATTAACAGGAAGTATATTTTTTTAGTAAAAAGCAGACATTTTTAAGCATTTATATAAATAAAAAGTATATTATATGTTATATAATTTGTTATATATTGTCCAGATATATTGTGATATACACATTTATGAATGTATTGTCTTTGATTTTTTTTAAGTATTTTTGTTTTTTTTTTAATTTGATTTCTTTAGCTGACGAATTGCAGAATTACCTGTGTTCATGTCAGATAACAGAGTACATGATTTACAGAGTACAGAGTACACTTTGATAAACGCTGGACTGTCCCAGGGAATGAAGATAGCTGATCAGCTGAATTAAGTTCCTAACTTCCCCAATTCCGGGTCCAGAAGAGCAATCTCTGAGTCCTGTTGTGGTGGCATGATGTATATTTTCAGCCTGAAGTATCCATTATAAATCACTGTTCGAGGGATTAGCCTCAGAGACACAGAGTTGTTCTTCCACGGAAAACTATTAACAAAGAACGCATTTATGTTTTCAGGAGAAATCTATTAACACGGCATATTTCTGTGTAGGTCAGCTTGAGGTATAAGTCAAGGTTAAACACTGCTGGGTAATGAGTAAGAAAATTAAGACGTCAAGCCCGCAGGGAAAATCAGAGCAGGGAGACAGTGCCAAGCAGGTTCTGGGCCCCGTCTCTTTTTACAATGCCAGCTCAGAAGGCCAGAGAGTGAAATCATTAATAAGATTTAGCTCGCCTTGGGTCCCTCAGAGAGCACAGCCGTCTTTGTTGACATGTCCGGCCTGCTTCCAGAACCAAGGCATGAAGACGCCGTCGGCCAGTTCCGAGCAGTGGGGCTCCTACTTCGTGGATGTGCACAGGGAGACTGAGGGCGAAGAGGGACCATCCAGGCTGACTTGGTGCTGCCACAGCATCCACACGTACAGCAGCCTGGCCATCCCCAGCGTGGAGGCCATCGTAGGTAGGTTTTGGGACGGCTAGCCCTGGGCTTGACCCGAATGCCCACATCCCAGCATACACCCGATGTCCACATCCCAACATACACCCGAATGCCCACATCCCAGCATATACCCGAATGCCCACATTCCAGCATACACCCGAATGCCCACATCCCAGCATATACCCGAATGCCCACATTCCAGCATACACCCGAATGCCCACATCCCA
>JAODLC010000043.1:3047776-3083278 GCA_026781145.1 Hippopotamyrus pictus | reverse complement strand
AAATAAAATAAACTAGATTACAAATATTTAAAATATATAAAACCTACTTTGTGGGTGTAGCACTTTTTACAGTGTACGGGGCACAGATGCACATAGTCGTGCAGTTTGTTATGAAGACTTGTATGCTGAAGTATCACCAAGACGAATGTATTTAATCAGCATGGTCTCCTTTAAATCTGTGGTTCAGATGTTTAGATTGGTTTACGTCATACAAAAATTGCACAGACCGGTGAATTGGGCATGGTAAAATTAGTTGAGCAGAGGGTATGAATCGTATATGAAAAAATGGGACAAATCACATGTTTTCCTGGATCGCAGAATTTTGTTTTCTAATACAGGATGATCCCGTAGTATTTGGGATGGACGGCAACCCCACCCCAGTATCGTGTGTCCCAGTGTAATACTGGTCTCAGACCGGTACCAGTTTTCAGACCGTGGGCTGGGACGCCCTAGTTTAGACCATTTATCTTCTCATGGACTGTCCATGCTGTAGTACAGATCATCAGCCTTGCTGGTAAGGCACAAGGACACAGCACCTGGGACCCCGTTGTCTTCCATTCAGAAACCAAACTTGTAGTTTTGTAGTATTCCACAAGCATTTGGATTTACTTTGGAGGGGATTTTCCCTACAAAGGAGTCATTTATACTTCCAGTCAATGGAGAACTTTAAAGTGGAACAGAAAGTATATAGACATTATTTTTCTTAGAATCTGAAATTGTTGTGCATTCCGTATTGCACAGGAAATGTGTCTGTGTTACCCTTTCCCTTAGATCTTCCGCTGGATTACCAGTTCCCGAGATTTTCCCCGCATAAACCCAGCACCACAGGCTACTACCCAAGGCCTCCAGATTCACTGCTGAAGAAGTTTGGAAGCGTTCCCTGAGGGCCCGTCCTAGTCTGGGCTGGGGGTCGCAGGGGGGAAAGAGGCTCCGCTGGGCCAGTCGTCTTTCGTGTGAATCATCCGTCCTTGTAGAGCACAGAGAACCTCAACACTTGCATATAAACCATGTGAATGTATTACTCGTCATAACCACACTCTGTGGAGTTGGAGTCTTTTTTTGAAACTGAAACATTGTTACACGAGTTGTTACATGATGTGACTTGCAGATGTACTTGTTGACATTAAATAAAAATATTACAGTTGCTTTCCCAGGTTGAAGGGAGGGAAGCCATAGAAGACTGTGTAAATCAATAAAAAAAAATTGTGCTCCAGAAACTGTGCTTAAGCTCTTAATCCATATGCTTGGTTACTGACATCAGAATCTGAATTTGCATGAAGTTCTTAATGGATGTCGGAAAAAAAAAATTCCTTCCGCTACATTTCTGATAAAAGTGCTGTTCTCTTCGTTTTTACATTTTTGAATAATTTAATTGCTTAAACGACATGGTTAAAGCATTTTGCTTGCTTTTCTTTTGAAGGCAAATATGTTGTTTTACATTGATTTCTTGTGATTACATGCAGCAATCAGCATTTTATTTTTTATGTGTCTTTTAAAATATTTGTATAACATAAAAACTTGAATCCAGACTCATAGCAGTGTTACTGTCCTGTTGTAGATGCAAAAAAAAAAATAAATAAATAAAAATCTATCAGTATTTTCCATAAAATCAAGCACAGTTTTTTAGTTACTGTGTTCCTTATTTTGGTATGAAGTTAAAGAAATCTGAAATAAAGTAATCGGTTAAACTAACTGTTCTGTGTGTGAAATGTCACCAGGGACTTAGGAAGCAGTTTGCTTCAAAGCCCCGAGGTCATTCACTTTCTCATTGTATGCCAAAAATCATCTGTGACATTGTCCAGCCTGCTTTGTGTTTCGTTCTGGTGCAGCAGTAAATGTTGTGCTGTTGAGTGCTTGTGTAAAAATGTCGGATACTTGTGCTTCATTCTGTGGTATTTCGAGGACATGCTTTAACCGACTACTAAATGGAGGCATTTTCATTGTTGGTTTGCAAAAGACTAGCTGTTCTATTAGCAAGGACCCTGTATTAAATATGTATGAAATCTCTTAGTAAGAAATACCGTGTTATTACTCATGAAGGGTATGTGACCTGTCAGCCAGAATGGTTATTCTTTTCATTGTCCCTTGAGTGTATCACAAATGTTTTCTTTAGTTATTTATTACTTTTTTATAAAACATTTTCTACACCCATTTTGCCTTATGTTGTACTAATTGGTTGAATATGTCCTAGAAAATGCAGGGAAATTGTTAAGTGCACCATATGTGAAATAAAAAAGAACTGATTCTCCAAATTTGTTATACACAGTCGTATTTGGTGTTTGTTGTGTTCTTTTAAATTGTTTTAAAGTATGTTTATCTCACTTAGGAATAATTACTTATGTGGCCGTCCCGTGTGCCGTTAATGATGCACGAACGCACAAGAGGGCCTATTAAGTTTAGCCGAGCAGCGTTGCCTAATTTTCTGTCTCATTTGTAAAGAATCAAACCGCCCTCGATCCGTTCTTGCGTACGCTGTTATACGTAGCGCATTTTTCTTACACTGTAAAGCAGGAATTAACGACTTAAATCACCTCACGCCCAAAGAGTGGAACCCCATTTTTAAAACGTAATTTTAAGGATGCGAAATGTTGGCAAGGGCGAGACAGCGCTTTAAACGCCGAGTGACTGCACAGGTACAGGGGCTGTGTGCGGTGCGGATCTCCAGCACTGCCATCGTTGTCGTATTGTCTTTTTAGTAACTTACATTTCTGTAGATACTGATTTGCTTACGCCATTACGAGTTTTATCATGACATGCAAAGAAAAAATAACGGAATTGTTTTAGGGTGATGAGACACGACTGGAAAAAAACTTAGCAAGTAAGCTAAACGGTTTTTACACACGATATGCGTGGGGAGAAGAAGTTTCCTCTCGTATCAACTGTAAATCCCGCGACCCGCTAACTTCCCGCATGTTCCTCCTTAAAGCCCGGCGCTGATGACGTGCGTCCCCCAGCGCAGACCTTCCCTCCGCAGCAGCTTCATCTCCCAGCTTTCGGGAGCCAACATGCATCTATCTGTGGAGCGATAATGGGGGAGAAAAGCACCGATCACGCCTGAAACAAATGGCATAGGGAACATCTGCATCGGAGTCGCAAATTCAGCTACACAACTAACTAAAACTAAGGTAATGAAAAGTCTATTTGTTTTAGTTAAGATTAAAATACCAGTGCTTCTTAGGATGGAGATTACATTTCAACCGTTCATTGTTTTAGATATTTAGCCGGGGGAAGCTGGTTTATCTAAAAAGCCATTATTAATTTCTTGGGCGAAAGTAAATAAACAACGGACTGCTTTAGTGTTACGATGGTTCAGTTATATATCGCTTTATAAACCGCGCGTATCTGCAGCATTTTATTGGCACAAAACGACTGTATTTAAGAATGAAATACTATATGGCTTGAAAGATAAGGAGTTGTGAGGACTTGGTGAGACTGAAAAACTATAAAAAATGGCAATTTTTCAAAGACAGAACTTCAGAACGAACTTTTCAGTAACGAACTATTCTGCCTATTACACTTGAAATTAAATAGCATTCTTCTGTACTCCGACACAAGCCTTTGTGTGCGTGTGGATTTTGGTGTTATAGCTGGAGAATATTATACTGAGTTTGCCAAATGCCACACGAATGGCCATTAAGGTAAGTAATGTACATTTTTCACTGTTATGCATATCAGGGTCGTACACTCCTAAGGCCTATAAAGTTATTTAACCTTTATTTGGCTTTAAGGGCGTTCATGGAGCCAGGGTAATTGGTGCCTTGGGCGGTCGGTAAGATGCTTAGTTATGGAAGAATATGACATACGCTCTTCGGTAGCTGTTACTGGGAGATTCTGAAACTAAGCAAGGATTTGGTTTAACTGAGGTTTACTGTGTGTCCAGCAGTCAAGAACACACATGCCTCAAAAATGTGAAAAGCAACTGGATCCTAAAAAAAGCCACCCCCCCCCCCCCTTACCAAAAATTAGTCTGTCTCTAGGAAATAATAATCTAAGATTTTCCCTGTTGGAGTATAATAATATAACAATTAATTATTTGTAAGGCAGTAGAAGCACAAAAACTGTTGCTTCTGTTTCAGATCTAAAACTCCAGGGAGAATGGAATTTTTTCCCCCTGCATACATAAATATCAAAGAGTGAGAGGCCAGACTATGGCAGGAGATCGGCGGGGTCCTGCCATCTGTTTTCTTTAAAACCTAAACGAATCAATACTTCTCATATGTGCGCTTGGGATCCGCTCTTTAGGACGCACTAAGGCTTGGGGGGGGGGGGGGGGGGGGGTATTCGAGTAGCTGAGACGTTTGACCGATATTCAGGCCAACTTTTATATGAGCATAAGACGATGAATCAGGGTGTTGGAGGCTGATGGACCTTGATATGTTGGGTGGGGCTGGATGCTTTGGAAGATCTAGGTAAGGTTATGCGTTTACAAGTTTACAGTGGCCTGTACTACGAAACTGGGTTACTGGCTTATCGGGGTAACTTGTCGGATTTAAGGTACCACGGTTTAAATGGACTTCAAATTTGTTCACTTACATTTTGCCCAGACTACCTTAAATCCGACAAGTTAAGATAAGCCAGTAACCCCACTTCGTAGTACAGCGTAATTTCGTTGTTACCTGCTTCCTAAATGAAGGGTAAACTCACTGGATCCGTAACAAAAACTTCAAAGATCACGCCAAAAATATCACCTATTTTCAAAAGGCAACATCCACTGGCCTAGAATTCATCTCCATGAGACACGCATACAAGCGATGGCAAATTTGGGGTGACGGAGCAGGTTCAGCTGTGGTCTGGGGCCCCAGGAGCAGTTATAGGTTAGGAACCTTTTTCAGGGGCCCACAGACATGTGACTGTTCTGTCAAGGGCAGGGCGTGAACTGACAACCTTCTGATCACAGACAGAGGCTTAGCCCACCGAGCCACTGGACACCCCCTGTAAGTGGGGCGACCTGCTCACCCTCAGGGGCATGTTATGGTTCTCTGAGTGTATAATGTCCCGTCATGAATGTTGCGCTGTAACCTTGTTTAGTTTCACTCTGTATTTATTCGCGGCTGAAATGACAAATCTTCACTCGACTCGACTTGAAAAGCTGGAATAACACGTTTCGACGCCGTTCCTCCGCTGTCTCGCCGCCAGCCTTCTGGACGATGGAGAGCCGTCCTCTCTGATGACAGGATGAGGACGTACATGCGCGGAGCTCCCACGGAGATCTTCATAAGTCTGCTGTGGGCCGCAGCCGCCGGCGCCCTGGGGGCCGTCGATCCCACTGGAGGAATCCCCTTCCTGGGGGGTAGCTACGACGGGCACCCCATGCTGTACTTCGGGCAGGCGGAGGTGGAGAGCCTGCAGCGGGACGCGGCGGGGACCCACCGCCTGCTGGCCGGGCGGATCCGCGAGGCGGCGGAAGCCATGCTGGAGCATCCCGAAGACTACCTGCCCCCCTGGAGTCCCGTGGAGTTCAGCGCGCGCTGGAACGAGGTCTACGGCAACAACCTGGGCCTGCTGGCCATGTTCTGTCTCCTGTACCCCCATCGCGTCGGCGCCTTGGACCTGGCCCGCGACTACATGGAGAGGATGGCTGCTCAGCCTAGTTGGTATACTTTCTGTCCTTGTTCTTTCCCCGCTTTGTGGCATTTCCCTGTGTCCTCTTACCCCCAGGGGCAATTATTTCACCTGGCATTAAACGCTCATAAAAAAATGTTCACCAGCGAACAATATTCCCCAGTAATGTTATTCATCAAAATTGGAAATAAACATTTTGGAATAATATGTGGTTAAAGCACTGTATGTATATTAAGTATATTGCATATTAATCATTAGCTAAATCAGATATATATTTAATATTAACATTAAATTTGAGGCTGTATTATTTAATAATAATTTAATTTAATGTACGTTTCTGCAAGTCAACATCCACTGCATTTCTAATAAGGAAGCTATTTTTATCACTCTGCAAGGAAATATGGGCAGAATTCCTTCTGAGTGCCTGTTCTCACAGTCTGGCAGGGAAAGCCAGACTGTTTGATGCAGGAAGCATGCTTAGCATAAGTCTGGAGCCCGAGTTTAACGTCGAATGTCCTGGATCGTAGGGGTGGACATTGTGTGATTTCGGGCTGCTGGGATGCGTCGACAGGGAATGATCCCCCGCACGATAGAAAACAGTCTCCTTATTTAACTGATTCTGTTGCTCATGTCAGCTCTGCTGTACAAAATCGGACTGTCTTCTTATGTTTCTCCGAGAAAACAAATGAAGTGGTCATACTTGTTTCAGGTCAGTTTCATTGTATTACGTTTCCTCATTGCTGAGTTTCGCTGATTATTGCACTTTCAAAAAAAGAATTCCCTCCCTCTACTTAGAAAGAATTTACAAAACAATTTGACATAAGGGTGAGTAATTCATAACATGAGTCCTTTCTTAACTTCTTCGGAAGAACAGATGAAAGTAAAGATTTTGAAAATAGTTGCCCTTTTAAGTTATATGAGATCAGCAGAAAGCCATGTCTGAAAAGAAAAAGACTCATTTTAACTAAATTTCTGAACTAAATCATCAGTTTTTCACTTTGGACATCTCTTCCCTGTTGGAAAATTTAACCCTCCCCGAAACAAATGTTATCAAATTTGAACAACACACCATATGAGGCTCACTATGAGAGTCTTCTCACTAACACTTTATTATGGTCTAAGAATCTCACAAGGAACACTTAACTAAGTGACTCAAGTACCACATTTCAGTTGTCTTTGACCTTAAATTATACAGCCATTGGTTTGTGGATGGTAACCGTGTTCTCAGACTGGAATACAGGCTTGTGGTTTGCTGCTGAGTTTCATGTACTGATCTGTAAACACGGAGTTACAGTATCTACAGCTTTAAGCATCGTCCTTGTGTATTTATTTTAGAGCATAGGTATTTAAACAGCGCCTGGTGATGAGAAATACGTTCCTTTGTATATCTTAAGCAAAGTAACAAAAGTTTTGACAGAGAGAATGGCTTGAATATAGTGGCTCTGAATCTAAAATGTGAGTGAAACAGAGACAGTTGGATCAATGCTCTTGGTGGATAACTATGTAATTGAGCTACATTCATACTAGACTTTCAGTTTGGCCAAAATATTGTCAAAATTTGGCCATAAATTTATGTCACGCCCATAAATAAAAATATGGATACAAACACCAATCACTGTTTATTTTAAATGGTCAGCCAGCTGAATGCTTTTTACTTTACCTAGTCCAGAAGTTTCAGTCCAAATGCAAACACTCCTCATGTTAATGTAAAGTTTCTGATACAAAGTCAATAGTTTTCTGGAAGCTTTGAATTTTTGAACATGATTTAATATCTTAGAAAGATATAGTTTACTTGATGTTTGCTTATAAAAAAGAACAAAACCACTGTTTGAATTCTGACTCCTTCAGAAGTAACCACAAGTAACCATTTATGGAGTGTGTTACAAAAAAAGGTTTTCTTCATTCCCTTCAGAGAGGCGCACATTGAGATGCCAGAGTAGCTCATTTCTGGAAGCTGTTGCTGCTGATTACCAGGGAAGAGCTGAAGAACTTATGTAACTTCTTAAGATATTTAACCTAGAAGAACTTCATTAAATTTCACTTTTTTTTCATACTATGAACAGAATCCATTTTCAACAGTATACTTCTTATTGCATCTTCTGCTGAGTAGAATTTAGTTTAAATATCTGGACATTTGTTAAATTAGTTTTGGTTTAGTGGAATTATCTGTATCTGCCAATCTGCTATGTAATGCAGACTAAATTGATTTTAGTGGGAGTTTCTCCTGCAGACGAGAGTAATGGGCAAATCATAAGCTTGATGGACATGTCGAAAGGCCAATGGGTGTGCCAAACGGCTTGTGGGTGTGTCAGTAGGCCAATGGGCATGTCCAAAGGTTTGTGGGTATTTCAAAAGGTCAATGGGCATGTCAAAAGGTTAGTGGGTGTGTCAAAAGGTTTGTGGGCATTTCAAAAGGTCATTGGGTGTGGCCAAAGGTTTGTGGGTGTGTGAAAAGGTTTTGTTTTTTTTTTTTGGTGATCAGTGTTGACACACCACAACAATGAAATGTGTCCTCTGCATTTAACCCATATGTGACATAGCAGTTGGCAACTAATTCAGTGCCCGGGGAGCAGTGCTTGGGGGAGCAGTGTTTGGGGGCCCTTACTCAGGGTACCTCAGTGGTACCTTACTGGGTGGGGATTTGAACCAGCAATCTTTCAATTACAAGTGTACTTCCCTAACCATTAAACCACCACTGCCCCCCTCCAAAAAAAAAAAAAAATCTTGTGGTTAGTGGGTGCGTCTAAAGGCAAGTGTGTTTCCAGGAATAGAGAGTGGCGAAGTATGTGCATAATGCTGTATGAACAAATATGAACCGGGAATTTAATTACCGATATCTGTTAGTCATAGTCATTGTCTGACCTACAGCTCTGGAGAAAATAAGGGACTGCAGCAAAATGTTCAGCTTCACTCCTTTCTCAGTTTATGGGTATGCACCTCTATGAAGTAAACACTCCAGCCTGGCTCTTCCCTGTTTCTCATTGATGAAGGGCTTCTTCCTTGCTTTATGCATCTTCAGTCCTGCTTCTAGGAGCCTGTCATGGATTGTCCTAGCAGTGCACTTCATAACACTTAATGTTTTCCATTCTTTTTGAAGGTCACTTGAGGTCATCTTCCGATTTATGAGGCACTGCTGGATAAGTTGACTGTCATCTCTGGCATTAGAAAGTTGCTTCTCCCCTCTAACTGGCTGGTTTTTGGTTACTGGCAGTGTCTCCTGCTTAACCTTGTTCTTGTGTTCTGCTGTCTTAGAAACTTTGAGCCTGGAAGCAGCCTGCCTCGAAGTGTAGCCTTCTGCCAGCTCTTTTTCTAAATATAGAGTGGTCTCATAATTTTTTCCGGAGCTGTATATGTCTCATAAATATCTGGTCTCTTTCTGAAATAATGTTTATTGACAGCATTGTCGGCCAATGGGAATAACCTTTTGGCATGCCTGCTCTATTGCATAGGTTGCCTTTAGACACGCCCACCTTCAGACACACCCACCTTTAGACACACCCACATTTTTACACGCCCACTACTCCAGCATGCAGAGACCTATACTTGTTACAGACAGCTACCTTCTGAATTTTTGCCGGCCCACAAGCCAGTGTCTTCAGGCCGTGCAGTTTTGGTGCACGCTTGACCTTCTTGCTTCCTCCTTCCCGTAGGTTGGTGAAGGACGCGCCCTGGGACGAGGTCCCACTAGCCCACTCGCTGGTCGGCTTCGCCACGGCCTACGACTTCCTCTACGAGTACCTGAGCAAGTCGCAGCAGGAGCACTTCCTGCAGGCGATAGGCAACGCCACGCAGTACATGTACGAGAAGTCCTACAGCCAGGGCTGGGGCTTCCAGTATCTGCACAACCACCAGCCAACCAACTGCGTGGCTCTGCTGACAGGCAGCCTCGTGATGATGAACCAGGGTGAGTCTGACACCGAACTTTAGACAAAGAAGAATATACCTTTATCGTCACTATACAAATGCAGCAAAACATCATATATATGTATGTTTGTGTGTGTGTGTGCGCATTTGTGTATCTGTGTGTGTGTGTGTGTGTGTGTGTGTATATATATAAGGGACCACAGCAAAATTTTCAATTTCACTTCTCAATATATGGGTATGTGTCTGTAGATACTATATATATATATATAAACTGCGAGCAGCACTGGGATATGAGACTTGATTAGAACCAACATGTCTGCAGTGTGGTCTCGTATTTTGAAATACCATAGAAAGACGCACAGATAGCAGTTTGAAAACCATGTAATGCTGAAATATCAAGAGGCGCGCATCTGCAGAGACTTTCTCAACGAAGGGATTAATTTATCCTATGAAATCAAAACATCGCGAAGAAGAAAGTCCCTTCCAGCACACTCACTCCGTCTGTGCTGGACGTTTTTGAAAAGACGAGAAAGTAAGTCAGAACAGAGCAGCCCACCTGTTATTTGGGATACTCTCATCGAACATATCAAACATCAAGGCTGGAGCCCCTCATCTGCTGCAGACAGACAAGCCCTCTTTTCTGAGCTCTGCGCTCCCTCTCTTGCGCTGTCCACTTCTCCGTATCTAAGCATGTTCTCCGTGTCCAACTCAGCCTGGATCATTTCTCGTGCACACTGCATCATCCCCACATCCAAGTGAAGATCTTGATAATGTGGATCAAGTACAGACGCTAAGAGTGCACTTTTCTTTTTTTTCATTCCGTGGTCCGTTTCAACCTCTTTGCTTAAAGTCGTTATATCTTTCAGCAGTTTTTAAAGCACGTGTTCTGAATGCACTTTGTTGTAGTAGTAGTCCTACAGAGCACGTTAAAATGCACTTGACTGTAATGAACTTTGTGTTTTATGAGAGAAGATATCTGGTTTTACAATCTTTCAGCAGTCAGTTATAGGCCTGTAGGCTATTCAGGAGTAGGGCCAAGTAAAACGTTTTATTTAGAATTTTATTTTATTTTATTTTATTTTATATTGTCCATTGTTGGAATGTCAGCATTTGGTGCTAAATAAATATTTCCATAGTTTTGTAATTGATCTATTCTTTGAAGCATGAATATTAATTTATGCAATTGCAGTGCCTTGACTTTAGTGAGGTACGTACACACAGTCCCAGCCATAACAGCAGTGGTACAGAATATTTGCATAATAATGTCTTTCGGTGCTTTTGGACAAGTGTTTCCTCATTGTTGTATTTTATTTATGTATTTTTTCTCAAACTGCAGCCTGGCTCTTCCCTGCTTCACTGATGAAGGGCTTCTTCCTTGCTTTATGGGTCTTTAGTCCTGAATCTAGGAGTCGTTGTCTTAGAAACTTTGAGCCTGGAGCTGCAGCTCAGTGTAGCCTCTTCTGCCGGCACAACCAGGATGTTTAAAGCTTTCAGTTGCTTAATGTCGTTTTTACGTATTTTAAATGCATTTATCTGAATAAATTCGGTGCATAAATCTACTTCAGGACCGAAATATAACATGAATTTCAGTTCAGTTTGTTTAAAGTTGTCCTGCTTTGACACTCCCAGTGGGGCAGTTTCTCATTGTAGCCCCCTCCCACGCGCCTGCTCTCATGAAATTTTGGAAAGACTGAGTGGGTTCGTCAGGACACCTTTTTCTGACCTGTTTTTGATGAAGCATCAAGTCCAGTGCAAAGAAAATGAGCCACATTTTTTTCTTTCATCCCAGTGCGATGCAAAGTCATTTAATTCATATCTCAGCGATGTGAGATTCAAACCAAAGAGCGCAGGTGCTGAAAAGACGCTGACGTGACAGCAAGCTGAACGCAGATCACTGGAAACACTCAGGGTCCCTTTTCGCGAGCAGAGGCGGGGGTGTATTAAACAATGGCGGTAAAGTGCTGAGTCAGAGCAATCCCGACCCTCCTGCTTGCGATTCGGTGAGTTTTCCGTAGGCCAAGAAAAATCCACACTTGTGTTCCAGCTGCAGCCTGGCCTCTAACTCCCAAGCTGCTCCCCGAAAAAATGCAAAAACAAAATTCTTCTTGCATGGCCTAAAAAATGTTATTTTGAGACTGAAAGCCTGTGAGCAGCGAGTGGTTAGATTATTCTGAGTGAATAATGTCATTTTGACACATTTGTTTTTCATTTACATATACATATTTTTTACATGCATAATACATTTACATATTTTATCATTCTGCAGAGCCTATTTATGTATTTTGCTCTCATTCAGATAAGTTAATTAAAAAAAGAAAAAGCTATTCATGTATTTTCATTAACTATTAATTATCATATGCAGTTCTTCACTCGTAGCGGTTTCATGCACATCTGCTCGTCTCGCATGTCTTTCTGGATGCGTACGTTAGCTTGTCTGCTGCGGCGACGTGTTCCACAGGGCGCCGTTAACCGCTGGATCTGAGTCAGCCGTGGATGCGGGTCACGCATGCGCGAGCATTGAAAGCCAAATACAAAGGTAATTAAAACTAACTGAAAAATAACTAAAACTAAAAACTAAGTAAAAACAAGCCAAATACCAAAAACATATATGCCCAGTTCCTGTGAGGGGCTTCGCTGGCGTAAATATAGACAATTATAGGTAATGAGTCGTTTTCCGAAAATTCTTAAGGGTACAGGTTTGGCAGATGGTCTAAAGTCTTTCATTACTTGAATAGTTTAATACTTTAATAGTTTAACATGGTTGACTTAAGTCGGCAGCGCATGTGGGACTCAGATCCACAGTTAACGCAGATCCTGGAGTGACAAGGCACCTCTTCCGTTAAGGTAACAAATATGGCTGCCCAGTCAGAGAGAATAGGGCAGCAGACGGGAGCCAGATGGCCAAGGTGAACCCAAGAAGCCCAAAAGGAACAGCACCGTGTTATGACAGATACCGGAGCGAGTGTCACTCACCGGCCACATCACCCGCACTGCTGACTTCAGCTGGAGGGATTGTGCTGGAGGACTGGGCGGCCAGTTGGCCAGCGCCTTATGGGGACTGAGGTTCCGCACAGACGGCTTGATGTGCGTGTCTTTGTACCTTTTTAGTTAATCTAGTCTGACTGGTCATTCATTGCTCAGGGACGCTGAGGAACCGTCACCCCCCTGCCCACGTGGAAACTTCCATTATTTCTTTTCGTGCCGGAGAGAGACTTGGATTGAAGCAACTGAAATATCTTGCAGTTCTGTTCAGCTGGAATCTTTTTTCTCCAGAAGAATTTCGTGTTCATATTTTGGTAACGAGACCGGTTTCTCAGCCACAGTCGGTGTCTGGTACTGATTTTGATCTTGGAATGGATAAGGACTGATTAATCGCAGGGCCCCCAGACTACTGATGCGCTGCTGATTCTAGTTACTAACGGCCCCCGCAAGCCCTTAGTGAGGCAGCAGCTCATACCCTGAGGGTAATTAGGTCCACGGTCCCTAAGAGTAATCACGTCCTTGGTCCTTCCACGATGTGAAGCAGGACGGCCCACTTGTACCTCATTAGTTGGGATAGAGCAGGATAAAATGCCTTATGCCTGGGATATGAGAGTCAGGTGAGAATGCTATAATTGAGCCTTCCCATCGCCCTGCTGGGTCTCCAGAGAGGGTGGATGGGGTGTGTTGCTCTGCTTACGTGCACAGGCATGGTGGGGCCTTTCAAATAGCTGTAAACCAACCATCTAATGAAGGATCTTCTGTGAAATGGAAGCTGTAGCACTTGCTAGGCAACTGCCACTTTCAGAGTAGACGGTACAGAAAGCTACAGGGAGCTCGTGGAAAACGAAATATTTCAGAAAACCTTTTTGGAAACGTCTAGGCCTGAGCGGAGTTAGCGAGCCTGTGTGGTGTGATGGTCTTTGAGCATTTCTTTGTGGTCCTGTTTTGATGTTCAGATATGGCTGGTGCACGCCTCCTGTGGTTTACTGCCTCAAACGAAACACTTGTTGGGTTGTGGGTGAGTGTGACATGCCCCCAGCCTGGGAGGGACCCAGAGGGCGCTGAGGAACTGAAGGACATTCATCCGACACGGCCTGTAGAATGTTTAGAATGTGGGCTACCGCTGAGAACCTCAATTAAACTGAGAAACTGAAACTGGATTCATATACATATAAACCCATATATCCCACGCAACTGTGAACTACCTGTGCAGTCGACTTAATACATATAGACTTGTGCGGTATCAGATTTTGACTGTGTTTCCCAAACAGAGCTGTTCCGGTATTTTGAAATCGTGACGGTAAAATCATGGCGGGGGGGCATGATAAAATGTTGCTGATTTTGCTGGCAAGATTCTAAAACACTGTGGTACACCCAAAATGCCAGAGTATACCCAAAATGCCACAGTGTACCCGAAATACCGCCAGAGTGTACCTGAAATGCTGCGGTAATACCCAAAATGCCACAGTGTACCCGAAGTACTGCCACAGTGTACCTGAAATGCCGCGGTAGTACCCAAAATACTGCCAGTGTACCTGAAATGCAGCTGCTGTATACCTAAAATGCCACAGTGTACCTACAATGCTGCCTCAGTGTACCCAAAATGCCGCAGTGTACCCAAAATGCCATGGTAGTACCCAAAATACTGCCACAGTGTACCTGAAATGCCACAGTGTACCTACAATGCTGCCTCAGTGTACCCAAAATGCCGCAGTGTACCCGAAATGCTGCTGCAGTGTACCCAAAATGCCGCAGTGTACCCGAAATGCTGCCTCAGTGTACCCAAAATGCCGCAGTGTACCCGAAATGCTGCTGCAGTGTACCCAAAATGCCGCAGTGAACCCAAAATGCTGCTGCAGTGTACCTACAATGCTGCCTCAGTGTACCCAAAATTCCGCAGTGTACCCAAAATGCCGCAGTGAACCCGAAATGCTGTGGTATGCTGTACCGCACAGGCCTGTATAGAATACTTGTGGGTAGCACTGTTCTGTCATTTTCATTAATTTCATAATTACATCTCATCTGGAAACGAACCACATTGACTTAATCTTTGCCAAACCGATGCCAACTTGTACCACCCCTCCCCGCCCCCCCAGACCCCGTACAGCTGTATGGTATGCCTGCTGTACATTCTTTCATAAAATTCTTCCCATCTGTTGAAGGCTACCTCCAGGATGCCTACCTCTGGACCAAGCAGGCCCTGGCCATCATGGAGAAGTCGCTGGTGCTCCTGCAGGATGTGACAGACGGGTCGCTCTACGAAGGCGTCGCCTACGGGACCTACACCACGCGCTCCCTCTTCCAGTACATGTTCCTGGTCCAGAGGCACTTCGCCATTGGCCACTTCAGCCACCCCTGGCTCCAGAAGCATTTCTCCTTCCTGTACCGGACCGTCCTTCCAGGTGGGCCCTCTACCCCGTGTGTGCCACTTTCACACCGGCGAGTCCCGGCACGCCAGGGCCGATTGCTGCTGTCATTTTCACACATTTACATAACTGCAAACCCTCATTTATCAAAGGCAACTTGAATATATATATTTACAAGCAACACTGCCTGAAGGGGTGGGACAGGGTAGCATGGTCGCTTCACATCTCTGGAAACCAGTGTTTGAGTGTCCGCCATGCCCCCCCCCCCCGCCATAGTAAAAGTGAATATGGCAGCTGCTGTGCTGTCATTGACCTGTCACATCATACCTACGTCATATTGTCAGCTGTAAGCAAATAATTCATAAAAACCCTTCGGACTCTAAGTTCGCAGACTGAGAAGTGATGACTCCTTTCTCCATGTGCGGGGGGGTCATTCTCCATGTGCAGGGGGGTCATTGCTGTGCTTCCTTGGAAGCTTTTGAAATCTGGGTCTTACCTCCCGTTTGCATCGGGGAATGGGGCGGTCGGGGTCATCCCAGGGTGAAAGTTTTATTTATTTCGCAGATGCTTTTATCCAAAGTGACATACTGTACAATTGAAAAAACAGGGTCAGACAGTCCCTGTGGGGGGTTTAGGGCCCCGCTCAGCGGCCCAGTCAGGGATCCTACAGTGACATCACTCTGCCGACTGTGGGATTCAAACCGGTGACTTTCTGATCAAAGACAGGGCCTCGAAACCCACCAAGCCGCACTTTAGAGAGGGTCAGGCCCGAGCAGCTTGTGGCTCCTTCCCAGCTACCATCGCAGTCTGGCGCGAGGACACAAACACATGCCACTCTGCCTCCTCACATGCGGGACAGAGGTGACGACAGCCAGATGACATCAGAGGAGAGGAACCAAAAACTGCCCGACCCCCTGGGTATGGCGACATTACTGAAAAGAAGAGCGTGGGCTTGCTCCCTGTAAGCTGTGGTCAAGGTCAAGCCAAAGTCCATCAATGAGTCGGGTCTCCATGCCGGCCTGTACAGGGTGGCAGAGTGAAGGCTGCACCCATGATGTCGCTGTATTATCATAGCCTGTGTGCATATATGTGCAGAAGTCTGGGCGGTCTCTCTGTGGTCACATGGCTCTGTTTGGCTAGTCTGTATAGACAAAGACACTAGTCTGCTAGATGTTCCAAATCAAACCGGCTGAAGCTGTTGTGGTAACTTGGTGACCATGTTCTAAGCCTTTAGATTCCATGACTTGTAATAGGGACTAGTAACCAATAAATGGCGTGGCTGTAGGTATGGAAACAAAGTCGAGAGAGCAACGTCTCCTGCAGTACACTGCAAGACTTCATCTTGATCTGGTTTGTGAGTGATTTGTGTGCTTAAATATTTACTGCAGTTGCTGGGTTAAACGACGCTCTCAGGCCAAACTCTCAATCCCTCAGTTGAAGAAAATTAACAAGTGTCTCTTTAAATATTTTGGGCATGAAAGGCAGGGTTGTTAACTAACATAATCATTATGGCACTGATATCAAATCAGTTATAACATTTTCTGTATGACTTAAGGGGTGCAGAAATTGTATACTTTATCTAATTTTAATTTGTAGTATAAAAATTAATCATCTCAAAATTTGTTGGACACTTTGCAGTGTATTGCCTCAATATTAAGCGAACAATTATTAGCGATGATGATAAATGTTAATTCTTGTCACGGGACTATATAAAATGCCTCTAAGAATGAAACAGTAAGTGGTCCAGAATCCCTCCTGTCTTTTTCTCTTCAGGATTCCAGAGAAGTGTAGCTATTGCCGACTCCAACTACAACTGGTTCTATGGTCCAGAGAGCCAGCTGGTGTTTCTAGACCGTTACGTCATGCGCAATGGAAGCGGGAACTGGCTGGCGGACACCATCCGTCAGAGCCGGGTGGTGGAGGGTCCGGGACAGCCTGGGAAGGGCCAGAGGTGGTGCACGCTGCACACGGAGTTCCTTTGGTAAGAGCTCATACCAGGGTTAAGGCCCTGCTAAGCTCATACCAGAACATCTAAAAGGAAGCCATCAGCCATGTTCCTCCAGGAAACAAAAGCAATGTGAAACCGAGCGAACACTAAATAATCGAGGTCGATGGAAGGCTTTCGTCGGCTCAGGCAGAACTGCGTCATGTTGGCAGCTCCGAACGGGCCAGAACCGTCCTTATGGATCTTTTTTGCTTATGGGTGGGAGTAGGGAGAGCCCAGGGACAACAGAACGCCTTCAGAGTAAGGAGAAGCATTCCACAAGTAAGAACATCACGGCTCAGATGTTCTGATCCAGAATTAAGTTGGTGGGTGGGACTCTAGTCTATCCAAATGAATTGCAGAATACAGACTAATATGTCAGGACACTGGTAATAGGGACCAGGTGAACGGGATCAACACAAGTAACGATGGTGACTCTACTTGCGGCTCTTTCTGCAGAGTCATTCTAGGTACAGCTGCACAGCTTGTCAGGCAATAATTATTGCTGTTTCGGAAGCATCTAAACAAGAAATTCTCAGATGGTTAGATTTACTTTAAACCTCGAACATTCAAACAAGGACTGTGGTCCTCCTCTGCTTTACTGCAAATGCTCTATGGCTTATGTTACCATTGGAAAAGATCAGTAATGTTTTTCTTTATTTTTTCCAGGTATAACCCAAACCTGACCTCCACACCTCCTCCTGATTTCGACACATCACAGCTGCATTATTTTGAAGACTGGGGAGTTGTAACCTACGGCAGTGCGCTGCCATCCGGGGTTAACCGGACGTTTCTCTCTTTCAAGTCAGGGAAACTGGGAGGCCGTGCAATATATGACATTGTTCACATGAACAAGTACAAGGACTGGATCAAAGGCTGGAGGAACTTCAATGCTGGACACGAGCACCCTGACCAGAACTCGTTCACCTTCGCTCCTAATGGTGTTCCCTTCATCACAGAGGCCCTCTATGGACCGAAATACACTTTCCTCAACAATGTGGTAATGTTTTCCCCAGCTGTCTCAGAGAGCTGCTTTCCACCATGGGAGGGTCAGGTGACTGAAGCCTGCAACTCGAAATGGCTCAAGTACAAACATGGGTTGGCTGCTGACTCCCAAGGCAGGGTGGAGGCAGCCCTGGTGAGACAGGGCATGGTGTTCATTCGAGGAGAAGGCAAAGCTGCCTACAGCCCTGAATTGAAGATAAGGAGCTTCCAGAGGAACCTGCTTCTTCTCGGGCCTCAGCTGCTGGTCTTAGTCGATCAGATCTATCTGGAGAGTGATAGCCCGCTGAAGTCCATGAGCACCTTCTTTCACAATACTGATGTGCCTTTTGCAGAAACACTAAAAGATGCCGTGCATGGGGCTTTCATCCGGAACGGGGATGACTTGTACAAAATGTTCTGGATGGATGACATGGGCTACAGCGAAAAGGCGGAACTGGGCTACCGGAACTATCCTCGAGGATACCCATATAACGGCTCTAACTATGTCAATGTGACTATGCCACTGAGGCAGTCGAACAGTAGAAGGGCATTTCTCTTCTTCGGGCCTGGGGTGGATGTCCAGAGCTTCAGCTTGCGTGGTGATGATCAGCGTGTGGACATCTTTCTGGCCACCGATGAACACACGTACACCATCTACCTGCTCACAGGGGAGGTTACCAGCAAGCCTCTCTTTGCCATGGTCCTTGAGGACCACAGGAAGATCATCTTTGCAAAGTCTGCGGCGGTAAAGGAGAGCTCCCCCGCCGAGGTGGACCAGTACGCCAGTCTGGTGGAGGACCACCTGCGACGCGCCAAGCCGGTGTTCCAGCAGCTCGAGAGTCAGATACTTGCCCGGGTTCTCAACACCGAGAGCTTTCGCAAGACGGCTGAACGTCTTCTGCAGTCCTCGGGCAGAAAGAAGACAGAGGTGATCAGAAAAATGTTCGCCAACAAGAAACGGGGGAAGGCCAAGAACTCTAAGAAGGGAAGTGTCAGTGAGAAGCTTCCGGGTGGTCTGCCAGACATCTTTGCACAGGTTGAGGCAAATGAGAAGAAGGAACGGCAAAAAGCCATAAAGCATGTGTATGAAGATAACTCGGAGGAACTGGATGGTGACATTAGGGCCTTCGTGGATTATGCAGACACCCACAAAAACAGGAAAGGGGGCTTAATTAAAGGGCGGAGATATTCTGAAGTCCACATACTAGCTACACCAAAGAGTGAAGATTTGTCAAGCTCCACCTCATACATAAGGCTCTTCCTTATTTTAAACATCGGCACTTTCTTCATATTGTTGGCCGTGCTGTTGACACGCTTTCAGAAGGCCCAAAGCCTGCATACCCAGAGGTGTTTCTACGGCATTCTTCTCATCGACAGCTTCATCCTGCTCTGCTTGTACTCCTCCTGTTCACGGGAACAGTGCTGATGTCATTTCTGAGTGGTCTTCCAATGTCTATTTACGGACCTACTGAAATGTCACATTTGGTGGAATATTCTGCACACCTCAGCCTGAGCCAAGCCTCCCTAACAAAGGAAACATGGTTAATTCCAAATAGGAATTGATAGAATATCACGATCAGCCACCTCTGAGATAAGAAGCTTCTGTGGAGCTCTTGAATGGGAGTGGGTATGAATTTTCCCTTCCCATATGGTTGGACATTCTGCCTCCTAGTGACAATGTTCAAGGCTGGCCACTAAAATTCAATTTCCATGGAAATCATGCACAATGTCTGTTTAGAAAATATAAAATGTAAATTTATGAAAATATATTTTCTTGGTCTTTTTACGTTTTTTTTATTATTAAAAATGAAAACACAAGCAGAAACATGCAAATATTCATGGAGTCATGGATCTTGTTTTTAAATCTTATTGAATTTGTAAATACATTAAAATACTTCCTGTTAATCTAGGCAGAGAAGCTGGTTACTTCAAACTGCCTTTGTTGTACAGAAGACACCACGACTGCCACCCTAAACTGAAATGCAGTTGTGGTCATGTATTTATAGACAAAGTGCCTTCCTATATTGATATATTTATTTCCTGTCATTATAATACTGAGTGTTATGTTTTCAGGCTTCAAATTACAAGCAGCAAGTAAAGTTGAGTTACCAGTGTGGCACCTCGTAAACACCTGAGACCGATTGTGATTTAGATGTGATAACTGAAGCTATCTACCTGAGGCCGTTGCATTTATTATATAGTCAGTTACATTTATTTAAAATTTACATGTGAATAAAGCAAGAGAAGTGAAGCTTAGAAGAAATTATTTCCCAATAAATTTATACTTTTTTCCAAGCAGCTGATATAAAGCATTGCGTGAATACACACCATTCATAGTATGTCAGTAAAATAAATATTGTCAGTATGGATTTATCTAGAAGAGATCAGTACTAAGTCACATATTAATGAATAACAAAATGTCAGATCTTAACGGACGTCATTGCAATTCTTTTTGCTATTGCTCTGAACTGTCAATCTCCTTGAAAGCGTGTCTGTTCACTGGCCAGTCTTTCAACAGTGGATCTTCAGGCTTGTTACTGAACTTACATACAAGCACGGCGGATTTATAAGCCTCTGTAATTTTATGGAAAAAATTCAGGTCAAGTACTCGACTCAATGTAACAGCATAAACGTATGTTTAGTGCTAAATATCATGCCTTATAAGCAGTAATGTAGGTTCCGATATGGCCCAAAGACCATTCTGTACTGCATTTTGTGTTTTAGAACTCAGTATATAATGTTATGTGCTTCCAGGGATTTCTCCTGGGTCAAAGTCAGGTGAGGTAAAGGTGTTTATTGCTTTGCCATCCAGACGGAGGTCAAATGGCACAAAATGACATTCCCCAGGTCCACAGTGTAACCCATAGCAAATCTTGTTAGATAAAAAAAAACTTGTCTAATTAATTAAATAATTAAATATATTCCTCTTTTTTTCTCTTTATATCTTCAGTGCCTGAATCAGGAACTCATACAAGATCATGTTCTGAATCATATTTCTGACCAGACTTTCTGTCTACGAAGAGTACGGCTTGTAGATCAGCCAATGGTCTGAACCCCTTTTTTGAAGTCAAACAAAACAACACGGTTGGCAAAATAGAAGCAAAGCCACTGATACAGATGAAAGGATGTTGTAAAATGAGTTTGTAGGGGTGATATGCTTTATAACGGAAAGACTGGATGTGGCTGACCATTCTGCACAATTCACAATTACAAAACCTTACATTTCTTCCAGAAAAGGAGGGGATACTTCGTAAGACCGGTGACGTAAGAGGTGAAGAATGCTTGACTTTCCTATCCTCTATCTAGTTTCACAGACTCTGTATAGTGTTTTCCCTAAAATGGTGATTATTACCAGATGTCCGCCACTGCATCCCAGCCAATCAAGCAGTATTTATAAAGACAAGCCAGGCCACTAGTCAGGTCTGTGACCATGCGAAGATTTCAGTACAAAATCACCCAAAAGAACCCCTTAGACAAATGTAAATTAATGAATAACAATATTTATGTAGTATGGTAAACAATAGGCTTTTGGGGGAATAGATATTTGAAAAGGATTTCAACCACGTTTACTCTTTGTCTTAAATCCTGTCAACATACTGTAACATATCGACCGGCAGATTTTCCCTAAATTCAATGATCCGCCAGTCGTGTTTAGCGGGGATCGTTATTTATTTGGATTTTGCTACCATCTGCTGGTGAGAATATGCCTCATGAAAAGCTAATGTTATTTCATATCGCATTAGACTATAGCCGTTCTCTTTCGATAATCCGTCTCAATACTTTATATTCTATTATATATCTCTATACATATATAGATGTATCATTTTTGATAGTTAAACATAATGTCTATTTATGCTGGCACTTCTGAAAGAATTCGAAAGTCCTCCCGTACACTAGGGGCCGCTCTAAAACAGACGTTATCACTGTTAGGGAGTTTGAGCCTTGCGGATCCCCGTACAATAAGTATGCATGGTGACCGGAAAGTTTCACGGAGGGGGTTTGAATCCTACGAAGGAAATCATGGGGTCACGAATTACACGGGTGTTTAGAAATTTTAACTTGGAAAATCGAGCTCACAGAGAAATTGGTAAAGTCAAACCCTTAGCTGCCCCACGACATTCTTCCTTCAAAAATAATGAAAGTAAGTTCATGTTATATATATATATCACATCCTTGTAGCTTAACTTATGGCTTTGCCTTTAAAAATGTCTTGTGATTTCGAATGAGTTTTTTTTTAAATAGGCAAGCTTGGTTATTATTCATCGAAGTAGAGTTAGTAACATAACTATATTGTCTGGTAGCTTTTGGAGGGCGCTCGGTTGCTGCAGTGGCGCTACTGTGCCGCTGACGTAAAGCAGTTGCCATCCTTGAGCAGTACACCGCGACAGGAATTAAGTAGAATGAATCTTTTAGCCATTTTAGCAACAACGTTGTTCATATATTTTTGGGTATATGTTTATGCTATAACCTGTAGTTGCAGCGTTGCCCACTCTCATGCACGCCCTTTCTGACTCACGATCACGCAAGCAATCTTATGACAAACATATTATTCCATTATAAGCCTAAAATTAGCTACATCAAAAGCGTCGGGCAGTTCGCAAACCCTACAGACTATTTACAAGGTAATAAAACTCTTGCATACGTGTGAATGTATGTGCAGACTTGTTTCGAGTTGAAAATCTCACGCCAGCCAGCTGACCAAAATTGGCAGCAGTGGAAATAGGTAAACTTCCCCTCCTTCGCCGTTGACATAATTTGACCGATTTTCGTTCACTTTTCAGCATCAGAGTTAAGCGAATCTATCCACAAGAAAAACGACCCCTTACTCAACTTGCTGAAGTCTGTGTATGTGGAGTCCAGGGAGCCACCAGCACAGGTAAGCTGAAGAGTCAAAACGTCCTGAGGAGCAGGGCATGCGGGCGGTACTTTGCTCAGGGTACCTCAGGTCGTACATTGGCTGATTGGGGATTTGAACTTTTGATTACAAAGGTACTTCTCTAACCATTAGGCCACCACTGCTCTATCATGCCTCGAATGGAATTTGTCAGATTTATGTAGTCTTATTTATACTTTATAATTTAACTAAAACATGGGCATCTATTGATAATACAGACAGGGTGTCATTGTCATTTAGCTAAATATTAAACTAGCCACCACATAAGGTTGAACATTCCAGATTGTTACTCCTTCTAGTACAGCTGAAGGTGGCACGCGATGTTAAAAACTCACCCAGATATTGAGTCGGTAATTCATGGGCTTGGTATTTAGATATTTAAATATTTAGCATGATGCACTGGTTGCTAATATGGTGAAATGAAGCAAAAATGTGACACCTTGCTGACTCTCCAGCCTCTGCTATGAATTTCTCCAGGACTTGCAGCCCAAAAGAATGGAAGCGGAGGTACGCAGGCCGCTGAAGTTCGGCCTGCCTGGAGATCCTTACGGCTTCATGACTGACATCAGAGATGTCCCAAAAGGCAAGCTGTCCATCGTGGAAGCCCTGAATGTACTCAACCAGCACAAAAACTCTCCCAAAACCTGGACGCCAGAGAAATTAGCACAAGAGTACTCTTTAGACTTAAAGGATACCAAGGGACTTTTAGAATTTTTTGTTCCATTTGATGTTAAAATTATACCACCCAAGTCAGAGGGCATGAAACGGATAAAGGAAAGCTAGCCACATTACCTTGAGAGATTCCTGATTTTCACACTACCCTACATTTTTTTCTGTATTTAAGTTTGTGTTACTTTCGCTGTATATTCCCACCTTTGGTTCCTTTACAGTACTTGAGGAAGAATACTGAAATTTGTGTCTGGGTGGAAATTACAGTATGACTGAAATACTGTCTTTGAAGGTATGCTGTCCTGTGTTGGATGTGTTTGGGTGATGGATGGATGTCTGACTTTATTTGAATAAATTATATATAAATTACATTTATCACGGTTACTTCAGTGATATCTGTGTTGTGTGTAATTTCACTTATTTTGAGAAAAAACAGCTCAATATATTTAGTTTAATACTAAACAGTTAAATAAAGGTTATTTAACTGATGTAGCACAGTGAATTGCTCTATAGCCTCCAGTGAGAAGACCTTGCTTGCTCTCCTTATGTTGAGTGGGTTTCCTTCAGGTCCTCCTGATTTTCTCCCATAATTCAGCAATGTGCAGTTCGGGCCTTCATATCGATAAATTTCCCGGTGTGGCTCAAGGGTCATTATGTATTCTGGTGGATGTTTTGATCAAAATGCAGTTCCTACCATGGACGTGGTCTTCACAGACACAGCCTACGTAGATTTTCCTCTCAATCAAAGCATTTAGCAGGTTTATAAAATCTGAACGTAGCCAGGTAGTTCAGGACAAACTGGCACTAAATTCTCCTGCTTGCCTCTCCAGGAATGCCAGCAAATTAATTTCCGTTAGGGAACGAAACGTTCAGAGTCGAATCGGCCTATTTTTATCTCCCGGACAATTCGAAGAGATGCATATCTTGATACCGCTTCAGTGAGCCTTGCCATTCGCAGCATTACACGTGTGTAGGCAACTTCCACAACCAAACATGGCAGGGGGGACGAATCTGTTTGCTTTTAATCGGCGTGCCAATCGAATCCAGCGTTTCGACGGGATCGACGGCGAATCTGATTGGATGACGCGTCTGTCTGTCAACGAAGAGCCTGACCGTGATTGTTGTATTGTTCCTCCCACCCCCCGCCATGGAGCGATCGCGTACCTTCTTACGAATCTCGTCTTTTGCTACCGAAGTATTGTGAGATATATTCTGTTTAGTAGCGGAGCTTTTCAGTCAAAATACAGCCAATTGCATCACAGTCTGTATATCTACTCTTCATCCAAATATGGCGTTTGATTAAACTTTTTTTTTTATTGCAAATCAAAAGAGATGCCAGTGAGAAAAGTAGAAAAGGAGGCACCAGAGATTACCGTCACGTTTGATTTTAAACGTGTGGAAATTGACTCTCTAAATATTTTAAGACGGTAGCTCTGGAGATGCATGCAATGCAGTCACAATGCATTCTGCATTAATAACATGAGAATCGATGCTGCAAAAGCTTCTCAAACAAGGAAAAGCACATCAGGTACGTTAGATAATAGTATCCAGCAGCTGCGGTACAGGAACATGAAACGCCGTGTGTGGATTCCGCTTCCCCGTGTTTCAGCTGATAGACCGGTTGTCTACTAACCACCGCCTTCCAGGTAAGGCAGAAGAAAATAAAGGTAATCCCATTTCAGATTTATCACTGTTGTCCGGATATCACATGGTACTTGGAATATTCTTACAGGCTATAATTATTTGACATGTTTTTTGTACGCCGGCTTTGATGGCAGTGTACGGTGACACGCTTATCTTTATCATTTTCGGAAAGTAATGCAGTGGAATCATTGTTTATTAATCACTGGAGGATATTTATTTGTATCGGGGGTTGTGTATATTATTAATGCAGGCATGGACGGGGTAGATCAGAGGTTACTCTACGTGCTCAGCCAGCACCATGTACAGTTGTATTTAGAAATATTCTAATCAATTGATAGCACAATGTACGTTCATCGTTAATGTTATATGTACATTTTTTTTGAGACCTGACATTTTCATTTAAAATACTTCCATATTTTTCTTTCATCTCTATGTAATATTTTACACCAAAATTATATAATGTGCAAACCTCGAATATCCCCCGGACTCGTTTAAATGGTTTAAAATATATTTCCGACAGCAACAGTTTTTATTAAAAAAATATAAAGTGTGTTTTATTGCGTGGGAACTTTATAAACGTAAGTCTAGTTGTCAGGGTGTATTGGGTCAGGTAGACAATGGCCACCCGTCGGTTTGCATTCGCATTGATAATTTAGGATTTGCTTAATTCACATATCGTATATCATGTGAGGAAATAGAAAGAAGGAAATGTTTTTGGACTTAATTAAAAAGACTGTGCTGGATACCGTAACATCCATTCTAAATTGTAACACAGATTGTAACGAGATAAATCACTGCAGAGACGATTAATAAGCCCCCCCCCCCAATCCCAAAGAACGGGATGGGCTTGCAGACACAGCAATTAATAAGCGGTCAGTCTGTACTTTAAAGTGTAGTCTAATGGGTGGCAGCATTGAGTCTGTTGTTGAATATTTCCTTTGATCAGAGGATAATAATGAGGTGGCTGTTTTAAATTATTAGTTGCCTGAAAAGGCTCTAATCATAGAAACTGTATGATTTTTTTGTAAGCGCCTTCCTCTAAGAGCTGGCCTGGGAAATCCGGACTAGAGATGATCTGATCGCGAGGCGATTTGATCCTAGTGGTCTAAACATATGACTCATAGGGTTCCTGTACTCACAATTCCACTGCTTTGTTTCTCGATGGCACAAAATTGCATATGGTTGTCTGGTTTGACAGTCGCTGTGATGCGGCGAGCTTTCGTGCACTTCAATCGGGCTGAACCCTCCGTGTGAGGGAGCTAAATCAGCCACGAAATAACAATATTCATACAAACTGCAAGCCAATTACAAAAATATTTCTAATTATAGTCTGCCTTTGCCAAAGTACTTGATAGATATTACAGCTCTGAATGTGGGGTTTAAAATACAAATGCTCTAATTTAGAAAGGATGACTGAGGTGTAGAGATGAGTCGGTGACAGGCTCTCAGGTATGGCAACCCGTGCCAAAGACTCGCACTTCAGTAGCTGTGCAGATTCAGTGTCTGCCAAGATGTTTAAAGCAGACCTTATGTGATTCATCACATGTTTGCCCGTTGCCTTGTTGCCATGGCGATCTGGAGACTCCAGGCAAATATAGATCAGTAAGTAAATAAATATGTAGTGATTAAGAATCAGTGGTATGACTGGTAATTGGGGCATCTGAATGCTCATCGCCCAGGATACGTGTATAGGTTCCAGGCCTGTATTGACAGCTAAAATGCAGTTTGCTTCAAAGTGTAAAAGACAGACTGATTTAAAAAATGCTGGTACTCTACAAAGGCCTAAACTTTTGTTTGTTTTGTATACATAAGCATGGGTTTAATGTTTTAAATAAATGTCATATTAACTTAAGCGTTGACGCCTGTTAGAGTGGCTCAGCCACCTGTACTGGTGTGTATTCGTAGCAAAGTCGATCGTGATAGTGTCTGAATGATAGTGAATGCCTCGTGCATTTGTGGATGTCAGGACTGCCATTACAGTCATCCTTGTGAGCTTATAAATGGACAATTTGCAAGTTTGTGCAGTAAGAAAATTGTTATATATCTTATTTTAGGTTCTTCTGCTCTTGTTCTTACTGACAGCCTTACAGACTCTTGACATTCCCTTATCCAGTGTCATCAGGTAAACCCCCTGAGATGCTTTTCCGGCATTCATTGCGGGGACTTGCCCTTCACCTTCTGGTCCAGCTCATCCCAGCCCGTCTCTGTTTGGTGTAAAGGCAGCGTAACGGCGGAGTAACAGCGGAGAAACAGCGGAGGGCGTGTCATCTGCTGCAGAACTCGATCACACCGCTTCTTTCTCGCCGCTATTCCACTGGCACCAAGATCAGGGCCGTACCACAGACTGGTTGTTTTTTATTGTAAATATGTGAGCCGTTGCCCAGCTGCACCCATGGCGACGCGGGCCTGCTCGCTAGCAGGACCGAAAGCGGGACCAATCCGAACGGGTTGCATCACCACCATGTGATTGGTCAAGACGCAGGGAGACACTGGTGTTCTGCACATGGATTATCTGAAGGGAAAACAGACAAATTCTATATATTACTCATTATCGGTAGTATCGCACATGCATTCCTGATAACTTGAAACTTGAAAATGTCCAACCACCTACTTAAAAAGTACTATGGAACAGCTGAACAAAATAGATCCGTAAAGCAAATTTACACAGGAGAATGCTAATTCCACTGGCGTTTGAGGCTAACATAAGATGGTGATCCTCACAGATGTGCTAGAAAATTAGGAAATTAGCACACAGTGTGTCCCGTGTGATCTGGTTTTACGTCACTGTCACGACACGGCTCCTGCACCATTTGTAAACAGCTCTTACACAGCCTGATGGTTTGTTTTTCGTTGTTGTCCTGGTGAAAACGAAGTCTTGACTGGTGCTGCAACTAGAACACTGATCGTATCAAAAATCTCAGCCTTGTGCTGAATCGAAGCAATGTGTAGCTGCTCCACCTGGAGTTGTCTGGGTGGAATTTGTACATAGTGTCATACATGTAGGCATTAAGGGTATGCTTGACACATAATGAAACCATCGATGGAAATTCTGTTCTTCGGGGGCCTCAGTTGAGACAGTAGTATCACCAGGTCTCCAAGAGTTAGCGCTCAAGGTGTGTAATGAGAGTATTAAATTGGTCAATAAAAGTGACTGGGAAGTCTGACCGGTTACGGTGTAATTTTCCATGGAAATTTTAAAAAGGATGGCAGTAATATTGCAAGTTGAAGTATTAGTCTACATTTCTGCTAACTACTAACTTAAACATTTGTTTTCAAAAGTGCCTGTCCAGAGATCTGTTTCTTGTCATAACAGACTGTTGTCAGGGAGTATGCTGTGGTTGTGTGTTCCATAAGCTTGGGTAACCTTTACAGATGTGTGTGTCATTTCCTGTCTGTTCCAGGAAGACTGGAAGCAGGAGGGATACAGTTCATATCAAGTAATCGGGAAGTTAATAAACCGTGAGGTGAACAAAGTCTCCCCATATGTCTGCTTATGGCAGGATGGGGGGGAGGGGCTTTTGCAATCTGTAGTGTATTTTTTTTTTTTTTTTTTGCTAATAGATTTAAAATTGATGGTAAAATACTGAACTGGGTTACTGTAGGAGGTCCATGATTCAATTTATCATTCAGTTATAAGTATTCTGAATGTGAGCGCGCCTTTCTCTGTACAGCCTAATTGTGACCAGCAGAATACCTGCGTGCAGGTACCTGATGTAGGTAACATGGTGGCTCTAAGGGGCAGACCATCTCCAGGTCTGGGTCTCTAAACGCCGCCTCTGCTCTGTGTCTGTGCAGTTGGCATGTTCTCCTGGGGCTCTCACGGGTTCCCTCTGGGTTCTCCCATTTTCTCCTGCAGTCCTAAGACAGGCGATTGGGATCCCTGAACTGCCAGTAGTGTATTACTGTGTGGGTACCCCGAGATGGACTGGTACCCAGTCCAGGGCGTACCCCTGCCCTGTACCCACTGTACCCACTGTACACCCCCGTCTGTCACCCGACCAGGGTGAGTGGTTAGAAAATGGATGGATGCATTTGGTTTAATTTGCCAAAACCTTATTATTGTACTTATTATAGACTGGAACCTTACTTAAAGTACGAAATATTAAGTATTCAAGAGTAACATAAGGCAATGAAAAGTTGTAATTACTTTATAAACTAGGCGCTAGTTATTAACTGAAGACTGGGACACGGCATTAACTAATTTTGACACTTGAAAAATGGAACAGAGGTGTTCTATTTTAAGGCACGTGTTCTTAATTTCAGGTTTCGTTTCAGAGAAATGGGTCGTGCTGCACTTTAAGCCTATTTCAGGTTTTTTTTTTTTAGTTTTATTGCTTTATTAATTCAGCCCATCCATCTTCCAGTCAGTTATCTGGTCTGGCGGTCTTCATTATCGCCCTTATGAGAATGTCAGTTTCAGCTCTCCTGAGGGAACCTCACAATCTTCGGATAACTTGAAATATTGTCTCAGAATAGGAAGCATTAACAGGCTTTCTTATTTAGCTGGTAACTATGAATTACTTCAGCGATGTATCGTGCTTGATTAGCTAGTTTGAGGATCCTGATTTATTATATAGTTCTTATTTTCTAGGGCACCCTGCCACGCCTGGTTTTGTTGTGATGGTCAAGAAGAGCAGTTCAAGGGCCCAGCCGGATATTAGGGTTAGGGTTTGGGTTGATCCTGTTTCTAGGTTCTAAACCTGCTCACCATTGTTGGAGTCATTGCCTGCTTCCAAAGTGCCAGGTTTGTTACGAAATCTGACTTTTAGGAGTGATATTGACTTCATTTTCAAACTGCTTGGATACTTCAGCTTTTTGCGTTCCCAGCCTTGACAGACTCCTAAAGACACTGAAGCAGACTGGCAGGTTGTGCTTTCCCCTGGGGGAGGTGTCGCCCCTCAGGACGGCGCCGGTCTTTGTGTCTGCCGATGGCGCACACTTATTTACAGCATTCCTTTGACGCGCTCATTAATAAGCGGGCATCTGGCTGTCTGTGAGAATATCGAATGAATCTGATTAGCTACATTAGGATCAGGACTGATCATTTCCCGATGTGTTTTACTGATGAATTAACCTGTAAAGTTCAGGAATAGCGTATGAGTATCTCTGTGAAGGGCTCAGGGTCAGGCGGGGAAGGACTGCGTCGCCCATACTGCTGTGGGAGAGAGAATGTAGGCATTTAGCGACTTGTAAAAATAAAAGAGGGATGCGGAGGAAGATGCCTGGGCGGAAATGTCTGCTGTGCTCTCCTTCTTTCCCCATGCCCTTCTTTTTGTTTTCGTTCGGTCACTGAAGCATCCCTAACATGGCCTGTTTGTGTCTGCGATTGCTCATGGCGTACAGGACTGACGGCGTGACGATGAATGGATACATAGTTTGACTGATTAATAGAATCGCAAGACCCTGTTACAGTTCTTCGGTGATCAGACACACACTGGCCCTTTGCACATCTTGCTTTACTGGGTAAGCGTTTGGGTGTGGGATGCTGACGGTTTATTTAGCTGCTAGATCGATGACTAAAAACCTGGAGCGTCTTATTTTACCAGTCGAGACAGCTAATTGTTTTCATAGGTTCAGAATCAGTACCATTCCAAAGCAGAGCCTTCCTGTGGCGTAAACAAGCATCCTACTGGTGCCAGAGCAGCATGGCTTAGCCATCGCCCCTCGATGTGCTCCTTTTCAGAGTTTAGGCGCTCTGTGTTTTAATCACTGATGTAATACTGCTTGGATTTTTCAAAGTGGAAATTTATTTTAATAATAATAGATACTTTATTTGATCCCCTTGGGGAAATTCTTCTTTACGCCTCGCTCTTTGTAGAGTAAGCTGTCTGCGAAAGGCAGCCACCTGTTGGGGCGCCCAGGGAGCTGGGGGTTAAGGACCCGCAGACGGGCTGAAGCTGGGTTTGAACCGGCAACCTTCTGATTACAGGCACACAGGCTTAGCCCACTGAGCCACACGCTGCCCCCAGATGCCAAGATGCCAAACCCAGATTTTGGGTTTGGGATTATCGAGGGTCTTATTAGATAAAGAAATATTCGTTCTTGGTAAATTTATATCTCTCATGTACTGGCTTTTAGTAGTTTTAGTGTTTTCTAACCTCTTTGAAAATCGTCTACTTGCTCCACAGGCCAGGGTTGCTGACAGGTCAGTGGTTCATATCCTCTTGTCAGTACGATGATGTCACCGTTGGGCCCTTGAGCAAAGCCCTTAACCCCAGGGATTGGCTGACCTGCTTCCTCAACTGTCTGCCGCTTTGGATAAACTGCACCTGTGAAATTAATGTATTTCAACACGCTGTTTTGACTCACCTGCCTGAGTCACGGAGGCGTGGAATGAACCGCATCCATGTACAGTACGTGAGGGGTGCCGCAGCTGTAAGTTCTCAGGGTAAACCTTCATAGCCTGTAGGCCTTATGGTGAGAGAACCATTAGGGGGAAAGTCTACCTTAAAGTCAAAGCATAATTTATGTGATATTTATGTGGGAGAGAGAACCATTTTTCCTTTCCGAGCCAGCCTGGTAACAAACACCGCAGTTAGAGCTCCAAGAGCATAATTAATTTATGCATCTAGAATAAGTAGAGATTAATGGTGCCTGGTGGTCCCCACAAAGAGGTAGGAAGCTGGCTTTACTCTTATTTCCTTACACGTCAGAGGTGAAAATGTATACAGTCGCCGTGCAGTCTTTGCAAATGAAAGCAGGGTTTAAAATAACCGTATCTGATGTTTACAGAAGCGATAAGCTTTTTGCTGTGGCTCGAAGTCGCCCCCCCAGAGGATAATTCGCTTAGAGTCTGTCAAAAGCTCCCTCAGTCCAGAGCCCCCCGCCGAAAGAGCCCGTCCGATTGTCACGGCAGAGAGGCCAGGCCGTCACTGCTGCCTGGGACTCCCACTCTGCCGAGGGTGTTAGTGCACAGTGCGTTTTATATTTTAATCTTTAGCACCATTGTGTGTGCGTGTGTTTGTCGGAGGAAGACGATAACGCCACGTTTTGTTTTTTAAATTCTGTTTTATCATCCTTATTTATGGGAACGGTCAGCTTAGCTTTGGCGGGTATTCTAACGAGGTGGGGATGCACTGTGACTGAAATGGCCGACGTCTGTAGAGATCTGAAGTGATATAAGGTCCCGTATTAATTTCCAAGGGGGTGATGGTGTCGCTGCTGTCCATCTCATGGTGGATGTTGAAGATGGTTCATCCATGACGGCTTGGCTTTCTGTGGAGCACTTGCATGGTCTATGGGACATGGAGTCTGTACATGTTTTACTTTCAGGTGACATCACCCTTTTTTAGATCTATGTTTTTTTCCTCTGTTCTGTTCTACACCCCCTCATCACACACCATAACTTTATAGACTTGTGTTTCTGCACTTGACTGTTGACACTTTAAGAGCGTGACCACAAATTCCATGAAATGTACCCAGTATCCTTCAACTTAGGAATATATTTTTGGATTCTCTCCTGTGATAATTGCATCAGTTGGGTGTGTCAACTTTGTCTTTGGTGTTCAGCTCAGAATTTTGGCATGTTAAATTTTTTGATTGCATTTCCAGATCTTTGTGGGGACCTGAAAAATGGTCCCCACAATGTCAAAGAATCAAGTTTTGGTTACATTGTGAGGGACAAAATGAAGTGCTGTTTCCTCTGGCACTCACAGACCTGAACGATCTGCATCGCCTGTGAATGCAATAAAGGACCACTACTAACTTCTTTCTAGACACAGAATTCTGCAAATGGATGGTAATCTAATTGTCTAAGTGTTCAGTGGAATTCAATAGTTCCAGAGTAATTAGATCACAGATTCAGATAATACCTTCTAACAGATGGCTATTTGGTTTACTATTGGATAGAATAGAAATTTTAAATCACTCGATGTGCGTAATTAGATAAGCTAGGATCTCATACACTTACCTTAAATATTGCATTTATTTAATATCGTGTATTGTGCATGTGTGTGTACAGTATCCATAATATTTATGTTGGACAACTGTTTGTGATTTGGAGTAATCATGTCCTTAAACTGACTATAATGGAATTATGCAGTAGTAGCCTCTGACCAGAATGTGTTTAATTAACGTTTGCTGCCAATTTCACGATTCCTTATTTCCTTATTCGTGAATCCTTGGCTGTGCGTCCGTAGAAACGTGCCCTGCGACAAGCGGCCGGCTCGGATCGCTTCACCGAAACGCGCCCTGAGTGACGGGGGCATTCAGTTAGACGTGTCGGAGGATGCGAGGCGGTTAGCAGAAAGCCAGCGCGGTGGGGCTGTCCCTGTCCCTGTGCAGCAGAAGGAGGTCGTCCCCTCTGTTTGACTTCACTTGTTGTTCTCACTCTCTTCCTCCAAGGGCCCCCATAGACCTGCGGAGATGAGCAGAGCTGGGCACAGAGGACGGTCCCGGCAGATGTCGTCGTGCTGGAGGGGGGCACTTCAGTGAGGATGCTGCAGGTAGTGCCTGGGGGCCTCGGGGAAGGATGGTTCACTCAGCTAACGAGCCCGCCGTGGATGCAGGGGAAGCCAACGGTACCTCCATCCCCGGGGGAGTCGGACCTCTGAACCTGTCCCGGCTCTACCTGAGCGTGCAACGAAACGTGGCGGACATGTCGACGGAGAACGCTTCCTCTGTTTCCATAGCGACCACGGGCAGGGCGGCCGTCGGTCCCCTAGACAGTGCGGGGGGCTTCAGCCTGCCCCTTCAGGTGTTCTTTTTAATCGTCATCATCTCCATACTGCTGGTCGCCTTCCTTGGAAACGCGGTGGTCTGCCTGATGGTCTACCAGCGCTCGGCCATGCGCTCGGCCATCAACATCCTGCTAGCCAGCCTGGCCTTTGCGGATATGATGCTGGCCGTCCTCAACATGCCTTTCGCCCTGGTCACCGTGGTAACCGCCAGCTGGATCGTCGGGGACGTCTTCTGTCGGGTCTCGGCCATGTTCTTCTGGCTCTTCGTCATCGAGGGGGTGGCTATCCTGCTTATAATAAGCATCGACCGGTTCCTCATCATTGTCCAAAAACAAGACAAGCTGAGTCCTTACAGGGCTAAAGTGCTGATAGGGATCTCATGGGGCTTCTCCTTCTGCTTCTCCTTCCCGTTGGCCGTGGGGGAGCCGTTCCTGCAGGTCCCATCTCGAGCGCCGCAGTGCGTATTTGGCTATACTACTGAGCCGGGCTACCAAGCCTACGTGGTCATCATCGTGCTGGTATTCTTCATCGTCCCCTTTTTGGTCATGCTGTGCTCCTTCTTGGGCATTCTGAACACCATCCGCCACAACGCCATCCGTATCCACAGCCACCCGGACAGCATCTGCCTCAGCCAGGCCAGCAAACTGGGCCTCATGAGTCTGCAGAGGCCTTTCCAGATGAACATAGACATGAGCTTCAAGACGCGTGCCTTCGCCACTATCCTCATCCTCTTCTCCGTCTTCACCGTGTGCTTGGCGCCCTTCGCTACGTACAGCCTGGTCTCCACCTTCAACCAGACCTTCTACTACAGGCCCAACTTCTTTGAAATCAGCACCTGGCTCCTCTGGTTATGTTACCTCAAGTCCGCATTGAACCCTCTCATTTACTACTGGCGCATCAAGAAGTTCCGGGACGCCTGCTTGGACTTGATGCCCAAGTACTTTAAGTTCCTGCCCCAGTTGCCAGGGCACACGAAGCGCCGCATTCGTCCCAGCGCCATCTACGTGTGTGGGGAACATCGCTCTGTCGTGTGATGCCCGAACGGGAGAGCTGTCCCTGGCACTGGTACATCTAGGCGTTACACCCACCTTGGTAAACGTCTGAGGGACCATCGGATGAACTGCTGTTGTGCAACCATAAGGATGCCTTGGATCGTATAAGTCTGGTTTACAGAACGTGTAAATTAACTACTTGTATGGACGTTTCAGATGTTCGCAACGGAGTTGTCACTGGTTTCAATGCTTATTTCTCTCTTGAGCGTCCGTGCCTACGACTTTAGTCTATGCCAATCTGAATGCTGCTCCCTGTGGTGACCATGTGCAATTGCAGTGTACTGTATTTTAACTTGAATGTAATAAAAATACGTTTGTTACATTATCGCTGCCTTGCCTGTTTGCCTGTTGGAAATCCAGGAATTCATGAACTCTTGTCCACTGCATTATGTTCTTTGATATAGTTGAAATCAAACGGGGATTCTGAAGCGGGGGAGATGCAGAAGATTAGATTATCACTAAATAACGTTAAAGAAGGTAGAGGTGTGTGTCATTAAGGCCAGCCTGAATGTGGGCCCCCTACACAGTCTCTGGCTCTCTCCCGCCCCCCTCTTCGGTTTACAGGACGCTGCAAACCATTCAGCAGACTGTTTGTTTTCATTACAGACTGTTCCATTTGTGCCGTTCGCTTAATACACGTGAAGTTAAGTTGCCATTATTGTGCGGGAAGAACTGATCTGGTCATGTCGTCAAAGAAGCTGAGCGCTTTCAGGAACGAACAATACTGCTTTTCAGATAGCATTGTTTGCTCGCTTCTTTTCACATTTGTAGCCGTTTCCTTTCAGGATCTGTCATTTCAAACCCCCCCCCCCCCCCCCACAGT